>CM075193.1:872500-1265000 GCA_037577475.1 Chaunax sp. Z400
GCAGAAGTGGGTGATTAAAGGGCTCGATAAAAACTGTATCATAGGAGCTTTACTATAAAGAGACACTAAGAAGCAATTTTCAAACAAAACAAACAAGTACGGCGAGCGACTCCGCTTTAGGTCGACGAGCTAAACACCGGCACTTAGCACCCCCCACGAAACCACTCAGAGATCTGCATTAACAATATGTCGCCTCCGCTCAGGGCGGTCGCTGGGTAATCTCAGAGCGGGATGAGCATCCAGGCCAAGAATCTGGGCGATAATAAGGCCGATGGAAGCCGGTTAGACTCCTGAAAGGACCACCGAGGAGGAATCTGTCCATTAGTGCCTCGGGATGACCGGATAAGAAGTTAATCATCCAAAGACGAGTGGAGTAACGAGCTGATCCCACTCAGAGGGAAGGAGAAAACATTTCAACCTCAGAAATCAACCGAGAGGAGGATATAATCGCCTCCCTCCCTCCCCCTTCAAGATTAAGAGGGACATTATCCCACATGGCCATAATTGCTTGTATGAACTACTTTAAAAGGATTGGATTATACGAGCAGAGCGTCCATACAGAGCATTTAGAACACAGAACCCACATGTGATTCCTTCATATACATCCAACCACAGAGGAATTAGTGCAGCTCATTATGAGGCAGAGAAAGTTCACAGCTGGGCCAAAACTGATAATGGCTCTCAAACATCTGGACGTCATGGAGCAGAGGGTCCACATCTGGATCCAGAATGGATCATATCAATAAGTTCATTCTGGACTTCATGATGGAAACGTCCTGAAATTATGATCATAAGACTGGAAGAAACTTAAGGAAACCGACTGGGATCAAAAAACAGACCAGAAGGAACCTTATCCTAGTTCTAAGAACCCTCCTTTTATTACATCCAACCAGCAACTAGGATCGTTTGTAGTTCCTACTTCAGAGTAGATCCCTCCCTACGTGTTAGCTGTGTAAGTGGAAGCTGAACACATGAGCCAATGCAGCTCCGCCAACCTCCATTTTTAAGATCCTTGTGAGACGTTAGCCATAGAAACAACAGCTTGTACTTGTAGCTTTAAAGAAATGGAACAAAAAAACAGACAAATATCAGTCAGACTGGTGTTGTTGGATGTCGTAGAGACATTGCTATAGCAACCACCAGACAGCTGACGTGACTTTGGCTTTCCTGTTGGTGGTGAGGATGCAAACAGACAAAAGACTGTTGAAGGTGTCGATTCTTAGAGGACAGTTCCTCTCAGAGAGTCCCAGAGGTGTTTGGTCTGAATGACCAAACCCAACAGTAAGCTAATTTAAACTGGAGACCACACCCTACACAGCATTAAGGTAGGACACCATAGTGTCCAATGTGGTCAGATGGGATGGTCACATAGTGTTAAGGACATTTTCTGTCATGTTGAATATTCCATGGAAGCTCTTCACCTGCCATTTAACACATTATGAAAAGGATATTAGGAAAGGATGAAGTCAGATGATGTTTGTTGCCACGGAATAAATAAACTCCTGGTTAACACTGTGAAACAGTCGTAGTTTGGTTATGAATGAAACTATGAAGGTTAGGTTTAGAAAAAGATGGGTTTTATTTTTGAGGAGTCCACAGGTCAGGGGGTCTTCGGGTATTTGCCCACCTTTGAGGTGGCAGCCGTCTGAGGAGGTGAGAAGAACCAGCGAGGTTCCTTCAACATCTCTGTCACTGGAAATGTTCTTTAATGAAAGAGGATGGCAGCCCACAGCAGTACTGGTAATACAAAGAAGTAAATAAATACAATAACTGCTGGGACTTCAGCTGCACCACTTTTAAAGGTAAATCCTGTTTCATCTAATTTAAAATCCTCCACATTGTTTAATCCTCCATTTGAGGGGTTTTCTTTGGGGAAATCAGAGAAGGACCTCCTGAAGGGTTTTTTGTGCGGGACTCGAAACATCTGAGCTGCTTCACAGATTAATTCTTCACAGAACAAATGAAACGAGGAGATGCACAAAATTTCCTTAATCTGATCATCTCATAAAGACATGAGGCTCATGTTCAGTGGAAACCCTCTGAAAACTCTGGTGTTTGTTTTTTTCATTACCTCCAACTAGGATCAGTTAATTATGTTTGTCTAGGAGGGCACAGCTGATAAAGCACACACACTACAAAAGTCTCACCTTCATCAGTGCCGTCCATGATGGACACGCTGTCATCTCTGGAGAGGAAGGGAGACTTTAAGAACAGCACCCTCACCTGGACACAAGGGAAAAAACAGAGGGTTCAAACTGACCTAAACACCTAAACACGATAAAAATCAATCAGAGCTTTATGTGACGGGTTTTTATTGATTATATTCAAACCCTGAGAAATCTGTAGTTTTCTTCAACGTGTTTAATTTCTGTGGCTCTAATAGCCATACATTAAATAAATAAATGAATAAATAAATATCACACCCACAGGTGTATAGTATTTTAAACTTGTGATTAATCACAGCCTATTTTTGTGATTAACTCCATTAAATTTTTTAATTGACGACTCCACTAATAATAATAAATAATGATGATAATAATAATAATATCTCTCTGGTCCTGTGTAATGAGCTCTGTGTTTGGCTGACTCAGGAACAGTTTGATAATAAGAGCTTCAGTTTAAATCTCTTTCTGGCTCACTGCTCTGGTCCTGTTATTACTGATTACTTAAAAGATTTAATAGACTCTCTTGGACATGATGATGATGATGATGATGAAGAGGAGATTATTGATTATAAACTGCTTCCAGCACAACATCCAGACATTAACTACATGTTTGTGGTGATGAGTTGTTTTTATTGTGTTTCATATTATAGTGAGCTGATGATGGGAAATGTTGCTGCTTTTCTTTATCATTAAATTTCCTTAAATTCCTCTTATTTTTTTAAATGCTGATGAAATTTTCAGTAACTTATTTATCCTATAAATTTTTTGAATTTTAAATTAATTTGTATTTAATTCTTAAATAATTGTGTTTGATTTTATTTACTCTTAAGACATTCATATTGAGATTTTATTTTTAATTCAATTAATTCAATCAATTTCATTTGTTATTATGGATAATATCTATATCAAATATTGAAATTGCTATTTAATTTTCAATCTAATAAATAATTTTATTTGTTATTATTGATACTATTGATGTCAAACATAAATATTGCTATTTAATTTTAAATATAATAAATTCCATTTATTTTATTTATATTGATATTAAAATCATATTAAATATTGACATTGTTATTTAATTTCTAATTTTATCATATCACAAAACAACATACACGTAATAAACTTATAATATGTATTAATATTCATAAAAGAAAGAAGAATAAAACAAACAAAAACGAACACATATTGAAGCCAACATGTTCAGACTAAAATCAGTGGGTGTGGATGTGAAAAGGAGGTTTGGACTCAGGTCTCTGTCCCTTCAGGATCATGTGTTGGTCTGCTATCCTGTCAGTAAACTGGATGCTGTGAGCGTCTCACCCTGTCCAGCAGCTGTTGGGCCTTCTCTCCAGGCAGCAGGCGGAGGCCGGCTGTGGCCTTCAGAACCAAAGGGGTGACGTCCCACATGGAGGGGGGGATGCTGGACTTGGCCACCTCCAGTAGTTCCAATATTCCTGCTGCACACTGGACACACATGACAGAATAACCAACATATGGAGGTACATGTGGACCAACATGACAAAGAAATTAGAGCTTTTTCTCTGATTTCTCCAGACTGAAACATTTTCATGCAAATGCACTGCTGAAGATTAAAGTACACGAAAGCCGCGACCAAAACATTCATACATTCTATCATGTTGCTGAAAGTGAAAATAAATTATTCCTTGTTTCGCTGGTGACCCCCTGCAACTCCCTCAAGGACCCCTGAGGGTCCATGAACCCCACTTTGAAAACCTCTGCTCCAGATATTCAACTTTCTCCATTTCATTTCATTTGTCGTTGCAAAATGACTTAAAGGGACAGTTCACCCCAAAGTTTCTTCTGTGGAGCAAAAGTCCAGGCAGTAGGTAAACGCTGAGGTACGCAGAGATATTAATGTTACAATATTAATGCCATTTTAATTCTTATTACTCTTAATAATAATTATAAAAATCTACATTGGTATTTATTACTTATTCAATAATTCTATTTAATGTTATTTATTATTGTATATTGTATATACTGATAATGTACATTGATATATGTATTTCATTTTTAACTAAATTCTATTGATTTATTATAGTAGTATTGAGAAAGAATGTTGATATTTCTACAAAATTTCTATTTACTTTTATTTATTATTGATAATATCAATAACAATAATGATACATGTACATGGATATTGATAATTTATTTTTAATTTAAATAATTATATTTGATTTGAGTTTTTATTGGATGACTGATTTCTCATTTTTGGGGTGAACTGATGTTATAAAACTTGTTGAATGAATTTTTCTGCTATTGATGACTTATTTCAGCTAAAAGAATCATTACCTCCACAAACACTTCAGTGTGATTTAGTTTGGACTGAAATCATCTGTCAGTCGTCTGATGGATCATCAATAACAATTGATCATCAATTATCAAACTCGCCAATGAAATGCAGAAGTATGACGATGTACCTTCTCTGGATCATCAGCGTATGCAGACAGCCCAGGTTTGATGGCTCTGAACGTCTCGTGGGCCAGTTTGGGAGCTTCTGCAGGACAAATACATTAAAAAAATCTTTAACAGTGAGTAAAAAGATAACAAAGAAGTGAGTTTGTGTCCTGATGGTTTAGAGTTTTAATTGAATCTCTCTAAGTGACTGACCCTGGACCTGTGCCTACATTTAAGCTGTCATTAAGCTCTTAATGACAATCCCAGCCTGTATAACTAACAGGTGCTGCCATTAGGCCGGTTAGCTCTCATGCTAACAAAAGAGCCAAAACAGCACTCAGCCTGCGTGATTTAGCTTAGCGGCTAAATGCGATAACGAAGGCATTTGGCCGAGCTCTGCAGGAAACTTTCTCTAAGCCTAATAAACCAAAAACCTTTAAAACGCTCTAATGAGTTTGTGTCCACTTGGCAGCATAACAGGACTTAGAGGCTCAAAGCTCCTCTTGTCTGCTGGTAATTAATGTTTGGGGCCAACATGTGTGAAGTTTAAACACACTAAAAGCAATTCTGCTTCATAAACAGTCACCATTTAATCTTGTGAATCCATTTAGCATTGATTAGACGGGTTTAACTTACAAATATCTGATCCAGGATCTGAAACATTAGTTTGTCACATTAATACACTACCTATAGATACCAGCTATCTATAGATACCAGCTGGATATGTAGAACACACTACCTATAGATATCAGCTATAGAACACACTACCTATAGATATCAGCTATAGAACACACTACCTATAGATATCAGCTATAGAACACACTACCTATAGATATCAGCTGTAGAACACACTACCTATAGATATCAGCTGTAGAACACACTACCTATAGATATCAGCTATAGAACACACTACCTATAGATATCAGCTGTAGAACACACTACCTATAGATATCAGAACACACTACCTATAGATATCAGCTATAGAACACACTACCTATAGATATCAGATATAGAACACACTACCTATAGATATCAGCTATAGAACACACTACCTATAGATATCAGCTATAGAACACACTACCTATAGATATCAGCTGTAGAACACACTACCTATAGATATCAGCTGTAGAACACACTACCTATAGATATCAGCTATAGAACACACTACCTATAGATATCAGCTGTAGAACACACTACCTATAGATATCAGATATAGAACACACTACCTATAGATATCAGCTGTAGAACACACTACCTATAGATATCAGATATAGAACACACTACCTATAGATATCAGATATAGAACACACTACCTATAGATATTAACTATAGAACACACTACCTATAGATATTAACTATAGAACACACTACCTATAGATATCAGATATAGAACACACTACCTATAGATATTAACTATAGAACACACTACCTATAGATATCAGCTATAGAACACACTACCTATAGATATTAACTATAGAACACACTACCTATAGATATCAGCTATAGAACACACTACCTATAGATATTAACTATAGAACACACTACTATAGATATTAACTATAGAACACACTACCTATAGATATTAACTATAGAACACACTACCTATAGATATTAACTATAGAACACACTACCTATAGATATTAACTATAGAACACACTACCTATAGATATCAGATATAGAACACACTACCTATAGATATTAACTATAGAACACACTACCTATAGATATCAGCTATAGAACACACTACCTATAGATATTAACTATAGAACACACTACCTATAGATATTAACTATAGAACACACTACCTATAGATATTAACTATAGAACACACTACCTATAGATATCAGATATAGAACACACTACCTATAGATATCAGATATAGAACACACTACCTATAGATATTAACTATAGAACACACTACCTATAGATATTAACTATAGAACACACTACCTATAGATATCAGATATAGAACACACTACCTATAGATATCAGATATAGAACACACTACCTATAGATATTAACTATAGAACACACTACCTATAGATATTAACTATAGAACACACTACCTATAGATATCAGCTATAGAACACACTACCTATAGATATTAACTATAGAACACACTACCTATAGATATTAACTATAGAACACACTACCTATAGATATTAACTATAGAACACACTACCTATAGATATCAGCTATAGAACACACTACCTATAGATATCAGATACAGAACACACTACCTATAGATATCAACTGTAGAACACACTACCTATAGATATGACTACAGACATGATACAGAAGAAGACATTTCCTCTGAAAAAACTCGGTCCACATATTGCGATTTATTTGATGGCCTCAGAAAAACGGAGAGTACATCGCTGCCTCCCCATATATTTACTAGGTACACTATAACGACCTCCTCTACCAATGCCATTTACTTTGACGTCAAAGCTTGCACCTCTTCACTGCCCTCCAGACGATGTTACGATGCCACATAAAGAAAGCATGGAGGTATGTGGCCGTTGTCAGATACATTGTTTGAAATGGACATATTTATTTTATTTAGATGGACTAAAAATTAGCCATTAAATCAAACACTGGAGCAGTATTACAGCACCGTTGTTTTGTTCAGGGTAAACAAACAAAGGTGTAGGAGAGAATTGAGGCACTATCACATTTTCTCTGTGTAAAAAGAGCTTTAGTGGCTCTGTTTACTCCATTAACATCTCCCATATGTCCTCTACTATACCTTTATTCTCCATCTGGAACTTGAAGATATGGATTCTGGTCCCAGTGCTCCCAGCATCAAACATGATGCCATATTGGAAGCTTGGTCCAGCAGCAGCAGCGGCAGCGGAGACGAACCCATCGTCTCCCAGCTGGCCGTGTGGAGGTAGTCCGTCGGCTTCAGCCTTCGTGGCAGCATAGTTACGCTTCACAAACATCAGGTAGGCGAACAGGCAGGCCGCAAGGAGGAAGACTCCAGCCAGCTTCGGTTTCTTCATCATTCTGTGTGGAGCTGCATCCTGATTGGCTACTGGAGAAATCAAACAAAATATCACTACATCCAACAAACTAGATACCGGTCAGGTCTCTTAACTGGGGAACATAAAACATGATTTTAGTTGTATGACAAAATACTACTTACTATTGGATACTACTGGAACCCACAGACTGATTTATAAAATGTCTTGGATTTATATAAATTACAGCTCGGCATACACCTTAAGATATTTGAATGGAGTTTGGTTTCTGATGACGTCATCTGCTACAGGTAACAGAACAAGTAAATATTAATTTATTTTAATTCGGGTTAAAACAGCTGCCTCTTGGCTCCTTATGGAATTAAACAAATACATCAATGTGGAAAACTAATGTTAGCCTACATGCTAACTGACATTAAGCATACACTTAACTGGAGTTTGTTGTGGACTCATAGTGAGTAGCAGCTAATGCTACACGACATTAACAGGCTGTTTCAAACTTCCAGTAAATATACTGAAATACACTAACCGTGTTCCTTGTATGTGTACACATACTTAGCTTATAAAACTGATCCCGATTCTCTTTATTAACATGTTAGCCGACAGCTAGCTAGCCGGCAGGAAGCAGGTCAGCTTCTTAAACTACGGATAGCAACATGCTAACTGCGTCTCGCCGCTAAGACAGCAACCTGTCATAACACAACAATCAAGAACATTGCATGATTACGTAGAGAACAAACCCCGCAAACTGCCCCTCAGTTAAATAAACACTTTGCTCACTCTTAACGACATTCTTCTCTCGGACATGTCTTGGACTCTTTTTTTTTTTTTTTTTTTTTTTTTTTTTACAACTTTATTGAAGTTGTAAAAAAAACAATACAACCAATATGGCAGATAACACCGTAGAAACACACTTCATAAACAGACATCAGACAAGCATTATATTACACAAACAAACATATAATGCATTTACGGGATTGTATAAACAAAAAGGATAATGGACTAAATTAGAAAGATGTGTAAGACAACAGAAAAATAAAATGAAAACAAAACACTAGGGGTTTTCAGCAAGTTTAAGTTCATCTATTAAGTTCCAGAGTTTCACAGCATTTTTCTTCATTAATTTCAGTGAAAGAAAGTAATGACACAGGTTCTTGTGAAATATGTGGGAGCTGGGATGAGTTTTAAGGAATCTATTCTTATGTAAGAAGAATTTACCAAGGATAACAATTACATTAACAGCTAAGTCATGAGTCACATTTTTCAAAATTATACCAAAACTGACATTTTCTTTTGTCAACATAGAGAAATGATCAGTTTTAGGAAATAACCAATAATGTAGATCTTCCCAGAAAGCATTGGCAAATTTACATTCATAAAATAAATGCTCTGTTGTTTCGATCTCTTCATCACAAAAGGCACAGTTGTTGTGATCTAGTCCAAAACAACGTCTTAAAAATTCTGCTGAAGGATAAATGTCGTGAAGAATTTTAAAGTGGACTTCCTTAGCTTTTGGTGAGATTGGAAACTTAAAAAATTCTGTTCTTAATCTCTCAACTTTTTCTTTGGAGAAGTGCTGTAAGATTGAATTCCGGTTTGATATACAGGGATATAATTCCTTAATAAAGGCTTTCCAAATTGTGACGTTGGGTAGTTTTAGATTAGGAAGATGCAGATCCACATTATTTTGCAACAAGTTATTATTAGTTATGTGGGATTGCCTTAATAACTGTATCATAATGTTTTCGATCACTTAAGTTAAATTTTGAACAAAATAACTCATAAGCCATAATGTTTCCACGATTATCCAACAAATGCATTATAGACCAAATTCCTTTCTCTAACCAGTCTTTGTAAAATATAGATTTATTTCTAAATACCCTGAAGATGTCTCCTCCATTGCCACATCAGGTCAAAGGTTAAAAAGATCAGTATATGATCAGTGCAGTCTGTAGGGGGCGCTGGCAGGACTGAAGACTGATCAGTAAAAGAAAGAAGAAGACATTCTCCCTCCTCTGTCTGTCATCAGCAGCTGGTGTGAGATCACCGCTGCCATTTATTACCTCATTATCCTGCAGCAGCCAATCAGACGCAGCAGTGTGTGTGTGAGGAGGCCTTTCTCTGTCCACACACTGATCAACAGGGTGGACCAAATAAACTACAGTATATATATAAGATCTTTTACTGCAGTAAAGGTAGCACTACAGTAAACATAGTAATACTACAGTACACATAGTAATATTACAGTAAAAGTACTGAAAAATTACCATAAAAATATAGTTGATATATATACATATATATATACGTATATATACGTATATATATATATATATATATATATATATATATATATATATATATATATATATATACGTATATATATAAATATGTAACATTTTAGAAATATATTTGTAAAATGAGATTAATTCTAATCTATAATATTACATCATATTTCTCTGTTTATTGTATTTCATATTGCTAATCTGAATCCAAACAGTAAATATAAATACACGCTGCTGTGTTTCTGTGATGTTTCCTGTAATATCTTTATGATAAATTTGGTTTAAATGTTGCTGGAATCTGTAGACCCTCCTCTTCCTCTCATGACATCACATGACTCACAGCGACCTATAGGACGCAGGGAAGAGAGCTGGACACGCTCGTCATCTGCCTCCTCGTGTTTCGATTGGTGGATTGCTTTTTGTGGGTTTTTA
This sequence comes from Chaunax sp. Z400, assembly GCA_037577475.1. Taxonomy (NCBI): domain Eukaryota; kingdom Metazoa; phylum Chordata; class Actinopteri; order Lophiiformes; family Chaunacidae; genus Chaunax; species Chaunax sp. Z400. The sequence goes on from CM075193.1 coordinate 882,782, forward strand.
TATATAATAAATATTTAATTTATAATAAAATCTGTTGTTCTGCTCATTTCTCACTTGAAGCTTCATCCGTAGTATGATGTCATTATTCAGTTCAGTTCATCTGTAACATCCGGTGAAAGTTGGCTGAAAGACAACACGACTACTCAAATATTAAATGTTATTCAAGACATTCATTCTATGTTTATCTACTATTTTATTCCAATACTCCGCTGCTTCTGTCAACCTCAGACTTTGGTAAACCCACTAAGAACCGGAACTATTGGTCCATGTGAGTAAAGGTGAGTTTTCACAGGAGATTTAAAGGGTTTCAAAAATTTCAGGTTTTGGATCAAATGATTTCTTTCCACTTTCCTGGAGGATGAATGAAGCCTCGTCTTCACAGAGCTGACACTGTTCTGTAAATATAGATATAGAATTATCATTTTGTATGGAAGAACCTTAAAATGGTGAATTTAAGAAGAGATATAAAAATAGTAAAATGATGCCAGGAGCTTAAAAACTAACCTTTGAATCATCTTTTCTGTGATTTGATGATTTCTCTGTGTTTGTCTTGTGATTTCTCCTTTATGTCATTTTATGTAACTGACTTTGTTTAATAAAGTTTTACTTGGTGGATGTGTAAACAGTGACATCACAGGATGTCACTGGATCTTTTGCCCGCTGAAAACGATGAGTCAGAAATCCTTGATCAGGTGTATTGATCCTTCAGTTCATGATCTGAGTGATTTCAGTGGGTGTTGGGATTAAACATCTGACTTTTACATTAAAACATTAACATCTCTGTTCTACCTCCTCCTCCTCCTTCATCACTCTGCTCCATATATGTGATTTCATGTATAAGCCTCTAATAGCTTTTTATCAGTTAATGGGTCACGACGTTAATGGTTCTCTAATCTTTCTGCTGCCTTTTTTATTTTCATCACACTGATGGTCGACTGAACAAAAGCAGAGCTGAGTGGATCCTAATCGTCCTGCAGATTTACATACAGATGACATTTAGAGACAATTACGACCGTTCGAGACATTAATCCAACTAAGTTGTTAATCGACAAACAAGGACAGAAAATCACAAGAATATTCTTATAGAATAAACAAAGTATGTCAAGTTTTCTCAGATTTACATCCTTCCATTCTCTCCTCAGTCAAACTGACAGAATACACTAATAAAGACAAAAAAACTTTATCTAAATATCACGTTAGACAGTTTCAGTTCAGTTTAGCTCACTTATTTCAACATAAACAAATCATTAACGAAGTAAAAACAATATAAATAAAATTAAGATCATAGCAAACAGAAAAAATATGAGTGGGTGGCATCATCGTTAGCATGAGTGACATCATTGTTACAGTGGGTGACATCATTGTTAGAGTGGGTGACATCATTGTTACAGAGGGTGACATCATCATTAGAGTGGAGGGCAGCTGGAAAATTGTCTGAAAATCTTCAATCACTCCCTCAATTTTTACTTCACATCCATAATACTTTACTACTCCGACTACTATTGTCACTAAATAAATAGTACAAAAGAAAAAGAATGAATGAGGGAATTCTTCCTTTATTCTATCCATCATATCAACATTGAGTGTAAGATGAGCCTGAGCCTCCAGGTCATATGACAGTGGTAAAGCTCTATGTGTGTCATGTGATTCCATCAGGAGGATTATTAGGGAATAATTTGAAGGATTTCTTCGGCTATAATTCAGTATGTTAGGATCATAATTGATAGAAGATTGCACTTTCATCTTGTAAGAAGAAGCTTCAGTGTGGATTAGAAGATGCTGCGGGAACATCTGGACTGAGCTGCCTTATTTCTGAGCCTTATTGGGCTGCATCTTATTTTTCTTCTCATCTCTGATCTTCAATCTGCTGCACAGAGGACAAACTCTTCATACTGTCACGGACTGCAGATTCACTCTTTGAAATGTATTTAACAGGAAAAAACAACACAACAAGAAAATAATAAATTAAAAGAAATTATAAAAATAAAAATAGTGTGTCAACATTTTAAAATGTATGTTAAAATGTATGTTTAAATGTGCTATATAAATAAAGTTTGACTTGACTTGACTTAACTTGACCAGATCTCAACCCAATAGAGCGTCTGTGCGATGTTCAGGGTCACCAGGTGAGAGAGAGATCCTGCTTCAGCAACACATGAACAACTTGTCACAGCACTGCAGGAAGAATGGCATGTCATCCTACAAGTCCAGAATAACATTTTATCAAGGTGTAAAGTAGTGATAAATGCTGGATGTAGATGCACGATACTGTCTGTTTTTGTTCTCTGTCTCACCATCCACACTTTTTGACTTGTAAACACTAAGACAAAAAACACTAATCTGCACAAAAAAGATTTTTCTGTTTGGCTACAGGGTGAATAAAGATGTGTGATCCATAATTTGCCTTTGATATTTAAGATGAACAGGATGGCATGAGATTTAAAAAAAAAGTGTTTCTACTGTTGGTCAGTATGCATACATTTATGACATTTTCCTCTCTGCAAATACTTATTTTTGTGATCAGTGATCAGATTTCCTTAATTAACAAAAAGCCACTAAATAAGTAATTAGGAAAATGTTGAAACAATGTTGAAAAATTGTCAACATTTTGAACTACAATCTCATCATGTTGACTTAATAAAATAAAATAAAATTTAATTTCCTCCTCCTCTAGTTTCAAGTGGACACTGAAGGAAAAAGAAAAACTCCTCTGCTGAGTAATTGGGGTCATGATGATGATGATTTCATAAAACCATCAGAGCTCCTAAAAACCAATAAAGGAGAGTGAACGACTGCAACCAATCTGCCTGCAGCTGGTCTATTTTTGGAGAAAAAAAACAAGGAAAAGAAATGATGATTAATGTTATTGGATTATTTACATTGGCCTCAACATGATTGAGCCTCAGAAATGAAATTAGAATGTGTGTTGAATGGGATTTTCCTAGAAAAAAACCACAGTGGTAATAAGAAATAACTAATTCTCCCAAAGTCGATTAAACACCATCTCATCCCGCAGGAAAATACACTGCAGGCTGCAGAACAAATAAGATCTGGATTAGACAACTGTGGCTACATTAAGAGGCAGATTAAAGTGTTTTCATTCATTATTTTTATTGTTTTTCAGCGAGTTCTTGTTCAGAGGGCTTAACTGTGGAGAAAACAAGCCATTACATACAGAAATGAGAATAAACCTGCAGGACACTTTCAGGACTGAAGGAGAATTATTTCCTTTAAAAGTTTAAGAGACACAGAATTAAATAAAAGTTTATTTTCCTTCTTCAGTTGCACTCAGATGATCTGACTGAAAACAAGTCTGCAGGAGAAAGAAAAGACTGAAACACTTAAAATCTTCATAGTCTGAGAGCCGAGCAGGAGGATTTTAAATCAATAATAAATATTACAGATAATAAAACATTAATGACTGTAGGTATGTATTTGTGTTTCATATCTGCCGGACTGTTTACTCCCCTTGTTCTTTATATAAAACACAAAAGAAACATTATAAATCAGTTTTTCATAAAATGATCTTGTGCAAATGTGTTTGAGTGTCCTGTGCTAAATTATACAGATTGTCTGTGAATGTCTCACATCAGCCAAAGTAAATTGATCATTTAGGGTGTGTCCCACTCATTTTTGCTGCTTAAACTGTGCATAATCTGCACACAAAGTAAGGCACAAGACACAAAGTATTTGTATTTAGACTGTTATTTATTCACAGGTGTGTTTTAACATGAATTTAACCAATCAGAGTTCATCTTCCATTCCCTTAAAAAGCCAGGAGTGTCTCACCTGGAGCATTGCTATTTAACCAGCAACACTGGTTTTCACTGAGGGACAGGTATGTGGCCTCTGTCCCATCAACACCTCCTGGGAACTGTCCCAATGCCTGGTTGAAAATATCTTTGTAAAAATACCCAATTTATGGCTAAAATTGTTCCAATGTCTCATTAAAAATCTGATTTTGTTGCCATGAACACTGCCTGATGTCTCGTTAACAGGTTTATAAATTGTTGACATCTCAATAAATTAAAATGTCCTGATGTTTTGTTAAAAATACCAAATTTTCAGATGAAATACACAACAAACCATAGATATGTTGAAACATCACATTTCTCCATGTTCAGTTTTCAGTTTACTGTTGTGATCAAACTGTGGTTTAACTCAGTCCTGATGAAAAAGTGACATCACATCTAATCTGAACAGGATATGATACTCATTGAATATAACATAAGGAAAACATGTATAATGCAGTACAACAAAATATTGAGGTACATGTACTCCAGTAGTGGAGTACATGTACCTGTTAGCGGTAGTCTGGTTGACCTCAGTGGAGGATTAGCTGTTTGGACTTCTTTCAATCTATTTTAAACAATGGCTTCAGATTAGCCGTCAGAGTCAGAGTGCATCAAATAAAGAAAACTGCATTAAATTATCCCATTAATATTATTATATTTGCTGCAGCGCTCCAACATTATATAATGAAACAAAGTGGTTTTACTCTCTCATCCCTCTCTCTCATCTAGGAAGGAGCCATGCTAGTAAATGAAAATTGGATTGGCAGCCGTGTCCAAATGAAAAACCGGAGAGAGGAAATCATGTTTTATCCTCTGAAACATCCCACAGTTTATTCACTGAGTATCACAGAACACATACAGATAGATAGACAGATAGATAGATAGATAGAATTGAAAATAGACGACACATTGACATTTAAACATAGATATGCGATACAGGTAAATATGAGGAATCCAATCTCCAGAAAAAATATAACTATAGATTAAAGTGGTCAGTGCGGATGTGCAATGATTGGAGACACACATGGTGTGTAATAAGTGGATGGATGAATGAATGTATGAAAAAATGAATGAATGAATGAAGAGTTCAAGGGTTTTCTGACACAACACAGTTCAGATTGATTTGTTGTAAAGTCTGACTGCAGTCGGGACAAAGGAGCAGCTGTAGCTCTGTCTTACACTGTGGGTGTAGCAGTCTGCTGCTGAAGGAGCTGCTCAAAGCTCCCACAGTCTCATGTAGGGGGTGAGAGGTGTTGTCCAGGATGGATGTCAGCTTGGTTAACATCCTCCTCTCACCCACCTCCTCCACAGAGTCCAGGGGACAGTCCATGACAGAGCTGGCCCTCCTGACCAGCCTGTTGAGTCTCTTCCTGTCCCTCTCTGTGCTTCCTCCACCCCAGCAGACCACAGCGTAGACGATGGATGATGCTACCACAGTGTCATAGAATGTTTTTAACAGAGTCCTGCACACTCCGAAGGAGCTCAGTCTCCTGAGCATATGGAGACGACCTTGGCCCTTCTTGTACAGGACATCTGTGTTGTCCCATCAGTCCAGTTTATTGTTGAGGTGAACACCCAGGTATTTGTACGAGTTCACCAGCAAGTATTCCTGATGATAAACACCCATAATGAAGTAATAATGTACTGCATGCTCACATATTAGTGGTTTCAGTGTTAAGTAGAAACTCTCTACGTTAAGTACATTTGGAGTTCAGGGACTCCTTTACTGTCATATATCAAGTATTTCATGTACACAAGGTACTTATTGAACCTTTCAGGCCACACAGTCCAGGAAACAGCGAGTCTCAGCTGGGAATGCTTTCCACAGGCTAACAAGCTAAAACCCTAAAAGGTTAACAAGCTAACAAGCACTGAGTGGTGTACATGAACCTATCTGGTCTCAAAGAAAAAAAACACAGAAGACTAAACAGGAACAGGTGAAACTAATTAGAGCAGGACAGGAAGTGTAAAGTGAAAAACACGACAGGGAAAAATAAACTTTCAAAATAAAACTGGAAATCACAAACTAAACCAAAAACCATTATAAAGAAGAGGAGCAAAAGAAATGAGTTCTCCTTTGTCACCATGCAGAAACACCCTGTCTTCACTGTGACCTGATCAGTTTGAGTTCATCCACCACAAACAGCAGAGAACTATAAAAATCACATGTGTGCGTGAGTTAGCATCAGTCCAGATGTTGGCAGCTGCAGTTTCTCCTCAATAAGCTCATATAGGAGACAGAAAAAAATTCATAGTGCAGCACTAAGCCTTCAATTTAAACACACTAATGGATCCTATAGAGGCCGGTTTAATCATATACAGACCCAACGACACACAGGCCATCCAGTTTCCTTCATGCAATCATCAATCAGTCCAGAAAGACTTCATTAGTATTTAAATAAAGACATGAAACCTGAACCTGTGTCCTGATTGGCTAATGAGGACAACAGGTGGCAACGAGTCTCATTCGAAACACTCCAAGAGTCCTTATTTGTCATCACAGTCAATCATTTAGGTGTCTTTTTGTACCAAAAAACAAGAAGAAGAAGCTCAGTGCATCATGGGAAGCCCCCCAGCAGTCTAAACCTATTGCAGCGTAACTAATTGCTTTATCAAAAAGGAATGTTTCAAAATTGCTCTTAAATATAGAGAGGGTGTCTGCCTCCATCATGAAATCTAAAACCATCCAAAATTACCCCAAAACTAAACTGGGATTTCATGAAAACCAGTCTACATATTAAAATGTCCATTTGGCCCAGTAAAGTCCAGAGTCTAGTGACCAGTTTAAACTTTGAATCCTGTTTTTATGTTAAGGTATTGTGAAGCAACATGGTGCCAAAGGGTTTGACCTCTCGTCACATTGATTAACATTATTGCTTATGGGACTTTTTTTTAACGTTTTATTTATAGATTTTCACAAAAACAAATTTGATGATCACGACCAAAAGACAAAGCACACCAATCCTGATCAGTCTCCACATGTTGATGTATTATTTTGTATTTGTGCTGGTAACACAACAGGACTAGTAGTACGATGAACAGGTGTACAGAGGAATAATAATCAGAGTGATGTCATAAAGCTTTTAATTCAAATGGTTTCAGTGTCATTTTCTTTATAAAGAATCTAATTTAAACTTTTATTAATGTTAATAAATCTTCATGAATATTTGACAGTGGTACCAGAGTGTCTTCTGTTGGTTTATACCTTCAGATTATTCATGTATCCTCACAGAAACTCATCTTCTTCCCCTTAATTTCCTGATAACCTGTTAATTTTATTGTTTTTCACTCACATTACATGATTACTGCAACGACCCGGCAACTCAAATCACTTAATGCATTGTGATTGAGGCCAGGCGTTAGCTGGGCCTCCTTTAGCCAAATGACTGTTGATATTTGCTTTTAATTTAAGCAATCCACTACAAGACTCATTAACATGCTGCTAGATTAACTGCTTCCAAGCTGAGGTTATCCGCCTCTTAATGCCCTTTCCATGGAGATAATCCCTGCTAACTTGGATTGGAGGCTACAATGAGATAAGCACAACGATGAAGAGATGAAGGAGAACCTGTCTGATCTGATCCCGGCGCTCCAATAATGATTGTTTTTCTCTTTCTGCTGCAATTTGCTTAATTTGGGTGTTATTGACGGGCAGTATGTCACGGAGCCTGTGGCAGCGCTGATCCCGCAGAGAGAGGAGTCGCCTTCTCTTCGAGGAAACAACGAGTTTCTAGTGAGACACAGAGATTATCCTGCTCATCCAGAGTGAAAACAAACTCCAGGAAATATCCCAGTCCATGCTTTTATGATCAAATTGTCAAAAAGTTAAATTAAAACCCATCAGTGACGAAACTAAAGGGAAGATCAGGCCACTGACCGGAAACACATGACCAGGTGGGAGTCATGTGACCTGTTGTATAATGTCATGTGTTGTCATTTCTGATCAAATGATCAATGTTTCACCAAAAATCAAAGATTAAAGTAAAACAGATTTATAGTTTTTCTTCTGTCATTGATCATGTGATGACCCCTCAGAATGACCAGGTGACCCTTTAAAGGGACCCGATCCCTTGGTTGAGAACCACTGAGCTATACATTTAAGTGTATCCACAGTTATGCAGTACTTTGAGTACTTTTACAGTGTTTTATTAGTACTTAAACATGAGTAACATGGTATTGTAGATATCTTCAGACTGATGATCTGCTGCAGACACTGAAAGCGATGAAGATGAGTGATGAAGATGAGGAGGGAATCAATCAATGACTGAATCCAGATGTTCAGATAAATCTTCTTCGTTGGTGGATTGTTTAATGTTCTGGTCAATCTCTGGTTTTATCTTCTTCTACTCCTTAAATAAATGAATGTTCACACTGATGGAGGATTTGATGTTTGGGTTGGTTGGTTGGTTGGTTTCTTGATTGGTTTTGAAAAGGGTGTTGACCATATGTTCAACATGAAGAAGGTTCTATACAAACAGTTAAATATTTTATTCATACATTTATTTGTTTTTGTGAAGTTGTGAAACAAAATTGCCACTTCCACAGTGACGCAGGCTCTTTACTGAAGTCAACGTAGAAATACTGCAATATAAAAATATTCCTGCATTGGGATTCTCACTTCAATAAAAGTACAGTAGTATTATTGGCAAAATGTACTTAAGGTATCAAGTAAGAGTACTCATAATAAAACTCCTAATGTCCCCTGTGACTTAAATGATTCTTCTTCTTCTTTTGTATTCATGTTAAAGCAACTCTTCACAGCTGGTTGAATTTTTAAAAAACTATTTTGTTCTATTTTGTAATTCATCTATGTCTATTATTTGTACATTTGTATTCAAATTTAATTTAATTTAATTTTTGAGGGTTTTTAAAGCGATTGTCGTTTTTTATTCTTTCCTCAATTCTCCTCCAATCTGTTCTTAGCCTCGTTTGTTCTAATCCTCACACACTTTTCCCTTATTAAACACACACACACACAAACACACACACACACAAACACACACAAACACACACAAACACACACACACACACACACAGACACACACACACACACACAGACACACACAGACACACACACACAAACACACACACACAAACACACACACACACAAACACACACAAACACACACACACACACACACAGACACACACACACACACACAGACACACACAGACACACACACACAAACACACACACACACACACACAAACACACACAAACACACACACACACACACACACACACACACACACACACACACACACACACACGTGGCAAAGTGATGAAGAAGACAGTGGGCTGATGAAGGTCGACAGGTTGTTTAGGAATTCTTTTTTTTATCTGACTTGACAATTTCTGACTAATTATGACAGCATGAGTGGCAGCTGAGGAGGAGGAGGAGGGACTGAAAGAAAGAGAAGTGACAGATGGAGGAGAGAGGGATGAAGAGAGATGGAGAGGACAGGATGGAGGGTGGAGTTAAACAACATAGAGGCAGGTCACGAGTAGAAATGAATTTTAATTCATTTTGAGATGAACAGTCCAACCAGGGCCGTTCAGAAGGAAGGAGACACAAAACCTGTTTAGGGCCTCGCTTCAGGGGCCCCTAAAAACATCAGCAATGATAATTATCCTGTTAAACTTCTGAGGGCATTTCTTCTATTTTGAGATCATTTTAAATTCATCTTTTTAAGGTTTGCACATGTGTTTTATGTCTAAATTTACAATCTCAGCTTTCTGAGGATGAGGCTCAAATTTGTCCTTGAGCAACATGTAAAGGGATAATTTCAAGCAACACCTGAAAAAAGTTTGAAACTCTTCAAATCTCCTGTGTAAACTTACCTTTATTCCTGTGGACCACTAGTTCTGGTTCTTAAATGGGTTCACAAAAGTCTGAGGTTATAGACGCAGTGGTAGAATAAAATAGTAGAGAAATGTAGAATAAATCTGGTGAGAGTACGGACCAGGAAGAGGAGAGTCTACAGATTCCAGTGACATTTAAAACACACTTTTACGACATTTATCACAAACACATTAATAGAAACATTATAAAACACACCAGAACTCAAGAATCAATAATAAGATCTTCCTTCAGTTTTCAGACTTTCTTTCCCTGATTCAGAACTTTTTCTGTGCTATAAACCAGTTAAACCAGCTTCCAGCTGCTGACTTTGTTAAACTGAGTGTTAATGAGACCAATTAAAGCAGCAGCTGTAATCAAATTAAGGACCTGCTGCTGCAGCCTACAGCAGGTCAGGCCGTCTGTAAGCGATAGCAGTAATTCAGGCGGCAGACGGCGGCAGCTCTCTGCCGCTTTGTTGCTCATTGTTTTCTCTGCTCTATTGTTTACCGCCGTCAACGGCAACAATAGTCTGGCCACGCGTCCGGACCCCCACCCCACCCCACCAGTCCCCACCTACAGCCCTCTGTGGCCCACTAATTATTCATACATGCACATTTATGCAAATAGCCCTGATAGATTAACCTAATTCAGTGCTGTAAACAACTCCTGGGTCGGATTACAGTTTTTAAATTAGACTGTCTGGAAGTCTGGACCATATACTCTTATACGCCCCCCGCCCCCACCTCCCACCCACCTCATTTACATTTTGTAATCTAAAAGTACATGAGGCCACGCCAGACAAACATCCAGAGAAAGCTAGTCTGTCTGCTGCTATTAGCGCTAATGGCTAATGATTAAACATTAATACTGTACAGAGACGGAGAGTGTCTCGACCCGACGCCGCCGGGACGCCACACGTGCCGCTCCGCTCAGTAAGCTACATCCATTATGCTAATTTACTCCCAAATGGGCACTTACATGTCCAAGTTCAATTAGCCACTTCCTGTTTCCTGTGACAAGCCAATCAGCTGGTGGGAAATATTTAAATATTTTGTTTATAACATCGACCCTGCGGCCTACTTTCTCATCCGTCCACTTTCTCAAGCTGATACCTCTGACCTTTGACCTCGACCCTCATGAACCCTCACCCTCCCACCTCTCTCTTTCTGACCCTAATCCTGATGCTGCAGCTCACAGGGGGGGCCCCATGACTGGAGGAAGTGTTCCTCGTGTGAGGCTCGTGGTGACGAAGGATCCATCAAGATCCAAAATGTCTGCATGTGCGGATCACTCCAGCGCCGTCAGGTGTCAGACAGATCACTGTGTGTCCACTTATTATTGTCATTTATCACCATAATTCAGTGATCAATCACAAAACGTAAACCAGATGTATTAAAACTAGTCTCCATCTTCTTCAGGTGTTTTTAAACTAGTCTCCATCGTCTTCAGGTGTTTTTAAACTAGTCTCCATCTTCTTCAGGTGTCTTTAAACTAGTCTCCATCTTCTTCAGGTGTTTTAAAACTAGTCTCCATCTTCTTCAGGTTTTTAGCAGCTGGAATGCTGTTTTACTGTGAAGCTCCAGAGATGATTGGTGGATGAAGAAACCATCAGTATGAGGAGGAGGTAATGATGATGTGTAACTCTTCCTTTTGGCTGAACCGTTCCTTTAACAGACCGACACCAACAGTCACAAGCTGTGATGAGTTTCTAAGTCGACGACCGGCTGCTGCAGAAGCTGTTGCTCTTTATGTGAAATGTCTTTTATTCCCCGATGACTCTTCGCGGCTCTCAGGGGAGACCCGCCTCCTCTTTTCACCAACAGCTCTCATTGTGAGCGGGACGCCAAAATAATCAATGAACCGAAGGAGGTGTTGAAAACACAAGGCTGGTTTCAATCAGCGGCCTCAGAGGGAAGAAGAGGGGGTAGTTAAATGTGTCCAGGAGAGACAAGCTTTACTTCAGTAACAGTAGCAGTACTGTCGTGTAGAAGTACTCTGTAGTAACACACTGTTATTGAGTGACATTTAGACAATCACACTGGGGTAATATTACCTCTGAATAGTAGTAGTAGTTGAATCAACCGCAGGTGATATACATGTTGAAAGAGACAAAAAACAAATAAAAAAAAGAACTCAGTGAGAGCAGCCAGACTGTAATGTTTAGTTTAGTAGTATTAATAGTAGCAGTAGAATTGGTATTGGCAGTACTACTAGAGCTAAAAATATATGAATATAGATGAGGAGTAAGCCGATTGGAGGTTTAATCAGCCAATCAGCAACAGCGGTGTGTATCTGTGGCCTGAAAAATGCCAACTCATTGAGGTAGACAGAGAGAAAGCCCATAAAGCACCACTGGAACCAGACAGCCTGATTCAAAAACTGTAGGTATTATTGTTAAAATAAGACACCGTCAGCATCCTAAGAAGCTGCTGAACATGTAGATCTATAATTTGTATGGATCAAGTTCAAAATGTGAACATTATAGCGAGAGAGAAAACTGCTACTGTCTGCAGGACAAAGTTCAAATGGGAGCTGATGAGGCAGTTGGTTGGAGTTCCTGTTGCTCGGGGCCTCCCTGAGCCATAAGTGTATGTCTGTTAGCTTCCAGATTAGCATCACTAGAACCAGCACAAATTTTACTATGTTTTCATGTCAACATTATGGATGCGGAGTAAAAACTGAGGGAGTGAGTGCAATTTAAAGAGAAGATTTTTGGACAATTTTCCAGCTCCCCTCCACTCTAATGATGATGTCACCGCTCTAACTGTCAACATTCCTGCAAAACACACCCATTATAAAATCTAAAACCAGCCAAAATGACCCCAAACCTAAACTGTGATTTAATGAAAACCAGTCTAGATATCAAAATGTCCATTTAGCCCAGTAAAGTCCCAAGTCTGGTGACAAGTTTAAACTTTTAATCATGTTTCTGTGTTAAGGTATTGTGAAGCAACATGGCCCCAAAGAGGGGCGGGGTTTGACCTCTATTCAGAATGATTTATCATTATTCCTTATGGGGCAACTTCTTTGTGATTTTTGTGAAAAGGTTTTTACGAATCGAGAACACTGACCAGTCCACATGTTTTCATGTCTTTATTGTGTCTACAACACCAGACTAGCATCCTCCTCCAGAATTCTGGTTCTGTTGAGAGCAACAGTTCATGTTCATCAACCTCCAACATGGCCGCCACAGAATGGGCGGAGTTACATCACCTGACAGAGCTCTGCTGCCCATTTATTGAACTCAAACTGATGTCAGAGAGTCAATCGGTGAGCTTTAAAGCCTGATTAGTGATGATTACAGTCCGCCAACACACAATGCTGCATCCTGCAGCACACAGGACAAATTAATTAGAAACGGCAGAAATAAAACATAAAGACACGAAGGATGAAGATAAAACTCTGGACGAGGATGAAAAGCTCAGAGCGACAAGAATAAAAAGACCTTAATCTGAAGATTATTCAAACCCACATAATCAATAAATCTCCTTCTTCATATAATGGTAATCCACATTGTTTTAAAAATGAACATACGTTTCTGTGGAACACACACAGACACACACACACACACACACACACACACACACACACACACACACACACACACACACACACACACACACACACACACACACACACTTTAATCCAACCTCATCACCTTCTTTCCAGCTTACACGAGTCAAACTGATGTTCTGATTTTGTCAAAACGTTAATAATCTGCAAAAACTCTGAAGCTGTGTCATCGTTTTGATAAACCACAGAAGAAGAAGTGTGTGTTTGTGTGTGTGCTTTAAACAGTTGAATGAATGACAAACAGAGAGGAAAAAAATTGAGAGAACAATTAAAGATGATTTTAAAAATGATGTAAACAAGATTCTTCCTCATTTATTCAACTTTTATATTTTATGCGTTCACATTATTTTCTTGTTCGAACATGATCCAAATATTATGAAGAGAAAATCAATAATGAATAAAGACACTAATATCAGGATAACTGATCCTTATTTTCTGTGACTGACATAAAGTTCTGATATCTGTGTAGAAGTTTTCACAGTTGGAAACAAAATGATTCAACACCCATTGATTATTAGGTTTATTGGTAGAATCTACTATTGATCAGCTGTTTGCATTAACCACATAAAAAAGAACAGTTTGAATAGATCAATAGAACAGATATTAAAGTGTTTTTCCCCAAATCTAAGCCAAAAGTCTCCTTTTACTAATGACTGCAGTCTCTAAATGATTCAGCCCTCTGAATATCATCCTTCATCAGAGACACATTAACCAGTTAGATGTGCAAAACACAGAGCCAACCTTCATACTTACTTTAACAGAAGACTCCAATAGTTTTTTTCTGTTAAGACCTAAATTTACATCAGGACTCCAAGACCTTCACCACTGCTGACCCAAAAGCACCAGAAAAGTCACTCTAGTAGCTCAGAACCATCTAGATAAGACACAGAAGTTCTGGATGCTGTTCTGTGGAGCCATGAAACCAAACTGGAACTTTTGGGGCCTCTGGATCAGCGGTATGTCTGATGGAGGAAGAATGAAGCTGATGCTGAAAAGAACAGCCCACCTACAGTGAAGCCTGGCGATGGCTCCTCGTGATGACAGTCAGTTTGTAAAATTAGGGCCAAGTTAGTGTTTAATCCCTCAGGATTGACTGCAGGCTGGCAGGCAGGCTGTGTGTGTGTGTGTGTGTGTGTATGTGTGTGTGTGTGTGTGTGTGTGTGTGTGTGTGTGTGTGTGTGTGTGTGTGTGTGTGTGTGTGTGTGTCTGTGTGTGTGTGTGTGTGTGTAAGAAGGTAAAACTGGTTTTAAAAAGCAATTAGAGGAATCTGCTTATCAGAGATAATTAAAGTAAATTTATGGCTGTTTTTAAACTTTAATCTTTTTATTGTGAATTTAAATGTGACGTCACTGAGTGTCCAAACCAAAAGAGATTACAGCTACAAATGATTTAAATGGGCTGGGAATGAGATGCCATTCATGATATTAATATTTTCAATGTCAAATTGAACCAAATGGGCTTTAGCTTTTATATCACATAATATTCAAGTGTTTTATATCAAAACTTCACAATCTCAGCTTTCCTGGAGTAATGTGGAAGGACCCAAATCACATCATTTGACCCAAATCACACCTTTACTCCCATGGACCAATAGTTCTGGTTCTTAAATGGGTTTGTTAAAGTCTGAGGTTGACAGAAGCAGTGGAATATTAGAATAAAATAGTCTAGAATGACACTTAGTAATATGTTGTCTGCCGATCTGCTTTCACCAAATGTTAGAGATAAATTCGACTGAATGACTTCATTCTACAGATGAAGCTTCATGCATGTGAAAAAGTAGTCTTTTTTATTTCTAACAGTCCTCCAGTCCACAGAGTCCAGCAACATTTAACAAACTTTTGATGTTTTCTACAAAGATATTAATAGAAACATAATAAAAATACATCAGACCTCGGAGGTTTAAACTCCAGCTTCATGATGAGTTTCTGCATGTGTAAATTAGATTTTTCATTTATGAGTTTTTAGTTATTAATTAAAGAATAAATTCATTAAAGAATTTGAATGAAATTAACACACAAACACATTTAAGATTGGGGAATAATGATACTTTAATTACACCAGGAGACATCAGAGGTAAATCAGGGAATACTCAGGCCCTAATAAAATTGTATTATTATAGATGAATATAGATCAGATCAAATTTTATTTGGATCAAACTTTATTGATCATTTACATTGATAAACAACCCAGCAGTATTTAAAGTCATTAAAGTGTATTGTGTTCATGTTTGAAAATCTTTATTTGTTCATGAATGATGTGAGTTTTTCTTCTTTATAACTGATTTACAGAAATCACATTTTATCACAAAAACACTTTTATTGACAAATAAGATCAGATCTGAAGATAGTTATTAACTATATGATGATATGATGTCTGTATATTTCTGCTACAGATACATTTATCTTATCTTGTTGTTAAAATAATCAATTTAAAGGCCTTTCATGAATAAAATAATATTTCAAACAATAAATCAACACTTTGTTTAAATAAACGTGTCCACAAATCTACTGTTAAATTGTTTTATTTCGCTATTTTTTGCCGTTTTTCATCATTTCTGGCAATTACAATACTTTATTTATATTTATTATTTATTGTTTATATTTATTTATAGGTCTTTTTATATCCTCGTCATGAAAATAAACGTTAACAACTATTTTATTTGATTAAAAAACATTTTAAATATTGCTGAATATTTTTCATGTTGGATAAATTAAATTATAAAATATTTAATGTTTACAGATCTTATTCGTTCAGAATATAAAAGATAATTTGGCTATTTTCGGTTTGTTTGCTTAAATAATTAATCTGCATCATCAGCGGCTGGTGGTATTGATTAGTGTATTAGGTCACGTGACGTCACAGGCCCGCATCTGATCAAAGATAAACAACATAAATTAAAAACTCTCCTCTTCTGTCCTCAGAGAAAATAAATCCTGATCGGATTGAAGGAAAATTGGTGGCAATTAATCCTCCGGGATTGAAGCGGGAGGGGAGGGGGGGACTGTCCCAGAGCAGATCTCACTTCTGATTGGATGATGCTGTGACCCGCGGAGACTGGAGTCAGATAATAAAAAGAGCCCGCCATCGGGTTGGTCCCGGTCTGTCCATCATCATTCTCAGAGTCCTGATGAGCACCATGACGGGTCGGGAGGTCGCTGAAGAGAAGCCGAAGGTGAAGATGTTGTCTCCGGGTTTTGGGATCGATAAGTCCCGGCTGCACGGCTCCGGGTTCCGCTCCAAGGGCTTCGCCATCACCGACCTGTTGGGGCTGGAGCAGCAGCCCGGCGCTGCTCCGGCATCAAGTTTGACCTCGGCGGTGTCCGGGCCAGGAGCGGAGCCGCAGGGAGGATGTGGCGGTCTGGGAGGGTTCTCGTTCCCAGGCGGGTCACTGCCACTGGGTCTCGGGTTCCTGTGCAGTCTTGCGGCGCAGCAGCCGCACGGATCTCCCTGCTTTCTACCGGGACACCTTCCGCTGCTGCAGGCCCGGGCCGACAGCCACTACCTGCAGAACCTGGAGGCCCAACGGGACGGATTCTCAGGTACGGTTCGGTCCAGTTCCTCTGTCATGATATAGAAGCTTTACTTCAGTTTAGTTCGGTTCTACTCGGGTTTAAACGTGTTATTCTCTTTCATAAAAGCGACATAACTTCTTATTGTTCCCTTTATATCTCTGGTTCTAGATAACGTTTCGGCTCGTCAAACTTCGGCTGTTCTCGGGTTACAAAATCTTTTCCTGTTGTATTTAAAGTGTTTAATGATGTAATATTATAGATACATTTGGAAACTTGTAAACGGGCTTCTACGCCTTTCTATAATTTAAACACATATACCTTGTTTTATTTGTTTGTTTTTAGATTTAAGCGAACTATTTTTTCTTTAAAACGTTGTGACCGTTTTCTTCTAAACGTGTTAAATTATATATTATTATATACTATATATACTATATATATATATATATATATATATATATATAGTTTGCTGCTTTTTAAACTCGTTTAAACCTTATTTTTCTCTAAAACGTGTTAATATCTTTGTCTGGTGGGATTCGGTTTTCTACATATTTTCTTCTTTAATTTAAACGTGTTTGATTTATATATTTTATTTTAGGTTACGTTTTTAGACTTAATTGGAGTTTTTGTTGCCCGTTTTCGTGTCTTTCTGCTCATCTTAGTTCGGCTATACTCGGGTTTCATGGTTAGGAATAATTAAAAAGCTTGTATTTTTCTTCTTAAAAATTAATTTGTTTAATTAGTCTACTGTTTATTAACCATCCGGACGAAACGAATGAAATACAAACTCATATGACATTAAGGTGATAACTGTGTCTCGCAGATGAAGAGTGTCTGTCCGACCGCAACGACTCCAAAAACTCCGCAAACTCTCAGAAGAGGAAGAAGAGAAGACACAGGTGAGAAAAACAAACACACCCACCTGTCATTTTATATCTGCTGCATAAAAACCAGCAAAGATTCAGACAATTCAAACTGAAATGTTGTTTATGCTGGAAAAACTGTTTATTCATCATTTTAAAAAACAGGAACCTTCAAAGAAAAACGCTAAAAATCTAAATAATTATATGATTTTTATTTTCCATTTTTAATTCATCCTAATAATAGGCCGACTTTAATTTAAGTCTAAATCTGTTGTTTAGGCTTTACTTTCTTTTGATCATACAATTTTTAAATGAAGTATTTTTCATCTTTGAAAGAAACAGTTGGGAATGAACAATATATACATATATATATATATTAAAAAAAATTATATTCGAAGTTATCCTAATTTTTGATATTTAAAAAAAAAAATACACAGAAGATGAAAGAAAAACTAATTTTAAAATTAATACCTCCAAGTATGGAATTATTGTATGTTATGTTAGCATTAGCTACAGCTAAAGCCTCCATAGTTGTATATTTTTCTGTATGTTAGCATTAGCTGATGTTGTTTCTGTGCTGCAGGACGGTGTTCACATCCCACCAGTTGGAGGAATTGGAGAAAGCTTTCCATGAAGCTCATTACCCCGATGTCTACGCCCGAGAGATGCTCGCCATGAAGACAGAGCTGCCCGAGGACAGAATACAGGTGAGACGTCATCGTTACTCAGTGATCAGTTACTGATAATCACCTGATCAGTCAGACATCTGACAGCAGCAACAGACTCTCAGGACTCTGAGGGACCTTCCAGAGGGTCACAAGAGAAGTTCAAGGGGTCAGAAGATGATCAGTGGTTACATAATTCACCTCAATCTCACCTTCTCCTGTTTTATTTCTGCTTTTTTTCTTACTTTTTCTAAAAATTAAAAATTTATTCAAATGACCAGTCTGTGAAGTTTGACGTACAATTGGTGGAACTGCTCAATTTAAAAAAATTTCGCAAAAAGTTCCTAGTTATACAAAGTAAATTTATCTTTTAAATGCAATTGGTACACAAATTTCATTTTGACATTTTTTTTGACAACTTCAAATTTTGATCAGGGCCGTGTCTACATTTTTTGGACTGTGCTGGTCTAACTGACTTATACGTGAAGTATGTCAAAATAGCATGTATTAACCATTTCTCATAAAAAGTAACATTTTATTTAATTACCAACATTACTTAGTTTCTCTTACTTTTTTCATTGCATTCTTTTAGCTGATGCTTTTATCTATTTAAAAGATAAATAATCGTACCAAACAAATACGATATAAAGCTTCCACACTTTATAAATTCATTAAAAGTAGACTGCATACAAAAGAAAACAATGCACATTCAAAAATATTCCAAGGTCCCGCCTCTCACTGAGCAAATAGCCAATCATAGTTAAGAGTAATAGGGCAACTGTCAATCAGAGTTCAGGAGTGGCCAGTGCCATTTTTTTGCCCCTCTTTGGTCATGCCCCTTATCTTGATTTTTTAATTTTTTTAATTTTAAATAGTTTTACAAAGAATGGTAAACAACCCCAGGCATTAAATGAATGAACATTGGATCTTATCTGATTCCATACAGAAGTACATGTCAGTCAGAAAATACATGGGTCCCGTTTTGACCTCTTTTTATTTTGTTGTATTTTCCCAGGTGTGGTTCCAGAACCGTCGGGCAAAGTGGCGAAAGCGTGAGAAGTGTTGGGGTCGCAGCAGCGTCATGGCAGAGTACGGTCTGTACGGTGCAATGGTGCGACACTCCATCCCTCTCCCAGAATCCATCCTCAACTCAGCCAAGAATGGCATGATGGGATCGTGCGCCCCCTGGCTGCTCGGTGAGCCGCATGCACGTCAGTGCCACGCACATGCACCACACCATGCATCAATACACACTGAATGCACACTGTTTAATTGATATAATTTCATTGAATACAGAATCAAAAAATACCAAATTCCTGTATTCTATTGTATGTTAACATGCTAAAACATTAGCCATCTTATGATGCTAACAACATTTCTGGAAAACTATAACATTAGACTACTAATATTTTAGCATTTATACAACACTAACATTCAGTAGCATGCTAAACAATATTTATGCTAATTAACCCCTGACAGTAATTAAGTATTACCTTACCTTATTGTAAGCTAATTATAAAGTGGGTCCCAAATTGAGTTGTATATGCTACTGTGTGTTAACATGCAAAACATTATCCATCTTGTACAAAATTTCAGATGTTTCTTGTATTTTACAATGTAATATTAGAATACTTATATTTTATCATTTGTACCACAAATACTTAGTGGTATGCTAAGCTAGTGAACAATATTTATGAAAATCGTAATTAACAATTAGTTAACATGAAAATTAATGTAATCTAATCATGAACATAACTATATTTTATTCAAAGTATTGTATTCATTTATCCAATCATTGATGAATGTGCTAGCTATCTTCTTATCCTAAAGGAATTTCCCATTTCATAGGTGATTGCTCGTGATTGGACAGAGCTACAGATGTCTCCTAGCAACCAACTTACACATTACTAAGGTCTTGCCTAGCTAAGACATTTACTGTAGTTAGAATGAAGAGGGACTTTACGTTGAGATGCAACAAAGTCATATAGAGTATTTTATGTTATGTGCATGCATGCTAAAATATTAGCCCTTTTATTATGCTATCTGCCTCCTGCAGCTAAACTGAATCTGTCTCTGTCCTCACAGGGATGCACAAAAAATCTTTAGAAATGTCCAAAAAGTGTTCCAGCCCTGTGGACTCAGACTCGACCCGCTGCGACTCATTCTGCGACTCCACAGAGCGACGAGGCGGTAGGGAGGCTCGGGAGGTGGAGCAGGAGGAGGAGGAGCTACTAGAAATGGAGGAGGAGGACATGGAGGAGGAGGTGGCCATCGATCTGTCCAGCTCCTCCAAACAGCAGCAACAGGAGGCCGGAGGCCCGATAAGGTCGGCCTCCTTGCCGCAGCAGCAGAGTGGTGGCGAGTCAGATGAACACAGCTGAAGGTCAGAGGATGAGTCATACTGACTGAAGACAATGCAGCTCTGTGATGATGGCTGTAGGAGCACAAGAATTTGATTGGCTATTCTTTCAAGGATTACGTCCTCTTGTTACTATGCAAGTTATCCAGAAGCTTTAAGAAGCAATGTCTAAGCTACTGTATGTTAGCATACTGAAATATTAGTGTTTAGGTGCTAATTTAGTATGCTAACAAAGTTTCTTGGTAATGCATTAGAGCATTACAATTTCAACTTCTATGCTATACTAATGTTCAATAGTATGCTATAATATTCATTCTAATACATAATAATAGACTGCTTGAATGTTAGCATGCTAATAAATGTTAGCATGTTAAAATAATAGCTTATGCTATTTTAGAAGAGTAACAAACATTTACAAGTGTTTTAAACTGAAATACTAGACTCCTAGCATGTTAGCATGCCAGTAAATGTTGGTTTGCTGAGGGATTAGCCTGGGGTTAATATTTTAACATGCTAACAAACATTTATTTTTGATCAAATGTGTAATATTCGATTGCTGGTGCATTGGTGGTAATATTCCAACAATTTTTAACTGGTAATGAGATACAAAATATTAGTGTGTTAGCAAGCTAACAGACAAAGGGGGAAGAAAAATACTATTACGATGATTTTTTAGAGTCACCTATGTAAATGTCAGCTGTAAACTTAATTCTCCTGTTCTGTGATCTCTGAGCTGTGATGGAAACATAAATGCCACCACTGCTGCATCAGTCAGATCGTCCTCGAGGAATCGGACCGAGAGTGGAGTCTTTTTAAAGATGTATGAACTGTTTCAGGATAATGTAAATGATATTGTCTCTGTCTGTGTATTTATTATTGTACTGAGAGTATGCTTTATATCATTGAAAATCTTTTTTTTTTATTATTAGAGACTAATTAATGTTTTATTCCTCTTTTTGTGTGTGAGTGTGTATGTATGTTTCATACTTTAACTGTCTGTCAAGCACTGACTGGCCTGACAAAAGCTCTGTGAATGAATGTAATTTAAAACTAATATTTTAAAAAGTTGGTTTATCACATGTATGTACAGGTTGGTGAATAAAAAAGTATTTTTGGAATCACTATTTTCTGTTTTGATCATTCAACGCATCATAAACATTGCAGATAAAATGAATTAACATATGAATAATCATAATAATAATCATTAAATGTCTGATTATGCCCCCAAAGGGTTTGGAATATTCATTCAACAGGTGATCAATTATTGTCCCTGTAATGGTTGACTATGATAAAAAAGAGACATCATATACAGTCATGGACACAACTATTCCAATTGAATTGAACATTTTAATGTCTTCATACATAATGCACACACAAATTAAATTAGATTTGTTTAAATCATGTCATTTAAATTTTGGCAGCCACAGGTTGACGTATTCGTAGCCTGCAGTCAAATGTACCATTTGGAAATGTTAGTGTTATCATTATGACTGTTATTGATTTCAGATTATCTATCAGTATGATTAATATTGTAAAAAAAAAAAGTATGTCTCGGCTGACTGTTTAACAATAAGGTAGGGATTGTGAGACGATTAATTAAAGTTATCCTGAAATGAGATAAATATAGTTGTAATTCTTGTTTTACATTTAACATTAATGATAAAAAGTTTTTAATAATCAATGTTAAAAATTTTGTTTTTCTACACATTTTTCCTCTCTAAACATATAAATGATGTCGAAAAATTAAAAAAATATGTTACATATTGTACCTATAAACTTGAATATTGTGATAACACAGTTATAAACCAATAATATTAAGTCGATTTGTTTTGATGTTTTTAGCATCAATGGACTTTGTTAGCTTTTGTCCAGCAACAGGAACTTGGTTGAAACAACTGCGTCACTTCCTTTATCAGCGTCCATTACTTTAGCTTGGAGTTTACTACGCTAGGTGCTAAATTCTTAAATATGGTCGATTTAATCTCTTTCAAAAACGAACTCACGGTCATTGTGAATAACCTGGCCCAGGCGGTGGTGACGGAGATTTTTACTGTGGCGGAGAAAGTCTCTTTGAATAAACAAAACCTCGAAACTGAGGTAAGCTAGCGGAGCTAACTGAAGCTAACAGCGTAGCTAACTTAACTCTTTGGTCTCCAGACGGCAGGTGTTGGTGGAGTTTGAAGTTACCCATGGTAATAACAGACAACAGATTGACTTTACACTCACACACCTGATTCATTCACACCAACTTCTGTTGAAAAATATTCTAATTTATGTGTTTTAAGGTTGTTAGCTAACTTATGTTCACTATCATACAAAATACAATGAACGACATTTGAAGCTTTCTCTCAGTATTGATATGTCCAGAATTGTCAGACAGAATTGAGAGACTAGCTAACTACCCCCCATCTCTCTCGCTCTCTCACCTTATCTCTCTCTCCCTCCCTCTCCCATTTCCCCTATCATACCCTATCTGTCCACCCCGAGTCGGGCCTGCTCTGAGGTTTCTGTCTGTCAAGCTCAGTGTTTCCTCTGCACTGTCTCCATTTTGCTCATGGGAGAATTGTTTTGTGTCTGTAGTTTGGTCTAGACCTCTGTTGGAATCCGTTAACTGTTGTTGTTACAAGGGACTGCATAAATAAAATTATTTGACTTTTGTACTTCAGTAATATGCATGTTAAATCAGTGTAATTGAGTATGGACTAAGGGTGAACGGTACACAAAAATGACGGTTTGGTACATACCTCGGTTTTGAGGTCACGGTTCGGTACGTTTTCGGTACAGCTGAAACACAGAACAGAAAAAATAAATGAAAAAAAATAAAAAATGTTTTTTTAATCTCTTTCTTTTTTTATTCAACACTGGTGAACTAAACAGACTATGGCTGTGTCTTTCTTAAATAAAAAAAAGTAAATTTTACAGAAGTAAATCAAAATAAACACTGTTAATGAACAATAAATAAACCCTGCATTCTCAACAACAGAACGGTCGCATATCTGCTGCTATAAAAACACCTATGGTGCTTGTTATTGCTTTTGCATGTCTGAATTATTTGCAAGTGGCTGCTCAAATGCCACGGGGAGCTGGGTTTGCACTTTACTCATTTTTTTCCTTGTCCCACTAATGTTAACACTCAGGTGATGCCATTTCAAATGTGTTAGCATGTTTTATGTGCTACCAGACTGTTTGTCTGTGGTCACCATTACCAAAATCTCCACTGACTGAACTAACAACATCCGGTCCTTTGCTAAAGTTGTCCCTCGAAATTTGAGTCCTGAACCGAACTGAAAGGCCCATATCGGAAATTTTCGGTTCAGATACATGTTCCATTACACCCCTAGTATCAACAGATGAACGTCAGCGTCTTCAATGTTGAACGTTGTTTTTGTCTCTCAGGAGAAACTGAACTCTTTGGTGGTTGAAGCTGTTGATAAAATCCTGAAGATAGTCGAGGTGACGGCTCCTCAATGTTTAATGACATCAACAGAAGGTGAGCTCTGGTCGGATGTAACTAAGTGCATTTACTCCATTACATTATCTGACAGCTTTACGAAAGAGTATTTTAACACATGTAAATGTGATATTATAATGATAGTGTGAATAGGAGTCACTGTGAAGCGGTTTGATCAGGTGTGTTTTGTGTGCATTTCAGATGAGGCTGGTGGTGAGTGCCTCCCCTCAGAACACACCTACATCCTGGTTTACAGGGTGAGTCACTGATTCCATGCCGACATCAGAACCGTTCTCTGGATGCTGAACAAACTCAACACCATCCTCTGTTTTACAGAGCACTGCTGTCGACTCAAAGTGTCTGCTGCTGCCACTGCAGAGTGATGCTAATGCTAACAGTGAGTAGATTCTTAGATTCATCACAATGTGGGCGATCAATACACAAATGTCTAAAATTGCTTTTCTAATTGTGTCCGAATAATTTTGTCGATTTTGTGTGAAGTCGTCTTCTGCTCTTTGAAATAAAACATTTAAAAGCTAAATTCATTTCAGACGGGGACCCTGGGACAAAATCTTACTAAACGGAGGTCCATGTAATTCGTTTCGTATCAGTTTAGGGGTCTTTGACGTGGACAGGTTTTTGAACCACTGCTCTAATATGCACTCTATGAAAAGTATGAAAGTATGAAAATTTGTCACAGATTGATATAACGTGAATCACTACTCTGTAGTACCAATGTACTTTGGTTGGTACCCGTGAAAGTATATGAATACGGTACCCCACCATAGTGTCTGGGCTAAAAAAATCACATGGTTTTGAATCTTTGTGTAGACTCACATACCCACTGATAGGGTGAAATGTTACAAATCAGGTAAATGATATCTGTGTCACTTTTCTCTGCCATTTCCTCTGCTGTGTGTGTCAGTGGCTCCCATTGTGCTGTCTGACAGGCAGTCGAGGAGAAAGATGTTTTTAGGGACCATGAATAGAGCTCTGAGGAACTCCACCAGTAATTATTATTGTATTGGTATGGTTGAAATGATGAATTAAGTGTAACTTGATTTTGAAAACATGCTGATGACACTCTGTCTTACCTGGTGTTCATGGTGATCATGGACAGGCCACTGCTACCTGCATTTATTGGTGATCTCACTCCACCTGCTGGACAGTTTTAAGTCATTGGGTAAATGAGTCATAACATCAGCTGTAATAGAGATCAATACTGGAGTAAACATGAATTTAACCTTTTCTTCAGGTGAAAATAAAA
The DNA here is from genome assembly GCA_037577475.1 of Chaunax sp. Z400. Lineage (NCBI taxonomy): Eukaryota > Metazoa > Chordata > Actinopteri > Lophiiformes > Chaunacidae > Chaunax > Chaunax sp. Z400. The sequence continues at coordinate 908,106 of CM075193.1, forward strand.
CAGATGACGTCACGACTCCACACAGCGAGCCCTCCCCCGCCTCTCCTACCCTGCAGTCTGAGTTCCCTGACCACGAGTATGCTCGGCCATCTTCGCCACTGCCCAGTGCCGCCTCAACAGCAGAGGGTGGAGCCTCTGCAGCACACAGCAGAAAACAGCGCTGCAGCTGGCGCAAAACAGACACCAAAATGTCTCTGCATGCAGAAATGACAGAAACTCACCACCAGTGTGTTCAGTGTGGGATGTTGTTTCCAACCGTGGAACAACTCTCCCATCACAAGAAAAAGTCTCATCCGGTATGCCTGATGTGCGGCGCCCTCTTCACTGGCATCCTGAGGCTCCGTGAACATGAGATCAAAGAGCATGGCCTCTTGCCATACACCTGCGACTACTGCCCTAAGAGATTCAACCACAAAGCTCACCGCAACCTGCATGTGAAGGCGCGGCACACCGGAGAGAAGACATGTCACTGCGACATCTGTGGGAAGGGCTACAGCTGCATCAGCATGCTGAAGACACACCGGATGACGCACTTCGACAAGATGTTCATCTGCGATGTCTGTGGGAAGAGCTTCTACCATGCCTGCCACCTGACACGCCACAAAGTGGTGCATCAGGAGGTGCGGCCGCACCAGTGCTCCACCTGCGGGAAGGGCTTCACACAGGCTGCCAACCTGCGCAGCCATCAGGTGACCCACAGTGGCGAACGACAGCTGTGCTCCATCTGCGGCAAGAGCTACCGCTGCCTGAAGAACCACCTCATCTGCAAGCACTCGCACGAGCTGCCAGCCGATGAGCTGCCGGACAGATGCTCCATCGTCACCTGCCAGGTGTGCGACAAAAAGTTCCCCAACCCGTCGCAGCTGAAGGTTCACCAAAGGAGTCACACAGGAGAGAAACCATTCCACTGCGACGTCTGCGGGAAGAGCTACCGGCTGAAGGAGCTGCTCCGGGACCACAGGTACACCCACAGCGGCGAGAAGCCGTACAGGTGTTCCCTCTGCTCCAAAACCTTCAACCTGGCCACCAGCTTCACAAGACACCGCAGCATCCACAGCGGAGAGATGCCGTACAGCTGCCTCGACTGCGGCAAACACTTCCGCCTGCTCACCTTCCTGAAGGCTCACCTGCAGACCAAAGCTCACCTGAAGCAGGTGCAGCAGAGGAAGGCCATCACCTCTGACCTCTGACATCAGAAACTTCCTGTCACCTCTGACCTCTGACATCAGAATCACGACATCTGTATGTAATGATGAGAAATAAATAGAATGATGTTCAGTTCATGTTTGTCTCCTGTCAGCAGATTAATGGAGGATCATTAAAGGTGATTAAGATGGGATTATTTGTTATTATTATATATTATATTATTTGTACATCCTTTAATCTGACATGATCAGGAAAAGTCCTGCATTAAATACTCTATGAGTGAAGTAGAGTCTACTCTTCATAAAAAGTCTTTGGACAGAGTTGAGTTAAACTATGATCCTTACTTTATTTTACCGTCAGACGATCAAAGGGAGACACTGTGGATAGCTCGAAAGTACAGGACAGCAATGTCATATTTATACATATTAAGAACACACATCCCCCTTTTTTCACCGCACCCATTTGTATATGTGAATGGGCTTGTGTTTCTCCTGGACTAGCCTTCCAAAATCCATGAGACCTTTCATTTATTTCCAAATGCAGTGATGATTTCTTTCAAATGTCATCTCTCAGATCTCCAGTTCCTCAAAAGGCCTACCAGCTGTTACTTTCCCTGTACGAATGACTCAGCTATCCTATTACACTTAGAGAGTGAAAGTCTTCAGGCTAAATATATTTACCGGACACAGAGTTCTAATGAGGACACAGCATCACTTAAGACAACTAACTGTTATGCATTACTGCCCTATATGTTTAAACATACTGTTTATGTGTATATGTATTTGCATTTCACCAAACATTTAGCATAAAGACTACGGTACACAGTCTAAATATAGTATACATCATCTATGTAGTTTTTACTACATGATTCCATATAATTCACACAATTTCGACCAGACTAGAGTAAAAGTTCTGCAGTATTTGGCTCCTGATGTTTTTCCAGCTGCTGATCAAAATAACTAATCTGATTCCAGCTGCTCTAATCTTCTTAACAGCATCAACCTGAAAACAAACAGATTTAATATCATCATCATAACATTTGCTTATTGTTGGTTTGTTATTCTTGGATTTATGATTTTAAATCAGCTTCAACATCAAAACATTGAAATTTAACTTAAAACCAACATCCAGATTTTGTGCTGTAGTTCATGTGGTGACCTACAGGAGGCAGCAGCTGTCAAAGCAGCACTGATTTAATGACATCTTTATTTTAAATTAGCTTTTTCTAGAGTTATTACGGTTAAGTTTTCTGCTCCTTTTTAAAGAGAGAATGAATATTTTATGAATCCGATGTCAGATGTCTTCATTTATTTTCGTCTAAAACAAATGACAGGCGGTAAAGTCTGGAAGTCTCCAGAGGCAGCTACTAAATCTTGAAAACAGAGATGGGCTTCTTTGCCTGACACCCTGCAGAGTCTAAGATTGTCACTGTCTAGCAATACCGTGGTACAGATAGGAGCTGGAAGTTTGATGCAGATGCACTCTGTACGAAGGGTCAACTAATGTTTTCATTTTATCAGTCATTCATAGATCCCGTCCTTACTTCTTCCACCACTGATTTGTATAATAACCTGAACGTCGGATAAAAGCTACCTGAGCTGTAAGGTGGTCAGGGTCCTACAGGCCCCCTTCATGGCTATTTTGGACCAGCAGGTCTGAACTGGACTGCATAGACCACGTGGTTCACTCTGAGATCTCCCCTTTGGTTGAAGATGAAGACGACCTCAGTTCAACCCAACAGAACTAAAAACTCTTTAGTTTTTATCCTCCTGAAAGTTTCCCATCAAGGATAATTAACAGAACTGATTTGATTGGCTGATGGAGATAAACAGCTGGTGGGGCTCCAGTTAATGGTCAAAACATGAGGAAGGTTTGATTCTCATCATCATCATCGCTCCACAGATGCCTAATATTTTCAGTTACAGTGAGGTCACATGATTTATGATGTCATCATTCATTTAAGGTGACCAGCTCAGTTGAATGGAACCACGCCTACTGATGGTTTACACACAGATTACAGTACAAAAGTACGGAGGCTCACACTGTCCAAAATATTTAATTGTTGTGATGCTCATAGTTTAGAGTTCATCTAGGGGTGTGTCTAGCTTCCTTCTGTTTATTAAACGGTGCATAATCTGGGTGCAGAGTAAGGTGCAGGACGCATTCAGTCTATATTTATTTGCAGTTGTGTTTCGGGGTGTAACATGAATGAAACCAGTCTTATACTGCATTTACACAGCCTGTTCAAGGCGGGACTGGTTCACCTTTATTTCGCCGCCCCGACGTTCTGTATTAGCGCAATGAAGGCGTAACAGCAGCGGAGGTAGTAACAGTGCCGAAACACCATCATTAAAAGCAAGGTTGAAAGGCAGGACGGGGCTGTGACGTTTAGACAACGTATGATGTGTGTGGCTAAAATCAGAAAACTTAAAAAGCAGCTAGTTGCAGTTAGCAGCTGACTCAGAAATTCATTGTGGCTCTGTTCTTCTCCCATTACCTTTAAAAGCCAAGTGAGTTCTGAGGTCATGTTCTTATTTTATACATCTTAAATTCATCTTTTTAAGGTTGTTTCGTATAACATAAGGTGTTTTATATCTAAATTTACAATCTCAGCTTTCTGAACACAAGGCTCCCATCTGTCCTAGAGCAACGTGGAAAAAGACAATTTGACCGAAAACCTGAAAAGATTGAAACTCTTCAAATCTCCTGTGAAAACTCACCTTTACTCCTGTACACCAATAGTTCTGGTTCTTAATGGGTTTATTAAAGTCTCAGGCTGACTCTCAGAAGCAGTGAACTGTTAGATTAAAACAGTAGATAAATGTAAAGTAAATGTATAGAATGACATTTTGTAAAAATGTATTAATGTTTTTTTGTAGAAGTGTCATCTGTTTCTCTATGTTCACCAAGGAGAAAAAGAAACTCTGAGGGTTAAAACAGTCACGTGTTCCTGAGATAAATTTTGGCACTAAAGATCTTCTGTACATGCTCACACCTGGGGACACCTGTGAGAGAGAGAGAGAGAGAGAGAGCGGTGGAGAGAGCTTATATTTGTGTTGAGGTGAGTCTCCGTTCTGGATCCAGAATCAACATGGCTGCAGCTCAGACCACCAGAATGACTGGACTCTTCAGGACCCTCCTAACCCGCTGCACGACGCCAGCACCGGGACGGCACAGGAATCTGTCCTCCCAGCCGCCACCACCGGGCACCTGGAGCTCCGAGCTCTCCCGGCTCTCCCACCGGGACTTGTACCGGCTCTCGGTCACGGATCCGGATCGGTTCTGGGGATCTGCCGCCGCTGACAGACTCCGCTGGGTGGAACCGTTCCATCGGGTCCGGGACTGCGAGCTTAGCGGCGGGAAGATCAGATGGTTCCCGGGAGGAAAGCTCAACGTGTCCGGTACGAGATGATCAGGCAATCTATTCGATAATGAGAGGAGCCACTTTGATATATCGGATTAAAACAGATTCCGCTGCGCTTCATTACGCCATTTATCGAAAATTTGTCTGTAATAATTTTCTAATAGTCTTTTAAAACGTCTGTCGTCACGGATTACTTCCGAGCTGTCTTCAATAAATTAATGAAAGTTTACCTTTAATACGGTGGCGGAGAAGGTTCAAATCTCTAGGTAGGTGAGGGTGAGGCTTATTCTCATCTGTAGCTGCCCCACCCTCTGTTCAGTTCCACCTGACAGACAGCATTTATTTAAAATAAAAAAGAAAGAACTTGTGTTTCTTCTTTCAGAGACTTGCTAAACAACTGTGCCAGGATTTTTTATTGACTCAGCCTGGGGACTATTTCCTGGTTGTTCAGAGGAGGAGGTAGACGCTCACTGAGTACTCTCTCATTTAATCTGTAATGTGTGGTTTACTACATCTTTTTAATGTAGAACATTAATATGAAAAGTAACCAGTAACTACAGCTGTTAAATAAATGTACTGGGGTAAAAGTATTCATCAGTAACTTATGAAAATACTCAGTTTAAGTACAGAACTTGATTACATGTACCCCATAAACTGCTCTACATACAGTGAATGTGTATACATGTATGATATATACATGGACTGTTTAATTAAACATAATACAGTAGAAGTAGTGAGCAGTGAAATATTAAAGTGCAAAATTTGAAACAACTTTATTTAATATTATGTAAACAGGAACAAAGCGGCTGTTTTACATTCATATTCATTCATTTTAAAAAGATTATATTAATTTAATGTATGTTAATGAACACTAACTAATATTCATCTGAGTTAAAAAGGAAAAATGTATTAGGCTTATCTAGTATTACTGATAATGTACTGTATATTAAAAGTATTATAAGCCTTTCCTGGGGAGTCACGTGATTCGGCGTCGGTCGAGGGTGAAAACTCTTCTGTTGAAGAAGGAAGGAAGACGATCGAGTGAAATAAAAACACAACGTCTCTGGTTCTGATTGATGTTGATCATTTTATTCAGTCCGTCAGGAGTCTGACAACAGGAGTGACATCATCAACTATATGAAGAAGGTGACAGAGAAACAAGACGTAATGCCTCTTTAACCACTGAGATTACATAAAGTATAGAGACTGTCTGTAGTTTCACATCTTCATCCTGTTTGTCTGTCTGATAATAATCCAATAATGTTCCAAAAATGACAGCTGGATGATTAGTGTTGTATCAGATCTGATACAGGAGGATTTTTCTCTTGTTACATAAATGATTTTGTTAATCTTCTCTTCTGTGTGAGACACAAACAGGATCTTAAATCCAATTTAGGATTAATATTCAGTCACAGAATCAATGAAGATCATGTGACTAAATATAAACTAATAAGACATTTGACCCCGAACTAAAACTAAATTAAAAAATGCTGACTTTCTTACTGAGCACCAAATACTTTCATGTCTGATGATTTTCTGTCTGTCAGTAAACTGTCTGGACGTCCATGTTGAGAAACATTCAGACCGAGTGGCCCTGATCTGGGAGCGAGATGAACCTGGCACTGAGGTGAAAGTCACCTACAGGTACGAACATCTGCAAACATGTAATCTGCACCCTAGAGATGATCTTTATCTTATCATCATACAGTGATGTTCATTAGCTGCATCATCCCTCTATGCAGATGATACTGATCTTTATCTTATCAACATACTGTGCTGTGCTGTAGTTTTCTCTGTCAAACCTTGCAGCACCATAAATATAAAGTAATGTATAGTTTTCTCTGTCAGTCACATATTTATCTGGTTATGTTTAGTCGCCTTATTTGGGAAATGAAAAACTACAGTTTGTAGCAGTATGACCAAAATTTAAGGTCGTGATCAGCTTTTAATTTTTTTCCAACTGTCTGCTTGAAAGTAGTACGATCCAATAATCATCGTCAATCAAGATCATCTTCCTGTTTTTGGTCCAACAGAGAGCTGCTGGAGACAACCTGCCGCCTCGCCAACACCCTCAAAAGCCATGGCATCCAAAAGGGGGACAGGGTGGCCATCTACATGCCAGTGTCACCGCTGGCGGTGGCAGCCATGTTGGCGTGCGCTCGTATCGGTGCGGTGCACACGGTGGTGTTTGCAGGCTTCAGCTCAGAGGCTCTGGCAGGGAGGATCCAGGATGGTGAGTCTAAGGCTGTTTTCATTTAGTTTCTTTTGCTCTGGAACAAGGATATGATCCGATGTGGTATTTAGTTCTGGTCTGGTTCCTGTTCAAAGACATGAAGTCAAAAGTGAAGGACAGTAGAAGAAGAGATGTGTGGCGTCAGGCCATCCACAAAGAGTACGATGGTAAACTGTGACATCATCACGGGTTAGTTAATGATGTCACAGAGTAAATCAAATGTGTGCCAGTTGAGCCTGTAGATCTGAGCCAATCATTGAAGAGTCTTAGTGATGGCAAACTAAAGGTTTTATTGGTAAAAATCTGGTCCTACCATGAAACAGCTGCTTTTAGATGGAGTCTGGTTTAAAGAGGGTCTCAGTATTTCAACATTAACTACAGCTCTGTTCAATTACAGGTCAGTTTTCAGTTGTCAGGAGTTCGAGGTTTATGTGAAACTCTCCACTCAAACAGTTATTATTCCTTCAGCTGCAGCAGCTTGAAGGTCGAACCAGCAGGAACCTGAGCTGTTTATTCTACAGTAGCTCTGTTCCCTGATGAGAACTGGACTATAAACTGTGTCAGAGGGATCCTCCCTCTACCCACCATCATTTATTCTGAGCTGCAGCTCCAGCCGTTATTGGTTCCAGCAGATCTGTTGAGGTCAGAGACGCAGCTCAAGTACGTCTGTGTTTTGGAAACTGTCAAACCCAAACATGCGGTTTCCACGGCCGACTGAACACCAGGAGAGCATGATGGGACTGTAGTTGAAGAGTGCAGCTCAGGATACAGTGTTTATTACAGCAGAAATATTAACACATTATACTGAATTCCTGAATCCAAGTTTTTATGTCCACATGGAAATATTTCACATTTGGTTTAATGCATTAATCCATTCATCATGTTTATACCCAGGTCAAACAAATAGGATACATATGATACTAAAGTATAGGACAATTAATATTTAACATGAGATCTATCCAAAGTTAGTTCTACAAATTCAGCATCAGTGAAACCTGGAACAATAATAGTTGTAGCAGATGGTCCAGTTTCTTGTTGAGGACGTGTTGCCAGATTTCGCGAGAGACACAAGCAGCTGGGTCAATGAAACAAGACCCCAAAAAATGTGACTGCTGAAAAAACCAAAACAGGCGAACTCACCTCCCACAACATGTTTGTGAGAGAATAATCAGTTTATATATGTTTTATTTGTAGTTCATAAGAAACCATTATTAAAACAATGTAACTTGTAATTTTACATTTTCTATCTTTAACTAATACAGAGAACAAAACCTACTGGCCAACAGAGGAATGAATGAAAGAAAATGAAAATCACGAAATTGCTAATAATGAACTGGCCAAGTAATTATAGCAAAGTTATTATAATTCCATTATAATCTTTTTTATTTATTTATATAATGTATAATATCATCAGTTACAGTTGGGTCCTCCCTGTGGGGGAGAATCTGATGGTGAGACAGCGCTGATGAAATATTAAGCAGACATAAAGATTTGGGTTGTCCTATATCCTTTTCTTTTTTAAAGTGAAAAGTGCTCATAGATGATGGTTTCTAACTAATCTCACTAAAATATAAATGACTGATGGTGACATGGATGGAAGTGACAAATCTGGTTCATCATGACACTTTTTAAATCTGATTATAAAATGTTTAAACATGTTTCCGTGTAGAAATATCTCATTATTTACCTGTGACAGTTTATATTTATCACCAGCAGCTCATACAGGTAGATCTATCAAATCATGTTTATTTTTTACTACAGAACAATGACATTTTAATTCTAGTTAAGGAAATACCCTCTGGTTTGGATGATCTGTTTGTTTGGGTTGTTACATAGTTTATTTCAGGGAGAGACATCAACTGCTGGGTGAGCTTCATTGACTTTTAATGAGAGAGAGAGAGAGAGAGAGAGGCAACCCGATGTCAGTTCATCAGTTCCCCTAAACAGGTTTATTTAAGGTGATGTGAAGACGCAAAGGCCTGTCTTATTTTCTGGGTTCTTTTAGTCTCAATATGAAAATAAATGATTCTGATCCATTCTACACAGCTGGAAACTGATGTCATTCTGTTTAAACTCTCTTTAAATGTATTTATAAATCGTTATGTGTTGTCCCAAAATGATGAATTAATTTAGCGGTAGTCTACAATATCAGAACGATTTTTCAAAAGGTTTTTTTGACCATCATCTCCAGTACATCTGTCTGCAGACTCACAGAGGAATAATAATCAGTGAGTTTATGTGCTTTCAAAACAGACCATTGAGTTGATGTTAATTTACTCACTAAAAGTTGTGACATGCTGGGTTTATTATAGTAGAAACTGTTTTACTAAGTAATTACTAAGAACTTTCAGATTTCCATTTAAATATTAAAAACATTCATCATTCATTCTGTTATTAGTTTGTCTGCAGGATAGAAAAATTTGGGATTTGAAACTAGCTCTTCTGCTAATGCTGTGAGATTTTTAATAAGTGACCTGTCATCACATGTAAAGTTGAAGTAAGGTCTCTGATCAAGGGGTCAATATCCCATCAGAAGTATTTTTATGTATCAATGACTCTGAAATGTATTGAAATCCACTCTGTGGATTTTTAAAGGTTTACGGCAGGTTTTAAAGAGTTCAAGGTGCGTTCAGCACCTTAAAGTTCAGGAGGGCAAACAACCAAATTGCACCTGTAGTGTTTATGTGTGACGGAGCAGCCGTCTGATTTATTACAACTGATAGAAACAACCTGTTTTCTGTTTGCAGTCGACATCAACATCAGGTGTGAATGATGGTTGATCAGTTGTGATTGATGGTTGATCAGAGGTGAATAAACAGGTGTGTGTTGTGTTGACAGCTCAGTGTAAAGCAGTGATCACCTGTAACGAAGGTGTGAGGGGCGGTCGTCTCATCCCACTGAAGTCCACGGTGGACGCAGCCATGAAGAGCTGCCCAACCGTCCAACACGTGTTCATGTGTCAGAGGACAGAAAACCCTGCTGTGATGGGACACCTGGACATCCCATTGGAGGAGGTGAGACACCAACGTACTGTAGTAGTAATAGTGGTAATATTTTTACTACAGTTTCATGTTGTGTCTTGCAGGCGATGTCCTCTCAGTCTCCTGTCTGTCCCGCCGAGACTCTGGACAGTGAAGATCTTCTGTTTCTTCTCTACACATCAGGAAGCACAGGGAAACCTAAAGGCATCGTCCACACACAGGCCGGATACCTGTTGTATACTTCACTGACCCACCAGGTACGTGGGAGTTTAAAGCATTATTAATATGAAGTACACAAATAAATGTCAGACAGACGGGACATGCGGGAAATGTAATATTTGTCATTTTGTCAGTTCTGTGTGTTTGAAATGAACTCATTCTTTACCAGCTTGTTTTTGCGGAGACAAAGGAGGGCAGTTACACAACGGGACAAACAAAAACGCTGCTGTTTGTTGTCAGAGGACGAGGACGCAGCCCCGAGGCCAAATCTGTCTCCCAAAGCTTTAAATTAGCTTTTTGTGATGGACAAGCACAAACATCTGCTTTCACTACGTGTTTGTGGGATGTTTATGATGATAATTGAGTAAAAACATAAACCATAATAACCCTCCATTGCCAAATATTTATCAGTGCTAATTTCTAAAGCAGCTTTGTGTTTGGGGTTTCTGGGGGGTGGGGTGGGGGTGGGTTTGGCTCATTGGTTGTTTGGATGAAACAGAACAAAAGCTGCTTTATCTGGAAAACACAAAGAGGGCTGGATCGACTCCAGGGCGAGAGACACTGACACACACAGACAGGGTGAGAGAGAGAGAGAGGGAGGAGGCGTTGCTAGGAGATTCCTCCCACTAAACTGGAAGAAATCACTTTATCAGAAGTATTCACATCATTTATTGGAGTAAAATCAGTAATAACACACAATCAAAATATTATTTTAAAGTATTACCAATAAAATTACTATCAAAAGCAAAAGTCCTCCTTTGGTAAAATGGTATAAATATGTTAGCAGTACTTGATGTTGGCTTCATTTAATCTGCTTCACATACTGTTTTGTACTGTAAACTATAATAATAATAATGCACAATATTTTATAAACTGGTTCATGTGTCAAAGTAAGTAAAGTAATCTGAAAAGTAACTGTTAAATAAATGGAATGCAATAAAAATTATTTCCATCTAAAATGTGGTCTAGTGGCATAAGATGAAAAATACCCTGAAATAGGAATACTCAAGTGAAGGACATGTATCTCAAAATTGCTATTAAGTGCTGTACTTGAGTAAATGTATATTTTGCATTTTTCTGGTCGGTGCAGTTTTCATTTTCACACTCAGCAGCTGCATTTAAGTATCAAATGTTGTTGCGTCCAGCTGTGCACCAACGGGAGTGTTGGTGTTAAAATGAGGTATGGTCAGGAGCATCGTTAACATGTCAAGTTACGCAGAAAACACACCAAACTAAATACAACCCCTTTGTGTCTTGAGCCATTTTCCGTTTGAATAGCTAAAGGTAGTTGCACACGTTCTAAAGGTAGGAGGACACGCCCTAAAGGTAGTTGACCACACCCTGAATTAATGTGAATGATGGATGGTTTAATCAGGACCCTCAGGCTGTTTTCACTCTCATCTAAAATCACTCCACATCGTTGACCCTCCTGTTGTCGTGTGATTTCTTCAGTATGTGTTCGACTACCGGGATGGTGACGTGTTTGGCTGCATGGCGGATGTCGGTTGGATAACGGGACACAGCTACGTGGTGTATGGCCCGCTGTGTAACGGCGCCACCACCATCCTGTTTGAGAGCACACCTATTTACCCAAACCCAGGTAAGACCCAGAAGTAGAGACACTGGTGACATCTCCCAGTAGAGCTGCTCAGACTCAGGGTCAAGTCTGTAGAAACAAAATCTGAACGAAAGAACTACAACTCCCACGGTACTTTTCACGAACAACCATCCAATCACAGAGATTCTCGTTCTGTTGAAAACTCCAAGATGAGATGTCAGAATCACCAAATATTTTAGATGTAAAAAAAAACTTACTGATATGAGTTAAAACAGTTGAGATTCTGAATAAAATCCCTGAGATTTTAGCCATGTCCCTAAAATCATTAACATCAACACGTCATAAAATCACCAGGTGGGTTAAATTATCGTAAATGTAAATGTTAGCACACAGAGCTGCTAAGCTAAATGTTGTGTTTGTAGACGTGTGTTTTTAAATTAAAAGTAGGTGATGCTGTGCTTAAAGCATCATGTTTTGTTAGCTCAGATGCTAATGTTAATATAATCTCCATTGTTGATAATGGGATGTACTTGCTAGCGTCCTGCTGTGTAAACGATCAGGTTGTCCCGTCCTCTCAGGGGCCGCTTCAGGTGTGTCTGGATGACGTAAGCAGTCCTGAGGCCTGAAGTTGTCGGCTCTGTTAGTGGAGTAATGGTCGAATGGAGGGAGTGTCCTTTTATTGGCCTCTCTCCAGTGTTTGGTTACTCATTAATGTCGTTAATGTTGGTTTATTACCCAGAGACAGATTATCTCACCTCTACGGCTCTGATCCTACTGGAGGTCGCCGCAAGGTCATGTGACCTTTTGTCTCTGTGATGTGGGCGTTGACCTGTTAGTTGTTGATTGAGACAGAAATTCATATAAAGGCTGAAGGCAGAGAAACCAGGAAGAAGCTGTAAAAATGAGAGGGTGGCACGCCTGGACCCTCTGGCGGCGCTGGTCGGGTGACTTCCTGTGCCCTGGGCTCATACGTCATGCCTGCGCCCCTATGGTGCTGCGGGTTCTGCGTCCCGGATGTTCTCACGGCTGGGGGGACTTACTGGACTATCTGGTTTCTGTTGGACTCTGGAGGGGGTCCTGTGCACTGTTGTGGGCTTTGCTGCATGATCCCAGCCCATCACACCAGCTTCTACTACAACCTGTTATTCAGTGTTGATTGGGGCCACCAGTGGCTGCTGAGCTAGTGTTTGTGGCCAACATCACTGCTCTGTATTCGGTTCTTGGGACTCTTAAGGCTTTGGGCTAGCTGAGGGTGCATGGAACACAAACCACGACACAGCTCATTGGTGCCTGTCCTTTCGTCCCTGTTTGTCTTGTTTTTCCTCTCTGTCTCACTCATGGTGGATCAACGCCCTCTTTCATGAGAGATAGATATGAAATATGTAATTCTTGCTCTAGAATAAAGCTAATTAAGCTCTGAAATTAGTTAAATCTTGTTCTTGAACGTGTTAAAATATAATTCACAAATAACTCAAATAGTGGTCTTGAATTCTTGCATCCCCTAAGTCTTCCTCTGGACTAAAGGTGCTTTCACACATGAGAGTCTGACACAAGGTTCAGGTTTTTGTTATGTTGTTTGATCATTTTCCAAACAGAACTTTTCCTGACATCCTGTCGTCATCAACTGCTTGGGTTGCATCTCCCTATACTTGATTGATTGGCCAGAATTCTGTCCTGAACACACAATTTTTTCTAATGACATGACACACCTTTACAGATGCAGTCTTTACCTTCAGGTGTTGTACTGTCCTCCTAAAGGTGTTTCTTAACCAAAATTTGACAGACAGCCAAACTCCCTCAATAAGCAACACGAGAGTCAGGATGTAGCATTCTAGCTCCAATTTTAATGCAGACGCTTGTAGAGCATGTTGATACAGAAAAGGAGTAAAACTGAAAACAATAGAAACAGACATAAAGTTACTTACAAATACTAAATAAATAAACAAATGTTTCCTAAAGCACAAAGTAAACAGCCAAAATTAAACAAGTTGTGCTCAAAATATATTCAATGTAAACTATATGCTGCTGAGGCATGATGTACCGAACATGTAAACATAACCACTTATCAGCCATAATTAAGCATCAAGCATTAATACAACATAAAAACATCCCATCTAACAAATATTCTCCAACTATATTACTGAAAGGTAAAATTGCAAACAATAAAAAATGACTTACAGGCAATGCTTACGATGGGCCAAACCAAAGGATTGCAACAGAGAGTAGAACATTGATCTGTTGAGATCTCCTTACATCTGAAACATGTGCTCCTACTTCCTGGTTTTACTGCTGCAATATCACATTAACCAGTATGGGTGCTAAAGAACACTGCACTACACCAGCTGGAGGGCAGAACAGGTGTCATTGCTCTCCCATCCTCTCATATCCTCTCTCTTTAAGTTGTTTTTTTTCCCAGTTGACTTTTGATTTCTTCATCTGACCATATCACCATTAAACACCTTGTCTCTCCCTCTCCTCATGTGTTACCGCAGCTCATTTTTAACTTTCTTCTTCCATTTGTTTTTCTTCTTCTGCTGTAACTTCCTGTAAATGGTCCGAAAGTCAGAACCATCCAAAAAACTGCTTTCACACTGTAAACGGACCAAATCTGGTTCAGTCTGATCCAGACCGAGACCAGGTCTTTTGGTCCGGATCAGACTGAGAAGTCTAAAAGTTCGGACCAAACGAGGTGAGACAGGGCCCTTAGCTGAATCTTACTACTGAATTACTGAACTAAGATGGTGAACATGCTAAACTTAAGCTTAATAACAATGTCAGTTCACTTTCACTGTGAGCCTGTTATCATGTTGATGTTAGCATTTAGCTTAAAGCTAAAGCTGTATTTAAGTACAGTCCAAAGAGTCGCAAGTATGACTGTGTGTGTGTGTGTGTGTGTGTGTGTGTGTGTGTGTGTGTGTGTGTGTGTGTTCTTCAGGTAGATATTGGGAGACGGTTCAGCGTCTGAGGATCAATCAGTTCTACGGAGCTCCGACGGCTCTGCGTCTGCTGCTGAAGTACGATGACAGCTGGGTGAAGAAGTACGACCGCTCCTCTCTGAAGACGCTCGGATCAGGTCACATGATCATGTTTAATATGTTTAACAAGTCACGTGATCACGATTAATATGCTTTAACAGGCCACATGATCATGTATGTTTTAACATGTCACATGACCATGTTTGATATGTTTTAACAGAGCCGCATTTTACTGTTGTGACGTGGAGCTAGTTTATATACAGTGTATTTTAGTGGTTCCCAAACTTGCTGTTAGACCCCGCAAAGGGTCACCTGATAAATCTGAGGGGTCAAACCAACTTTTCTTGAATGTCTTCCTGAGTAAAGTGCATGTACCACAAAATTATACTAATTCTGTGTGTGTGTGTCTGTGTGTGTGTGTGTATGTGTGTGTGTGTGTGTGTATGTGTGTGTGTGTGTGTGTGTGTACATGTATAGTGGGAGAGCCTATTAACCATGAGGCTTGGCACTGGTTCCACAGTGTGGTTGGAGATGGACGGTGTCCCTTGGTGGATACCTGGTGGCAGACAGGTGAGAGACACAACCAACCAACCAACCAACTAATCGACCAATAAACCAACCAACAAACAATCCAACCAACCAACTTATCAATCCATAAACAATCTAATCAACAAACCAACCAACCAACTAATCAACCAATATACAATCTAATTAACAAACCAACCAACTAATCAACTAATAAACCAACCAACAAACAATCCAGTTAACAAACCAATCAACCAACCAACCAATCAACCAACCAACCAACTAATTAACCAACCAACCAACCAACAACCAGACTTTGACTCATCTTCTTCTGGTTTATTTCAGGAGGTTTCCTTGATCAAACAGAACCCAAACGTTCCTTGTCTCTCTTGTTGTTTGTGGTTCAGACCGTTGATCCGTCTGATTCTCTCTGAACTGAAGCTTTGACTAATTTCAATGATTAGCAGCAGAACATGTGCAGCTGTGCAGAAAATGAATTAAGATCAAATCCTCAACACACTTATAGCCCCTCAGCCCCCCAGGAGAAGACAGTCGAGGATCACTGACAGCAGTGACCTAATTCCTCCACAATCAGTGTGTCTGTTGTTTTTAAATCAGATTGTAAACTCTCTGCCAGCTGCTTCTTTCACTTTAAGGGAGAAAAATCCCGATAAATTAAGAAATTAAAGGAAACTAAAGCTGCATGTAGGAGCAGCTTTACTTTTAGGCCCTCTAGTGGCAGCCAGAGGTTATTGTTGTTGGTTCAGTCAAGGTAATTCACTAAAAATGTAAACTTCATTGTTTACATGCTTAAAAGTTTTCATGTCTCTCAGTAGAGCTCAGATACTGGTTTGAATGCTTTTATGGATTAAATCCTGAGATATTAGAGAAAACATCTCAGCAATGTCAAGGAAAGTTATCTGGATCTACACCCAGATTAATGGGTTCTTTCCCGACCTATAACCCATCAGTCTACTCGTGGAAGTCTGTTCAGTACTTTTTGAAACAAACAAACACCACATCAACCAACCAACACATCAATCAACAGTTCACTCAGCAAATCAACCAAGAGTCAAACAAGTCCTAACAAACAATTCAACCAACATACCAACCAACCAAAACAACCAACAAACCAACAAAACAAACAAAAACACATAACATTCACATAAACAAACAATTCATGGTGTGTTTAGTTCAGTCGGTAGAGCGTGCGCCCCATATACTGAGGCTGAGTCCTCTAAGCGGCCCTTTGCTGCATGTCTACACCCTTGCTCTCTTCTTTAAAAACAATTCAACAAACCAACCAATCAAACAACCAACCAAACAACAAACAAACAAGCAAACAAACCAAGCGACCAACCAAACAAACAACAAACCAACCAACCAAACAACCAACAATTCAAACAACAAACCAACCAAACAAACAAGCAAACAACCAACAAACCAACCAAACAACCAATAATTCAAATAACAAACCAACCAACAAACCAACCAAACAACCAACAAACCAAGCAAACAAACAACAAAACAACAGGCACTGGTAAAAACATAACCTCTCTGGAGGTGGTAAAAAGCTTCTGGTTGGATAGCTCAGTCACATAAGGAAGTGTTTTTGTGAAGATGTTTGTGTGACGAACATAAACAGCTGCCCCCAATAAATCATATCCACCCAATACATATATCATTAGTATAAAATACGATACACATTCAGATAAATACTACAGAATGACAACATTTATAGACAGCCTGTGGGAGGCACTGTCAACTGGACTCATTTCAACAGTAAAACTTCCATGACGTTAATGCACAATCAGGCTGGTCAGTCTGCAGCTGTGGTTAAATATTTATCATCAAATATTTATGGAACAAACCCAGCTGCCCCGGAACGCACCGCCAATGACACTCCCCTTGTGTTTGATATGAAATGATTTTCATTCTTCTTTTTCTCTCCCTAGAGACCGGTGGAGTCTGTATAGCGCCGCGTCCTGCTGAGGAAGGAGCTCCCATCATCCCAGCGATGGCGATGAGGCCATTCTTTGGCATCCAGCCAGTGCTAATGGGAGAGAAGGTGACCCGAAAATAGAGATGCCTAACCATAAAACATTCAGTGACTGGTTTCCAGTAACCAACTCAGAACTCTTTTAAAGGTCTGACTGGGAGCAATACAGCGACTTCAGGAGTGACATCATTTTATTATAACATCATTTCATTCTGGTACCAGTTTACAATTTATATACAGGAACACAAGTTGTTGTGTTGACCGGTCCTGACCCACAAACAGTCTCACCTAAAAACCAGATATGACACGTTGGTAGGTGGATTTTACCTTTGGAAGGAACTAGGCTAACTGTTTCCCACTATACATGAGCCATGATATCATCAGACCTGTTCGCTTCAGCCTCAGTCTGTTAGCAATAAGTCATGACTGCGGATATGCTAGCCTTACCCTCAGGGTAGTAGTGTGATATCATGGCCTGGGGTCTGTTAGCTTTAGATTCAGTATATTAGCATTTTATCATGACCGGGGTCCTCCTAGCTTTAGTCTCAGTCTGTTGGCATGATGTCATGGCCTGTTAGCTTTAGCTTCAGTATGTTAGCATTATATCATTATCTCTCCAAATCTCATATTCAACCTGGACAGGTTGAGTATATCAGTGTGTTCACACTACTAAGTATGTCTAAATGTTGTATACAATAAGTACCCGGATGGCATACTCAAAACGGCGTGTGGAACGATGGACACTTCTCACCCTCAATGGCTGCCATCATGGCTACATAGTGGAAAGTGGAGGGGCTTTTGAGACGACACTACACTGTTGAAATTCACACACTACGCAAGTAAGTTTACTCACATCACATGCAGTATACTATATGTGAGTATACTAACAGAAGAATGCAATTTGGAACACAGCATTATATTGTTGTCGTTGATTGTGAGGTATTTGTACTGAACACATTTGTTTTATGCTATAAATTATATTTTTATAGTGAGTACTTTTATTCTGATACTTAGAAACAGTTTGCTAATGATACATTAAAATTTGACCTAAAATATTCAATGCAGGACATGAACAGAACATTTTTACATTGTGGTACTGCTACTTTCATGTAGTGAAGTATTTGAATACTAAGTTCACTACTGTTCAAAACACTAAAACTCCTCTGATAATACAGTACTGTTCTCTCTTACGTGCATTAGCTTCAAGAACAACCTTAGTGTTATTTTGAATCCAGTAGTTTTCCACATTGAGAATGAGGCCAGAGTTAAATAAACAAATTAAAATTGTCTATTAAACATAAGGACTGTGTTCATTAGTGGTCCCAGTGCTGTTTTTGTTGAGAGGATTGGAGTGAAAGTGACCCCAACCTCCTCTGAGGATGAAATGTGAAACCAAAGGAGGCCTAATCTAATCTAATCTACACCCAGTAACCAGTGATGATTAGAAACCCTCAAGCGTCTGCAGATTACAGTTCTTTAACAGCGCCTGAAAGTCTGTTAATCAAAGCTAACAGATGCTGTTGTCCCATTTGAATTCAAAGATTAAACTGAGGATGGGGGGTGTCATTCGAAAGCTCGTTTGACCTCCTACATCTAAAGGTCAAGTGAGGTTAACGAGACAGAGATTGATGGAAGCCTGAAGCCAACTGGACAAGAGTCCACTGGAAACCACTAACCACAACTACAAAAAGATGTTACTTCACAATCATGGGTTATTTAAATAAAAAATAAAGCTAACAGTGTCAGGGGTTGATGTCATGCTAATAGACTGAGGCTAACGCTAGCAGGTCCCAGGTCATGATATAAAGCAAGCACACTACGGCTAAAGCCAAAAGGTCCCTGATCATGAGATCATGCTAACAGACTGTCTCTGAAGCTAACAGATCCCGAATGATGATATGCTAACATGCTGAGACTAAAGTTAATGTGTCTCAGAGATAAAATGCTAACATAGTGAGGCTAAAGCTAAATGGCTCCAGATCATGATATCATGCTAAAATACTGAAGCTAAAACTGAAGGGTCCCAGGTCATGATATCATCCTAACAGACTAACTTTTTCTAACATGATCTCACAAAATAATGGAATTAGCTGATGAAATGGTCACACACCAATGGAACAGCCCTGGGAGCAAATCTTATCGACATGTAGACTGCAGGGGCTGGGGATCGAACCACCGACCTCCTGTTAAGTGGGCGACCACTCTACGTTAGCTAACCAGACTTGGCAAAGTTAGCGACTGGGTAAGATTTTGTAACCAATACTATTTCTTAAACTAAATATTTTAAAATTTGACAGTTTTTTTATCTACAGTTTATTTCAAACTCTCCACTAAAATGACATCACAGTTTAGAGACAGTCTTGACACATTTAGTTAGCCTGAAGTTGAATGACTAAATATTTCTAAAACCGAAAAGTTGCTAACAACAGCTACATAGCTTAGCTAATGTCCAGTTTCGGTGTGTATTTTCTTATTGTCCTGTAGTATATGAGTGTATTTTTTACTGTCCTGTATGTTTATCAGGGTGAGTGTCTGTCTGGTAACGGCGTCAGCGGAGCGTTGTGTTTGAGCCAGCCGTGGCCTGGGATGGCTCGCACTATCTATGGGGACCACCAGAGATTTGTTGACGCGTATTTTAAACCATATCCTGGTCAGTGGAAATAAAACACATCAATCAATCAGTTCAAGATCAGTTCAGGCTGTGAGCTGAAGTTTTTCTCTGTCAGGTTGTTATTTTACTGGTGATGGAGCCTACCGGTCAGAGGACGGTTACTACCAGATAACAGGCCGAATGGATGATGTCATCAATGTCAGTGGCCATCGTCTTGGCACGGCAGAGATAGAGGATGCTCTGGTGAGGCGCCACGAACTCAGAAATAAAAGCTGATAATATAACTGATGTTGTGACTTTATTGTACAATGTAGACCATGACCAGAAGGAGGAAATGATGATGTGTGGAGAAAAACAGGACATAAGATGAAATACCAGAAAATATCTCAAGTAGTTTTGTGTCTGATGATTGTTGTTTATCCTGATGCTCGCCATTGTGTTGCAGGATGAACACCCAGCTGTTCCAGAAACAGCTGTGATCGGATTCCCACATGACATCAAAGGAGAAGGTGAGTGTTAAAACACATACCTGACCTGAACTCCCATGATCCTCTGCTGTGTTTTGTTTCTATGGGTACATCAGATCAGATGGCAATTTCAAAATAAAGGTATAAAGCTCAGTGGTGGGGTAGTAAATAAAGGTCTTACTATGGAAAGAAAGAAAATTATTCGATACTATTTTTGCATAAATTGATCGTTTGGGAAATTATATTTATTTGTCATCACAACAGTGAAGTCAGTTTATTGTGCAGTCAGAATCAGGAAGCTAAGGTTTCATTCCTGACATGCTGCTGCACCCTGCTGGTGTGGTAGTGGACTTACCACACAGGATATTTACTTCAAACAAGCATAACTGATTAAAAGTGAGCTCAGCCTGTAAGACATTGGGAAGGGCGTCACACTGCACCTATTGATCAATAAAGCAACTCTGGGCATTAATTAATCAATAGCTCATGATCTGAAGTTTATTTAGGGTTTGTCCAACTCCCTTTTGATGGTAAAATGTTGCATAATCTGGGTGCAAAGTAAGGTGCAAGACACAAATGGGTTGTATTTAGTCTCATAAATATTCATAGGTATGTTTAGAGAATAATGTTATAAAATAATCTGAAGTCCAAATAAATATAAATTCTTAATTTCTGTCTGTCTCACCTTGAATGAAGAGAAGATCAACAGATACATGCTAACCTAAGCTAGTTGTTTCCCTATGTTTTCAGTCTTTACGCTAAACTAAGTTTGTTTTTCTCATTTCCAGTCTTTATGCTAAGCTAAGCTAACCAGCTGCTGTCTATAGCTTCATATAGTGAATAGACATGAGGCACATCTAAAACTTCTTTAAGGGCTCCTGTCACCTGACCTCATGTTGAGTCAAAAATAGCCACTCAAATGCAACCATTATGTCCAATCGTTGTCGTCTTAGTGCCGTTTGCCTTCGTCGTTCTGAAGGAGGAGTTTGCTGATGACCGCTCCACCATTCTCCAACAGCTCAGAGAACTCGTCGCCACCAAGATCGCCAAATATGCAGTCCCAGATCACTTCCTGGTGAGGCCCCACCCAACGCTGGTTTCTGCTGCAACGCAAATATCATACACTTTGAATAACCACTAAAGGTGTTCTGACCTCACCTGTCAGCCAATCAGGACTCAGTTTTCCCTGCTCTTTGTGTTTCAGGTGGTGAAGCGGCTGCCAAAGACTCGCTCTGGGAAGATCATGCGGCGGATCCTAAGGAAGATTGCCATGGAGACGACCAGAGACCTTGGGGATGTGTCGACTCTTGACGACCCATCTGTCGTCAAGGAGATCATTGAGGCCCACAAGCAGTACAGGAAGCAGCAAGTAGAGGCGTAGGAGGAGGAGAGGAAAAAGGTGTCTCTGCCATTTTATAACACAGGGAGGAAGTTGGTGAGGCCAAGCAGGTCCTCAGGTACAGTTAGGATCATCGTTCCTCGGATACACCTGTTCAGAGATGTCAAACATTGGGGTGCTGAGAAGAAATTTTTTTGGTGATTTCAACCATTTAGACCTCTGTGGTTATCCACAATCTCATGCTGCTGTGTGTCCTCCACGAGACTTTTTATAAAAATACCTGAAAATTAATTAACATGTACCTTTAATCCCAAACTATGCTAACTGTTCCCCTGTTTTTCACTTCTGTGCTAACCTAAGATAGGTGTTTCCTCTTGTTTCCTGTCATTGTGTTTAGTTAAGCTAGGTGTTTCATCTTTTTGCTCTCTTTTTGCCAAGTTATACAAGATGTTTTTGTTTTCACTTTTATGCTAGGCTACGCTAGGAGCTAAGATAAGCTAACAAGCTGCTAGCCTTAGCTTTATATTAAGTGAACAGACATGAGGGCCATCTAAGTCTCCTTTAAGAGCTCCTGTCACCACGTGTTGAGTCAAATTTAATTTTATCTATCATTCTTTCATCTGTAGTAGAAACATGTAACATCACATTCCCTCCAGAACATGATGAAGGACGGCAGCCATCTTGGATCAACTCTGAAATAACAGAGTGTTTTCAAAACAAATTTCAATGAATGTGAGACAAGAGGAAGTGAGACTTTGGGACTGTGGGGGGGGAATTTAACATTTGAATTTTTTTTACACTCACTTCTTGGTTCTGAAAAATAAGATTTGATCATTTTATGTTGTTTTCAATTAAAAAAAAATTTCAAATTGAGTCAGATTGAGAGTTTTACCACAGAAAATTCTGAATCAAGTTTTAATTCTGACTTCATCTCAGAAGTTGTTTTATTCTCTTCCTGTCCTTTTCTTATACTATTTCTTAAGAGATTAATATTGTGTAACAGATTTTATAGATTCATAGTTTGGAGCTGAAATCATTGTATCTATGTAGAAATAAAGTTTATTGATAGATGCTGTATAAACTCTGCTGTCTGTTTGATTTTAATCTGAATAAAGGTTTATAGTACACAAATAAAAAACTAAAAAAACAGACTATTGAAAATAGTGAAACCTTAAAATGCAAGATTGTGTTTATTGTTTTATCATATGTTTAAGTTTTGTTTTATGGTTTCAGTTTCAGAAAAAAAAGATTAATTTATTAAATTCATTCTGATTTTATGAATTGAAATAACTTGAATTTTATTACATAAAATAATGATAGTATGTTGCTGACATTTTAATCTTAAATTATTATTATTACATTTAATTAAAGTTTTTTATATATATATATAATCATTTTTTTTTAATTTTATTGTTGTGTTTCTATCCTCCTGCCAGGAGGGGGAGACGTTCATTCAATCGTCTTGTCGTAAAATTGCCGTCAGTGCGTCTTCAAGTGTCGTACGTAAACTGCTCATTAATGGCGGCTCAATAACACAGACTGCTCCGTGCTGTGTGTTTGTTATTAGTTTCTTATCAAACTTTATTTGATTGTATTGAATGAAATGTCGCGGTGTGTGGAGCAGATCGTGTCCGCCATTGTGGAGGAGTTCATGCTGACGGCGGTCACTGAGATCTGTGAGAGACTCAGAGAGAAACCTGGAGTGGAAACGGAGGTGAAACACAAACAGCTTCTATTGCAGGTTTTATTGTGCAGTTTTTATTTTTGGCCTCTTGAATTAATTAAATCGTTCTGACACAGGGTTGCAGCCGTTACCGGTTTCAGGGTATACCACGGTGTAAAATTTGATGTTTTTCATGCCATGAACGATTACTTATTACCAGTTTTATTTAAATGAAGCGGTATCTTTTTTCACCTAAACCCCCTGTCAGACTCAGCAACGGGAGACAGATATCTCTGATCTCCATCCTTCAGAAATAAAGTAAAAAATAAAGTAAAATCAGTAACGTCTTCATCCTTTTGTCAGATCACAGTATGTGTCCCTTTTAATCTAAACTGGAATTCTGAGGTTTAACGACATGCGTGATCTGATCCCTCTAACATACATGTGTTTCAGGAGGAGTTGCCATCTGTGTTGAGGAGACTCTGCGAGTCTCTCCTGCAGGAGCTGAGGAGGCTGCTGGAGGAGAACCAGGAGCTGAGAGCGAGACAGCAGAATGCTGGTAAGAGCTAGCATTCTGTTAGCATCATGTTAGCATCATGTTAGCATCATGCAAGTGTCATGTTAGCTTCGTGTTAGCATCATGCTACGATCTCTCTCTTTAGATGTTGCTGTCAAGCCTCAGCAGGATTCCGCCCCTCCTGCAGTTGAAAGAGATGTTCAGGCCATCCACCAATCAGATGCCCCTACAGTTGAAAGCAACCAATCAGAGCAGACTCTTCAGATGAGCAGCAGCAGACAGATCTTCAACTGCAGCGTCTGCAGCACCAGCTTCACCAGACGGAACAACCTGAGCGCTCACCTGCGCATCCACAGCAGAGAGCGGCCCTTCACCTGTCCCACCTGTGGAAAGGCGTTCTCCGCCCGCAGCAGCGTCACAGTCCACCAGCTCACCGTGCACAAGAAGCAGCGGCTGCACAGGTGTTCTCACTGCGGGAAGGTTTTCGGCACCCGAAGCCACCTCCGGGTGCACCAGATGTCTGGGTGGCGACGCCATACCCAGTCGCTCAAGTGTTTGGCCTGTGGCGAGACATTGGCGGCGAGTTGCTGCCTACGAGAACACCGACTGACCTGTCAGAAAACTGACATCAGGTTCAGGTGTGGAGACTGTGGAAAGGAGTTCTCCAAACATATTTACCTGTCAGCACATCAGAGAGTCCACCTGAAGGACAAACCCTTTGAATGTCTAACATGTCAGAAAGAATTCACCACTCGGCGCAGCGTGCGCGTCCACCAGCTGACCGTTCACAGAGGACTGAGGCCTTTTACCTGCAGTGTCTGCAGGAAGACGTTCAGCCAGCAGAGCGGCCTCAGAGCTCACCTGAGGACACACACAGGTGAGCGGCCACACACCTGCGAGCAGTGTGGGAAGAAATTCTCCAGCAGGAGCAGCCTGTCGGTGCACTGCCGCATCCACACCGGAGAGAAAAGCTTCAGCTGCGACACCTGTGGGAAAAGCTTCAGAGTGTTGGCCAACCTGCGGCGCCATCACCTCGTCCACTCTGGCCACCGCGCATTCAGCTGCGATGTGTGCGGCCACAGATTCACGCAGGCCGGACACCTGAAGGTGCACCGCGCCATGCACAGTAAAGCGTGGGCATTCATCTGCAATACCTGTGGGAAGGGTTTCAGACAGCACAGCGCGCTGCTGCTTCACGAGCAGAGCCACTCCGGAGACAAACCGTACACCTGCAGCGAGTGTGGAAAAAAATTCTCCTCGTCCACGTCGCTCAAACGCCATCAGCTGACCCACGGTGAGCGGAAAACTCACACCTGCAATAAGTGTGGGAAGAACTTAAGCAGTGCTCAGATCTTGAAGAATCATATGCAGCTGCATGGTGACAGCAAGGCATTCGCCTGCGATGTGTGTGGGCGTGGCTACAGCTCTCTGAGCTACTTGAAGGCTCACCGCCGCAGCCACTCTGAGGGGAAACCGTTCAGCTGCTCTCAGTGTCACAAAATGTTCTCCACGCAGGCCAGCAGGAAACTGCACGAGAGGACACACAGCGGTGAGAAACCGTATGTGTGCGAGGTTTGTGGGAAGAGCTTCAGCGTGTCGCAGAACCTCATCAGACACAAACGCATCCACAGTGGCGAAAAGCCGTTCGAGTGCAGCGTCTGTGGAAAGAGGTTCAGCCAAAAGAACAACCTGAAGACGCACCAGCTGGTTCATACGGGACAGAAACCATTCAGCTGTGATGCCTGCAGCCGGAGCTTCAGCACCACCAGGAGCCTCCGACAGCACCGGTGTGTCTCCACCTGATGGATGAGTCCAATAGAAGCCATTTAAAATCCACATAGCACATTTGTTGTTTCAGTTAAGCATTAATGTCATGTGATTCAAACAGAAACTGTGACCCCCCCCCCAACCCACACACACACACACACACACACACACACACACACACACACACACACACACACACACACATTTCATTGATAAATTACTAAAGTCTATCATTGATTGATGAACACACGTTTCTGGGCCTTATTCAGAAAGTAATTGAGGTGTTTACTACTATTTAGTTTTATTTATATATATAAATACCATTTCACCCTACTGCGATTGGGCAGTTAGCTTTCTCTGTAAAGGCCACCAATGAGTGGAACACCCTGCCCAATGATGTGTGGAGCTGCAGCTCTGTCAGCATGTGCAAAACCACCCGGAAACATCTGTTAAAAGCTGCTCAGCTCTGTACCCATTCTGTTCTATCTTAAGGTCCTAAACGTTGCTTTTACATGATAAGTATACACCTGTGATGTGCCATTGTGTGTAGTTGGTATTGAATGTCTTGTGTGTTTTACTCTGTGCTGGGGCTGAGCAATGAGGCTCGGAGGTCATGTTCTATTGTTTGTATTGTAAATACACACAGAACAGTATCCACTACTCAAGACCCCCCAGAGGATTAAAGGATATGTCAGACACTGATGAATTTGTTGGACAGATTTTTATGCGGGTTGGGGGATATCACATCTTCAGATGAGATATTTTCAAAGTTTATTTTACTTAAAATGTTTTTGTTTTAATTTTTTTACATTTTATTTTTATTGATTCTTTTATATTTTTCTTTTAATAGTTGTCCTTTTGACGATTTTAAAGTTTGAATAAAAAATGTAATTTATTTTACTTGATTTTTTAAAGGTAAACTCCCACTCAGTATTTTCCTTCTCAAGGCCTGTGAAGAATTTTGAAAGTAACCACAATATTTTTATTCAGTAGAACAAATGCTATTCTACAGCCTGATATAATTGTGATATTTTTAGCACTGCGTAATACAGAGAACAATTATGATTTTAATCACCCGAGGAGAGAATATTCTGAAGTGAACAAAGGGCCATTTTCAAATCCGGTGTCTTCCCCAAAGGCTTTCCCACATTTCTAGGTCACGCAAGGCCCCATGTGTGGAAGTTTGAAATCTGCGATCAAATGGAGAATATGGAGAAGAGAAAGCGAGGATGACATAAAATAACATAGTGCGAGGAAAAGGCGTCGATTAGCTGACGAAAAGAAATGGAGAGCAAAACTGGTGAGGCTGGTTTACACGCGCGCATTAGCGACGGGAAGCTGCAGGGAAATGGCCAGATAGGAGAAATCCAAAACAAATCTACACACGGAATTCCCTTTCGTTAGGCATGTTTTCGTTTGAATTATGCATTGAAACTTGACCAATTAATAAAATGATCTTTATTAATTGATATGCCGCATTTTGGGTGGAATGTATTTCGTACGCCTAGTCTGTTAGTTGAGTGGGAGTATACCTTTAACTTTTTAATATTTCTTTCCAGTTTTTCCTTTTGATATCTTTCTTTTTTCTTTTACTTTCTTTCAAGGTACTATATATAAATTATGATTTTAAAGACCAGAAAAAACAACCCAGGAAGCGTTTAGCTGAATCTTTTATTTCGAAATGGCAGACCGGAAGCCGTCAGCAGTTGTTGTTCCGTCTCGGTGAGATGAGTCGGTTCTGCGCTCCGGGTGTTCTCCCACCGTGCCCGGGTTAAACCGCCACACAGTAGCCGTTCCAGTTCCAGACCAACATCTGATCCGAGTCGATCCGGTTCACGTTCCGGGTTCAGTATGAATGTGACGGAAGGACTCCGGTTCCGACGGCTGCACAGACCGCAGGTCATCACCGACGAGCTGCCAGAGAACCGCAGTAAGGGATCCAGGTAGGACACGGAACCAGGACCGCTGTCTGACACCGACCACCTGACGTCACAAGCCGAGCTCGGTTATTTCAGGCTGATTGATCATTGATTAGCTAACAGGAAGTATTTGTGGTGTCATCTGATATGTTATTTTGTATCGATTCTATAGAGAATAAAATGATAATGAAGAAAGTAAATGTATTGATCAATAGTAATATTGCAGATAAAATCTTATGACACTTATTAGATAAAACTGTAATTTCAAGCCATTATGGCTAATCCGATAGGATGTATGTGGGATGCTGGCTAACCTGGTGGGATGTATGTGGGATGCTGACTAACCTGGTGGGATGTATGTGGGATGCTGACTAACCTGGTGGGATGTATGTGGGATGCTGGCTAACCTGGTGGGATGTATGTGGGATGCTGACTAACCTGGTGGGATGTATGTGGGATGCTGACTAAACCGGCAGGGATGTGAGCCATTAAAGAAACTTCATCAACAATTCCTGACTCTGAGGGTCAGGATCATCATTTATCAACACATTACATCGTCCAACCTTAGCAGCTAGCATTAGCATGAGAAGGGGGCTGAGGATAAAACTCTGAGGAACTCCATAATGCTTTGTGTTTAGGTTGAAGTTAACAGGTGTCTGTCTTTGTGTCCTCTGTCAGCACCTACAGCGGAAAGGTGTTCCAGGTGACTCTTCTTACTCTGGGCTGCTTTCTGCTTCTTCCTCTACTTGTTGTTGTCTTCATCCTCGAGTCTCCCATCCATCCTGAAGTATTCAGGTGAGTAACTGCAGGACTTTGACCACTGAACTGAACCAGGTGTTGGTTTAACAAACTGAAGCAGACTGATGACCAAAAATCCACTCCATGATGAAACTTGGAAAACTGACATGTGGTTAGAAAAAAACACATTTAGGTTTAGTTTAAGATTCAGTTTATGGTCAGGTTTAGTTTAGTTTAAGATTCAGTTTATGGTCAGGTTTAGTTAGTTTAAGATTCTGTTTATCATCAGGTTTAGTTTTAGATTCAGTTTATCATCAGGTTTAGTTTAGTTTAAGATTCAGTTTATCGTCAGGTTTAGTTTTAAGATTCAGTTTATGGTCAGGTTTAGTTAGTTTAAGATTCTGTTTATCATCAGGTTTAGTTTTAGATTCTGTTTATCATCAGGTTTAGTTTTAAGATTCAGTTTATCATCAGGTTTAGTTTTAAGATTCAGTTTATCATCAGGTTTAGTTTTAAGATTCAGTTTATGGTCAGGTTTAGTTAGTTTAAGATTCTGTTTATCATCAGGTTTAGTTTTAGATTCTGTTTATCATCAGGTTTAGTTTTAAGATTCAGTTTATGGTCAGGTTTAGTTTAAGATTCAGTTTATGGTCAGGTTTAGTTTTAAGATTCAGTTTATGGTCAGGTTTAGTTTTAAGATTCAGTTTATGGTCAGGTTTAGTTTAGTTTAATATTCAGTTTATTGTCAGGTTTAGTTTAAGATTCAGTTTATGGTCAGGTTTAGTTTAAGATTCAGTTTATCGTCAGGTAAAGTTTACTTTACTTTACTTATTATTTTTGATGTTTCCATCGTGTCCGTTTGTGTCTTTTAAATGCTGGTTGTGTTTGTTGTCAGTCTGAAGGAGCCGCCGCTGATGAGGGGCTGCTGGGAGCCGAACCTGAAGCTCAGAGAGGCTCAGAAACTGCTTGAAGACCAGATCAGCGGACCAGAATCCATCACCAACATCGGAGGTCAGCTACATGTTCAGTTTAGTTTTAAATGTCATTTAGTTTAGTTCAAGTTAAGTTCAATTTAATTTATTTTTGTCAGGTATATTTAGAGTTTATTTATATCAAATGTAACTGTGAAAAGTAAACAGACCCTCTGATTTGCCTTTTGGTTTTATTATACGTGTGAAAAAGTTTCATCAGATTTCAGACAGACGAAGGTCAGCGGTCACCTTCCTGCTCCAGTCAAATTAGGTCACGCATAGTTTAAAGTCGAAATCCGATTAAAACTGACGTCCTGATCCTGAAAGTTAGATTTTATTGAAATCTGGACAATCATGAAGACGGAGAGCTGACAGATTTTTGTCTCTTCTGTCTGCAGATGTTTTGTTTTCTGGAACAGCTGACGGTAAGATCGTGAAGCTGATTGGTCGAAGAATTTACACGGTGGCGAGACTCGGAAAACAGCCATGTGGTGAGAAAAAACACTGAGGTTTAGTTTAAGATTCAGTTTAGAGTCAGGTTTAGTTTAGTTTATCTTATGATTTAAGCTTAGTTTAAGTTTGAGGTTAAATTTGAGATTAAGCCAGGTTTAATTTAAAGTTTAGTTTAATTTGTTGTTGTTAAGTTGCCTTTTTATTGTGGTTAGCGTAATTCTGAGTTTATTTTTAGTTTAATCTTTAGTATAAATTTTAAAAGAAACTTAATTATTAAACTAATTAAATCCAAACCAAACAAATTAAAACATAATCATACTTGTTTTTTTGGTCCTGCAGGTTCCAAAGAGGATGAGTCCAACTGTGGGAGGCCGCTGGGGATGAGGATCGGACCCAACGGGACTCTGTTTGTAGCCGACGCTTACCTGGGCGTGTTTGAGGTCAACCCCACCACAGGTGAGCTTCTGTCTCATCATTAATGATGTCATTCTTAGGTCAAGTGTGTTCAGGCTCTCACAGATTTTTGAAACATTTGATGCCTCATTCTTTATTTGGATTTCTAAAAACACAGAACAGTTTAAAATCAAACAGGACCAATGAAACAACAGACAACTAAAAAGTCAAATATAAAGATGCTAAAATAAATAAAATGACTTAAAATATTAAAAGAAAATTAATTATTCTAAAACATCAATAAATGTTGTATTCAGATACTAATATTACCAGTACTAAGGTAGTACATGTAGATCTATAATTTGTATGGATAAAGTTAAAAAATGAGAACATTACAGTGAGAGAGGAAACTGCTACTGTCTGCTTTCCTCCACTATTTTCATGGCAAAGATAAAATTGGAGCTTATGAGGCAGTTAGTTGGAGTTCCTGTTGTTCAGGGCCTCCCTGAGCCATAAGTGTTTGTCTGTTAGCTTCCAAATTAGCATCACTAGAACCAGCACAAATTTTACTATGTTTTCATGTCAACAATATGGATGTGGAGTAAAAACTGAGGGAGTGAGTGCAATTTAAAGAGAAGATTTTTAGGCAGTTTTACAGCTCCCCTCATCCCTGCAATACACAACCATTATTAAATCTGAAACCACCCAAAATTACCCCAAACCTTAACTGGGATTTCATGAAAACCAGTGTAAAGATCAAAATTTCTAATTAGCCCAGTAAAGTCCCAAGTCTGATGATGAATTTCAACTTTTATTCAGCTTGGGGTGCAGATGGCGCAGTGGTTGGAGGGCGTGCCCCATGTACCGAGGCTGTAGTGCTCTAGCGGTCAGCATGGGCTCGATTACGACACGTGGCCATTTTTGCTGCACGTCTTCCCCTCACTCTCACATTTCCTGTCACCTCTTCGGCTGTCCTATCCAACAAAGGCATAAAAAAAGCCTGTTCTGTGTAGAAGAGACTCAGTTATCATCATATTATGTGTTTAATCGTTTTCAGATATCTAATTTTTAGCTGTTTGACTGGTGACGAGAGGAATTTGTCACTATTGTTTTTTCCGTGCAGGTGATGCAACCAGGTTGGTGTCAGGTGGTCAGGTGGTTGCTGGTAGGAAGTTGTCATTCATCAATGACCTGGCGGTGACTCAGGATGGCAAGAAAGTGTACTTCACCGACTCCAGCAGCAGGTGGCAGCGCAGAGACTACCTGCACCTCATCATGGAGGCCACGGCCGATGGACGGTACGAGAAAAAATTTATGATTCACCAGATGTGATTGGGGAGCAGCCAGGTCCTTTATTAGAAACAGGCTTGTATTAGAGGTTGTTATTTTTTAATATGTGAACATATTTAGTGAATCCTCTTTTATAGAAGATTTATAATGCATTTAAATAAAATTCAATGAAGAAATTACTTTTAAAGGCCATTAAAAGTAGAAACAACAAAATAAATAAAAAATATTTTAAAAGTAACTGAATTAAATTTGAAGTGTTTACAACTGTGAAACATATCATTATATTTAAACATGATAAAAATATATATCTATAATTATTCTGATTTGAAACAGCCATTATAAGTCATTTATATGATTCATTAACACTTCCTCTTTTACATTCAACACTTCCTGCAAATTTTTAACGTTAAAAGCCTCCTCCTGACTCACCCCTCCTGTGTTTGTTTTGTATTTCCTATTTTGTATTTCCTATTTTGTATTTCCTCCTGTGTTCCTGTTGTCAGAGTGTTGGAGTATGACACTGAGAGCAGAGAGCTGACGGTGGTGATGGAGAACCTTCGGTTCCCTAATGGGATCCAACTGCTGCCTGACGAGGAGTCCGTGCTGGTGGCAGAAACCACGATGGCCCGCATCCGCAGGTAACACACCTGACTCACTTGTGCCTTCAGCACCATCAGCTCCGATCAGCGTTTCTGCTCATCAGTCAGGTGACAGGAAGTAAAAGCAGATGTATGCTGTTACATTAAACCAGATACTCAGTTACTCAGTTTTACTCTCAGCTGATATTTCAAACCAGTGTGTTTACATTTAACTTACATTTTTAACACTTATAGTATGTTTAATATAAGCAGGTTCTTGGAGAATCCTGGTTCACGTGTTTGCACATGAAAACATCCGATCCCAGTTTAGAGTCCCAGAGTCTGATCTGGATCCAGGATCTGGATCTGGTGATCCAGAATGTTTGAATTTATGGGGCTCACAGAAAATTCACTACTGTTAGATAATAAATAATAATGATACAGACTGAACTGAGATCAGATTGTAGCTGAAACTGTGCTGATTCAGTTAGGTATATTCAAAAGTTCCTGATCTAGATCCTGAAAAAAACCACCATTAGTGAAATATTGTTTTTCTAGAATAACTATCAAACTAATAATGATACCAATGTGATCCAGATTCTAGGGGCAGGTTTTCATGGTCCAGGAGTCACATTATGAGGGTCACACTATTATGGGACTGCTGGTGTTAGGTGCAATCACATAATGGAGAACCAGGGCTGCCTTGGTGGAGGTTTGAACTCGAGTGATTTCTAGTTTTTTAATGAATGAAATTAAAACATTTTAAGTGTTAACATAGTAAAATAAATTAAATAAACCAAAGTAAACATAAATTAAAATCAATACAATTAGATGAAGCAAAATAAATTAAATTCCATCCATCCATCCATCCATTTTCTTCCACTGGTCTCTTCCCAGTGGGACATGCCCGAAATACCTCCCCAGGGAGACGTCCGGGGGGCATCCTTACCAAATGCCCAAACCACCTCAGCTGACTCCTCTCAATGTGGAGGAGCAACGGCTCCACTCTGAGCCCCTCCCGAATGACTGAGCTCCTCACCCTCTCTCTAAGGGTGAGGAGGTTAATGAAATAAATCAAATGAATAAATAAAAGTAGATTTAATTAAATTAAAACTTTCAGCAAGTATTTGACAATAATGAAATGAGATCAATGATAACATGAAGTTCTTTACAAATATAAAAGAAATAAAATTGTTCAATAAAATTAGACTATTAGAAAAAGACATTAGTCCTGTTTGATATTAATCTTCAGTGTCTGATCATTAATATTGATAACTGAACACCTGACACTGTCTGACCAGAGTCAATCTGTGGACCATAAATGATGAAGGTTATATAACCAACCAGCTCTGTGATGGAGGAGGATGTTGGCTCACTTTGTTGCCATGGAAACAAGCTGCTGGCTTCATTTCAACCACAGGAAGTGTGTGTGTGTGTGTGTGTGTGTGTGTGTGTGTGTGTGTGTGTGTGTGTGTGTGTGTGTGTGTGTGTGTGTGTGTGTGTGTGTGTGTGTGTGTGTGTGTGTGTGTGATGATGAAAACTCATTTATACACAATTTTGTTACACACTAAAACATTAACCTCAACAAAACTAATAACTGATCAATAATTGAACATGTAATAAATAATAATAAATGGTTTTTAACAGACAGTAATGGCAAATAAAAAAAAGTGCAATAAAATGTTGATTATTTAATTGTGTTTGTTAGAACTTATCCAATGAGGACGTTTTCTCCTATCTAGGGTTGGTACAGGTATAGCTAGGGTTGGTACAGGTATATCTAGGGTTGGTACAGGTATATCTAGGGTTGGTACAGGTATATCTAGGGTTGGTACAGGTATAGCTAGGGTTGGTACAGGTATAGCTAGGGTTGGTACAGCACTCGGCGAGGCGGTAGGACAGGACAGGGATGTGACATTTTGACGATGTGTTATGTGTGCGACCACAACCAGGAGATTTAAAAAGTTTTTTCTTAGCGTTTCAAAAACTTTCTGCGTTCACACAGCATCGTTACCACCTGTTCACCAAGGCCTATAACCTCAGCTAATCCAGTCAACTCTCCCATCCACTGCCATTATTTTTTTCAGCTCTTACCTCTATTATTAATATTTTTCTTATTTATTGTTATTATTTTTTCTTATTGTTATTTTCCTTAGTACCCAACTATGTAAAGCGTCCTTGGGTCTCTTGAAAGGCGCTACGTAAATTCAAGGTATTATTATTATTAAAGTGATTCCCGTACACAATGATCCACAAACACGACTGAAAACACTGGGGTATGTATGCCAGGGCAGTAGTTGGTGGTGTAACTTTTCAAAATCAACATTACAGAATAAGGTCACAGTGGTGGTTCAGCAAGTTCAGTCATGTTTGTGGATCTGTGTGTACAGAGATCGTTTCAGAAACGAAGCCTTGTGAACACAGAAGGTTTTAAACATGCAAAGAAAAAACTTACTTGCCGTGTAAACGGGGCCTCAAAGAAGATGTCCTCAGATTGTAGAGACAGCGTGAGACCCAGGAGCTCCTCCTTACCCTCCAATCAGAGGACGAGATCGCCATGTAACAGGGACGCTAAAACGATTGTTGTTATGTGATTACATTGTTTACAAAGTGCTGCTGGACACCGATGTGAAACGTCACACTGTTGTGTTACACAAATCTAAAATCACACACAGATCGGTGTTATGATGCCGCTGGTTTGCTCACTGTAAACAAACAAAGGTGGTCTAGAACAGTGCTTCCCAAACTTTTTTCCGGGGACCCACATTTTTTAAAAGACAACCCATCGCGACCCAAATCACAATAGGCCTTATCTATAAATTGCAAGATTAACAATGTGGTATTGCAGTCAGGTGTACAAGAGGAGAGCGCAACACGCATATCGGGTGTAGCATTTAGTCTATGGGCTCCCTCGTGGCTGAAAGATGTACTGCAGATATAAATCTAGAATAATAGTAAAATAGAATCATAACTATTTTATTTTTGCGACCCAAATAAAATCTCCTGCGACCAACATGTGGGTCGCGACCCAGACTTTGGGAACCACTGGTGTAGAGAAGGATCTTAATTGCGCTTTGTGTAAAAAGGTCCGCCTGAACGTTAGCAACATGCTATTAAGTAGCTAAAACAATCTGTGAGATTTTTAATATGACCAAAACCTGAGGATGAAACCAATAGTACATGAATTGTGTATTATTTAAAGGAAATATTACAGTATTCAATCACTGTGGTAGTGACAACAACATAACAGACAGGTGATGGCGCTGTTTCTTCTTCTTTGGACAAGGCAGACTTGATGCCACAATGGCGTATTGCTGCCCTCTACTGTTTAGTATTATATTTATTATATTTCTGTTACTACAGAGAGTGAAGTACTGAATAAAGGTACTGCTACCGAAATCCAGGTCCTGTTTCAAAGGTGAGAGGAACTCAACTGTGTGCCATGTGGTATTATAACTGATGTGTTCATACAGCAGACATGTTAGTAACTATTGATCACACGTTAACAGACTGATTTATTCACAGGATGATATTTATAATACTATTTATAATACGAATATTTATAATACTAATACTTTAATATTCAGCAGCAGAGAGGAAGAATTATTAGAAAAACTGTCACATGACTTTGTCCCTGGTCAGGAGGGATCCTGTGTTTACTGGGATGTGTAGTTTTTAAAGAAAACTGACTGATACTGTGATGTGATTAAATGACTAATCACTATATATGATATTGATGATTTTATTGTGAAGAAATTAAAAATGAATCCCAGGATCTCCAGTCTTTAAGTTCAGGACAGAAACCGATGCGCCTCTGTGAGCGATGTCTCTCTGTGTCTCTGTCAGAGTCCATGTTGCCGGTCTAAACAAAGGCGGGATGGACACCTTCATGGACAACCTGCCCGGTTTTCCTGACAACATCCGCCCCAGCTCAACCGGAGGATACTGGGTGGCCATGTCTGCTGTGAGGCCGAACCCCGGCTTCTCCATGCTGGACTTCCTGTCCCAGAGACCCTGGATCAAGAAACTCATCTTCAAGGTAAAACAGGCAGAGGGACTAGATCCAGGTCCAGCTGGTCCTGCAAACAGTTATGGACCCTCAGGTGTCCACGTAGAAATGCTAACGGACCCTCAGGTGTCCACGTAGAAATGCTAACAGACCCTCAGGTGTCCATGTAGAAATGCTAACGGACACTCAGGTGTCCATGTAGAAATTATAACAAACAGACTTTAATGGATGCTCTGTCATCTGATTGGCTGCTCTGTCTGAAGACACAGAACCATGACTGTCTTGAAGGGTTTCCAGGAATATTCCAGAATGACTTTTCACCCAGTTATAACACAGACTGGAAAATATGGACAACCCAAGAAGTTCATGTGATGCCATAAGTTTAATATTAAAGTCCTTTAAGAGAGGACAGATTCACTTCCTGTCCATTTTCTCGTACCTTCCTCCCCCACTCTCCTCACCCATCACCACCCTACCCTACCTACTCCCTCCTCTCCAGCTCTTCAGTCAGGACGTCCTAATGAAGTTCGTCCCTCGGTACAGCCTGGTGGCGGAGCTCCATGATGGTGGTATTTGTACTCGAAGCTTTCACGACCCCAACGGCCTGGTGGTGGCGTACATCAGCGAGGTCCACGAGTATGATGGGAGCCTGTACCTGGGCTCCTTCCGCTCACCATACATCGCCAAACTAGACCTGAGCAAGGTCTAAAAAAAAAATCGAAGGATGGACATTTGAGATTAATCTGCGTTCATCTCTTGAAATAGAAACCATCAGACACGAATGACGTGCAATTTTTCAACATCCAGCGGATGAACCCCAATGACCTCATCAACAAGTCAGCCTGGTAACCGGAATTAGGTTGTGTTCATGTTCGTTTGTCAGATGTGATGAACCACACCCAGGTATCAGACTCTGGACTTTATTGGTACTGATTGAAATCTGTCTGTCGGGTCTGATCGATTGATTAGGACGGCAAATGTTATTTTCATTATTGATAAATTGACTTGTCTCCAAAATGTCCAAAAACCTTAAAATTCTCATTCTATTCAGTTTACTGAGATTTATTGCACACAAAAGTTTGACATTTTATTATGAGAATAGTCGCAAATTCATTTTTTGTGAATTGCCTAAGCACTTAATTGTTTGCTTCTCTGAAGTTTTGATAATTTTGTTGACATCTTTGATCAGCTATTAAATCCATTTCACCAGTTTAAGTACGTGTATTTTAATATTCTTGCTTGGTTGCTGAGGTTCAGACATTTAACAACTCTGGCTTGTGTTCTTGAATGCAAAAAAGGTGTTTTGTATTAAAATATGTATATATTTTTCAGAGTTAAGTATCAAAAAAGTAATAATTATTAATTGGTGCTGAAACACAAGTAACAAGATTTCAGCTAACAAGATTTTTTAATACCTCTAGAATTAACTTTATAATATTAACGTTGTTAGCATTGCTACTGCTTCTTGCTGCCATTTTTGACTTTTAAAATGCTACCTAACCTGAGCCCACAGATCAAAGTGTGAGTTTTGGTTATAAACGATGCTGAGTGTCATCTACAAATTTAACAAAAAATATTAATTTTAGCCAAGAGCTGAAAATGCCTCTATACCATACGATTGTGGCAGTTTAATGAGATTATTTAAATTATTATTAAAATTAATTTAGTTTAAATATACACCACTACATGTGGATGATACCTTAGTCTACATTAATAAATAGTGTTTTGTTGGTCAGTCGTCCTGCTGTTCATTCTCCTGACCAGCAGGTGGCCTTATCTGACTCAACACAACCAAACAGTTCCTCCTCCAGGACACAGAGACTCCATATTTGTTTACATCTGGAGATAAATCTGCAACAACTCTAACATCCAGAAGGTTGGTTTTATTTTTGTGTGAAGTTTTACAGATGGTTGAGCAGCTGGTGGACTCTTCTTCAACGGGGAGGAAGATGATGGATGAAGGTTGGACCTAGTGGCTGGTTTCACTTTTACAGAGGAAGGCCTGAATCTCAGTCTTCTTCTCCCAGGGGATCAGCCAGACCTCAAAGTGACATTGAAATGTCTGAAACAACGGGGAGATTTGTTCAATACAATCCGTCAGCTCCCCGCTTTGGCTAAAAATGATATCAGATAGATTAGATGATTAGATACCCACAACCAAAACATGTTAAATCATGAATAACCATCATTTAGTCATAATATAGAAATAACAGTCATTGGTGCATTTCAGAGTAAACGATGATGTTGGTGAGAATTTTCTCTGCATGATTGAAAAGACCTGGCCAAGGCGATAATTTAGTAACGTCCTAGAGAAACAACTGATGATGCGACGATCCCCGAAAGAACTTAGGTGAACGTGCAGTTGGGATGCTATGGTCAGAATTCTGCAGGCACGTGCAGCACAGATGTTCCAGATGTTATGGCTGATTGCAAAGTGGACAGAGATCACATTTAGCGACAAGTCCGGATTTAACTTGTACACAGCTGGTGGTCGTCCAGGAAGTAAATTGGTGTCATGAAGTAGGGGGCCACTGCTAATGGATGATGGTCAGAACTTGTCCACATTCACGGCCATCCGTCTCCGAAATACGGTTCTAGGTCCACACGTCATTCCCAGGATACAGCAATCAGGCATCACCTTCATGCATTTCAATGTCCTCTATGGGATGTTCAGGATCACCAGGTGAGAGACAGATTCTGCTCCAGCAACACATGAACATGTCACAGCTCTGCAGGAAGAATGGCATGTCATCCTACAAGTCCAGATTAACATTTATCCATTCAGGAGGTGTAAAGTAGTGATAAATGCTGGAGGTAGACACACACGGTAGTGACTGTTTTGTTCTCTGTCTCACCATCCACACTTTCTGACTTGTAAACACTAAGGCAAAAACTGCTAATCTGCACAAAAAAGATTTTTCTGTATGGCTAAAGGGTGAATAAAGATGTGTGAACCATAATATATGAATAAAAATCAATTAAAAAAAGAAGAAAGTTCAAGATAACTATTAAAGAAAATAACCTTAAGTATGGCCTTCTCCACTTCCGTAATAAAGTGATTGTCTTATGGGTTAAATGTTTTGGGACAACAGATCCTGGTGCACCTGTCCGGACTCACCTGGTGCAGCGGGCCTTCAGGCTGAAGGTCACAGTTGTACAGATTTTTGATGTTATCTTGTTTACGGCAGACGGTTCTGGAAATGTCAAAATCGACGATGTACCGATGCCCCTTAACAACCTGAGACACACATAACAGCAGACTAACTGAGTACTGCACAAAGGTACAATTTTGTGGTACTTGTTCTTGAGTAGTTCTATTTCGTACTACATTATTGGAGGGAAATATTGTGGTATTGTATGTACTACTTTAGGTCATACAAAATGGACTAATGTAAAGAGTTACCTATTTAGCTGGACATAATATTCAGCTAATATCAAACCATATAAACACTCGGTTTACACTTGCACTCGTGTTTTCGGTTTCAGCAGGTGGAGAAAAGCTACCACGTCTGCTATTACTATGGTTACTGTTGTTTCATGCTGACCTGCCCTTGACCTTTAACCCCGTGGAAGTGAATGTACATATATTACCTGCCGCTGTGCTCTGCCAATGGCAGAGGGTTTAAAGAGAAAGGCATCATTTGATCGGTTGTTGTAAGAGGAGGCTGCGATTAGAACGACTTTCTTAAGTTCGGGATCGTTTCTGCTGATGTTGACTGGAGCTCCAAGCATGAGGACGCCAGGAAGTCTGCCTGTTGCCAACGTGGTCTCTAGAAGGGAAGAGAGTCACCTCTGGTGGACTGAAGGTGGTGTTTGTTATCAAACTTTGTTGGCTAAAGGTAAAAGGTCCCAGGTAATGATATCCTGACAGACAGAGGCTAATGCTAACAATTCCTATGTCATGATATCATGCTAACAGACTGAGGCCAAAGCTAAAAGGTCCCAGGTCATGATGCAATACCAACAGACTT
This sequence comes from Chaunax sp. Z400, assembly GCA_037577475.1. NCBI lineage: Eukaryota > Metazoa > Chordata > Actinopteri > Lophiiformes > Chaunacidae > Chaunax > Chaunax sp. Z400. The sequence continues at coordinate 947,792 of CM075193.1, forward strand.
ACGTTAAAGCTAACAGGTCCAAGGTAATGATGTCATCCTGACAGACAGAGACTAAAGCTAACAATTCCTAGGTCATAATATCATGCTAACAGATTGAGGCTAATGCTAACAGGTCTCATGTCATAATGCCATGCTAACATACTGGGGCTAAAGCTAAAAAGTTCCAGGTCATGATACCATGCTAATAGACTTAAGCTAAAGCTAGCATGTCCCAAGTCATGACATTATGATAACAGACTGAGATTAAAGCTGAAAGGTTCCAGGTCATGATCAAGCTAACAAACTGACACTGAAGGTAACAGTCCCAGGTCATTATATCATGCTAACAGACCAGAGCTGAAGCTAACAGGTCCCAGGTTATATCATGTGAACAGACTGAGGCTAAAGCTAACAGATTTTGTGGTTTGCCTGATGAGCTCCTCTTCAACACATCATTAATGACAAACAACTATAAGAGGCTTACTGGTTTTAATCCTTTACTGTAGACTCAATCAAAATACAGTTTTAAGAATACTTTTGTCGTGTAAACATTTGTTCACATGATGCAAAGGATCAAGACATATTAAAAGGAATAATCTGCCTTTTCATCCTCCTTTAAGAAACTGTGGGGCCTTAAACAATGCAGACGTGACAAGGAACTCATTCGTACTCTGAAAACAAGCTGATCATTCATGTTAACACTATATAACTGATCATGTTTCCGGACTTTGTGGCAGCTGACATCTTAATCAAACTGCCCCGGGAAAGAAAGTCGAGTTGATATGAGTAGAACAAACATTTCTTCTCACGACTTCTTGTTTCCTTATCAGCCTTACTGTTGACCACAAGTTAAACCTGTTAATTTAGATATATGAATGCATTTGAGCGGAAGACTGGAAGACTGGTGAGGCAATAAGACTTTTGTGTCTGTCAGGAAGTCAGAGAAACTTCTGGTTGTTGTTCAGAGGATATTTCAATTAATTAATAAATTTAAACAATTTCATAATGTTGAAACTTCTTCCTTCAGTATTTTGTGTTCAGTTTTATTTATAAAATCTCGTACACTTGAGTGAAAGCAGTTAGAATCACTAAAAGATGGTTGAAGAGCATCAGTGTAAAAGCTGATCTGCATTAAAGAAAAACTGCAGTGACTCCAGATTAAACATTAAAACATGTTGAATAAGAATAAGCCTGTTTTTTTTACCCAGAGTGACGAACAGAAAGATGAGCAGCAGCGTCTTGATTCCCATCATGTTTGTGTAAGACTTGTCTGTGTTTCCTGTGAGGCGGCGAAGCTCTGACCACAGATTGGCTCTGTTCACACGCAGGATTCTTTTTTCAGCTGCAGAAGCGACCATCTCATTTGTTACTCAAACATGTGTCATCACTTCCTGTCAGTGAAAACACTTCCTGTACCTGCTCAGAAATCCACCAATCATCAGTCAGGAAGAAACTGCCTGTAACACGGCTACAGCTAAAAACATTTAAAACCTACTGAATGAATATATGATTTGAGACAAACAAATATTTCAGTGGAAATACAACATTTAATATCTGTTAGTTAGCACTTTAAAAAAGAAGAAAAAACAAAACAATCACAGAGCAGTTCTGTTTGTTTACCAGCTGGTCTTTTGATGGAGCTAGGCTAACACATCCTGGACCTCTCTCTAAAACTGATATCCATCTTTTATAGCAGCTGTCACATGGTACAATATAAATTTATGTATATTCAGGTGACCTTTAGAATAAAAGCTTTTAGGGTTATATATTTTTGGTAAGTTATTAAATCTTAAAAATAAAATACTGTAACACATAGATCAGCCAATCAGAACACAGTTATAGGTGATGTTGCACAAATCAAATAGTCAAAAAAGGATCACAGCGGTATCTCAAACAATAAAAAAAGTACTATCTATAGGATTTAAGTACATGGGCAAGAGTGTACAATTTGTTTGTTGCTCTCAGTACAAATATATTTTGTGTCAGCAGCTTGTTTCTTTTACTGAATCAAACAAAACAACTGATTCAAAACACTTCACACTGAAGTGCAACTTAACTCAACAGATTCATGTACAATATCCCACTTTGAGAAAACAAACCGACAGTTTGAGCCCATGTGTACAAATCCTATTGATCATCATTCTTTGACAAACTGCCGTGACACTTTGTTGAATTATTGATGCTTTTTAATGGAATACACATTGGAAAAATCAATCCATTTTTCCCATGAGTCCTTTAAAGCAAATGTTTTCATAGTGTGACACTCCTATGATTATTATTATTCTTTGTCTTACTTAAATTTGGCAGTGCTGTAAGATGTAGAACTGCAATTCCCATGATGCTTTAGGGGCTGTAAACAGGAAGGTGAATTAGCCATTAGTAGCTCCTGTTAGCAGTGCAGCTATCACTGGAGTGCTGTGATCCTGATGGCAACTTAAAAACATGAGGATGCTCTGGTAGGTCCTGATTGATCTGATTTCTCTGAGTGGATTTATGAACGTTCGTGGATGACATCAGAGGTGATGTCATCAGGAACTGTACATCTCAGTGAATCTAACAACGTGTTTTATGTCTGCGTGTTGACAGAGAGTTGAGGTATGGATCAGAGGAGAAAAAAACCTGAACCTTCCTGAAAACAATCAATGATTAACCCTTTGGGTTAACATGTAGTCATGTGACCTCATCACATTTAGTACAGGTGTATGTGACATCATAACCCAGCAGGTGATGGTTGCAGCCCTTTTAGCACAGTGTTAATATTTAAGTAGCCGAGAATGAGACAAAGAGCGAGCTTTGTTCCTCAAACTGACCTCAGAGCAGATTTATTAAAGCTTTCTTTGTCCTGTGACTATAATTCAAAACAACCAATAGGGTCCAGACTAAGAGTCCCCAATGTCCAGGCCGACCAATCAACTTCAAGAATACTTCAGCTTTGATGCAAAAAAATAATCGTCAATCATTAATCATTCGTTCTATATTTATTTTGTTTTTGACATGTTGCCACAACACCCTACTGATGAGTCCCTTCCATCATTTGTTATGGGGGAGTATTGTGATGAAATATTTTAAATAAAGAGATAAATTATTAAGATATTGGCTTACCTAAATAGGATACGTAAAAATGGTTCTATTAAAATGGAATCCAGATATTTAAAAGTTAATTTCAATACTTAAAAAAATGCAGATAATTTACTTTTCTAAGAAAAGCAGTCAACATTAAAAAACATAATCAAAATCAAGACTGTTTGAAAACACTACATCATAAAACAATTTACTTTCATGTTTAAATTTTATACCATAAATACCATAACTTAGCAAAAACCTCAAAACATTTTCAAAAAAAGTGGTTTTATTGGTTAAATTGTTTTATCTTTTCAAAATGAACTGGAACTTGGGTTATTACATCTTCTATTTGATCTTTTTTGAAAGTTGTAGATGAACATTTATTAGGAACTTTTTTGTTGTCAACTGTTATAAGTATTTCCTGGTTGCTCCAGTTTTAATGACAGCGACATTGAAGCAATAAACAAACAACTATTTTAATCGTATTTTCAGATGTTTAGTCTTATTTGTAGTCATGTATTTTTTTCTTTTTTGTCATTTAAGCATTTATAGCTGTCACAACCTTTGCTAACATTAGCTAGCCAGCAGCTAGTCAATTAAACGTTTCCTCCTTTTTTATGGTTCGGAAGAAAATCTTCTTATCAACTAAATATGATATTTCAATTTTTTTGTGAAAATTGAGGGAGTCATGCTGTTGTAGCAACATGTCATTGCTAATAGATGCTAAATTCTAATACCGACATATGAGCTTATTTGGGAACCAATATGGCGTAAATTACAGATAGCTGTAGATATTCTCTTTACATCTATTTTTTAGTTTATGTTAGTTTATATTGAGTCAAATAGTCTCCATTCCGCTGCTAACAGCTGAATTAGCTGTGCGTTCAGTTCTCCAGCTTCTTCTAATAGGATGCAAAGTTGATGCCTGAAGTATTGAGACAACATCTATTGGTTGGTCTGGAGGCAGAGAGAGCCTGACTGGCTGACACAAAGCTGGATCATCCTCGTCTCCTGGCTGTTAATTTGGCATTAGGGTAGTTTTGGGAAATGTGACTCGGTGTGAGAGACTAGAGCAGCCATGTAAACATTTACTTAGTCAGACATAAATCAGACATTGTAGTACTCCTCTGACCTCAGGTGGAATGTTTGTTATGGTCACCCTGTAGTCCCAGCAGGTGGGTGGGGTCATTGGTAGTATTTGATAGAGTGTGATAGTGTGATAGTGATCAGACCTGCAGTTCTCAGCAATATCTGCAAAGACATTAATTGAAGCTAATGTTTGGAAGAGGTCATCAATAGAAACTGATAGATGATTAGAGAAGTAGACATTATGGTTCCCAGAGAATCAAAAACAATCTTTATGTCTTGGTACACAAACAGGAACCGGTATCAGTGACCCAGTGTATCCAAGAACAGATTTCTGAGTCAAAGTTCACTTCCTGTTTAATTTCTATCATTAAAAATATCTGTTTTCAGTCAATGAGGAGCGCTACTGCAGATAATACCGGTTAGCAAAATAGCTATCCATCAGATAGATGAGGCAGAGCAGCCGAAGGACATCACAGGGAAATCCAGAAAATATTTTCTCAACAAAGTCTGATTCAGTTTCACCAAAATCGTTCAATAAAGTTTTTAAAGTTGTGTTTTTGTATAATGAGTGAAGCCCCGCCCAAAGAAGCACTCCGCTAATTAAATGTAACCCCAGCTCTGTGAGGCTAACAGTTGAAGATTGATTGATGGATGGAGGTCATGATGTTATTGGTTGGTTCAAGCTTACGTTAACACTTTTAGCTGAAGAAAACATGATCAGACTTTGATTTAAAAAAAAGAAAGAAAAGATTTTCTTTTTTGTAATATATTTTTAAATAGAGCTGGAATATGACCGTGGATGTGATTGAAAAGGGTCAATAAGACATTTTTCTTTTCAGATCACGGACAAGTCGCCTGATTAACGTGATGGGAAATATTAATCAGACTGGAAACAAACTGGATCCCATCAGAGAGAGAGATGAACAAACTGTTGCTTCTGATCATGTCACAGAGATTCTGCGATCCGATTGGTTTTAAGAGTCCTACTTAACTCCAGAATCACCTGACGAACAGCCGACCTGTCAAAGACAACTCCGACAAGCCACGACACCGTCTGCATACAGGAAGTCTTCGTCCAGCTCATCGACTCGGGGTGACCTGCCGAGGAAGGTGAGCGTCCCAAACACATTCTCATGATTGATGGTTAATTTTCCAGCTACCAATGGTGGTTCTTGGACAGATAAGCGATTAGTGCCACTGCCACGCCCACGTAGATACCTGTCCCAATGGTGATTGACAGCACCGCCAGGAAGAGAGCCCGCCTCGAACTGGAGCTGGCCAGGTGGAAGTCTCCTTTAGACACTGCTTTATTGGTCTGAGAGGGGTGAGGAAGGAGAGGAGAGGGGGAGGTAACAAATAAAGAGGGAGGTAGTTAGCTTCCAGAGGCTATAACTAAAAACCAGACTGAGATGCTAACAGCTCTGTTAGCTGAGATGCTTTCATGCAATGTCAGCAAAATGGGATTCATGAGAATCCATGGGTGTTTTTCTTTTGTTTTTTTAACACTTAATTACATAATTTTTATCTAGGTAGCATTACTAGCATCTATTAACATAACTTATGTACCATCTGCTAATAGACACTAACATGGTAAAACCAACATATAGGCCTATTTGAGAATCATCCATCCATTGTCTGTAACTGCTTATCTGGTGTAGGGTCACGTGGGTGGGGTGGTGCTGGAGCCTATCCCAGTTGACATTGGGTGAGAGGCGGGGTTCAACCTGGACAAGTCGGCAGTTCATCGCAGGGCCACATAGAAAGACAAACAACCATTCATACTCACGTTCATGCTTATGGTCAATTTAGAGTCACCAATTCACCTCTGCTGCATGTTTTTGGTGGTGGGAGGAAGCAGGAGAACCCGGAGGGAGCCCATGCAGACACAGGGAGAACATGCAATGTGAGGCAACAGCCCTACCTACTATGTACCATCTTTGCGCAAGTTAAAAATTTTCAACTTGGCTGAGAAATTTGTGTGACGCTGTATCAAGAAAGCCTATCAGCCTTGAGATTCTCCAGATGTCACACATCCAGATGTCAGTAGCATGTTGATATCGTAGCTGTATGACACAACTTTGTATACCTACATATACCAACGTATCTGTGACTTCCACAACAAATAGTTGATGGTGGAAGGAAATGTAAGAAAGAAACATTGTTGGTGTTATTGGTCGTCTTCTTCTATGGCTTGTTGCTATTCGTTGCTATGTGCGAGTGACCAATATGATCTCACAGTGACTCTCTGATTGGTTTAATTCATGTTACACCCAAAAAAATAAGAGACAAAATACAACATCTTTACCACAGCTCACTGCCATCAGTATGTGAGTGTTACTGTTAATCAGTAGCCGTTTTACACAGAGATAGCAAAACAGCACCACAACAAGGACGTCTCTCCACGCTACCTTTGTTTATTTACGCTGAACAAAACAAAATAACGCTGCTCCAGGGTGTGATTCTAGATAGCGTGATGATGTTCCTCAAGCTAAAGAGGTGTGACGTGTAACACAGCAGCGTCTAGTGTGACGTTTTACATTGGCATCGAGTGGGGCTTTGTAAACAATGGAATTGCATGATGACAATAATCATTTGTTGTCCCTGTTACATACTAGCTGCTAACTGCTATTAGCAGCTTTTTAAATCTCCAGGTTGCGGGTCGCACACATACTGTAACACGTCGTCAAAATGTCACACCCTCTTCCTGTCCTCAGTCTATTGATCATTCTCTGTTGTCATGACAACAGCACCTGGATCTTCGTCTGGTTCAGATGAAGATGAGCTGATTCCTCGATGATCAAACCAACAACACAAATTGAGGCTAAAACCAGACGTTCAGATTTATTTAGTTAAGATTTGATTGGACGGTTCTTTAAAACTGTCCCACATCTCGGTGACTATTTGCTGGATCATCAACATGTTTTAGACTGGAATATCTCCTTAGATATTATTAGATATTAGATATTAGATATGATTGTAGATGAGAACAATATTTTATTGTAAAATCAGGATCAAGAGTTAACTTAAACATTCTATACCTTCTATAAAAACACACAGACAACAGATAACAGCATGTTAATTAACTTGAACCCCAACAACGAGTCTTTATAAAGAAATCCTCAGAGACTGTTTGTGTGACGTTGGCGGTTTCACAAGGTTAAAGAGACGCAGCAGAAGGAGAAACTAGATTATAAAGCAGAGGAAGAATAAATCAGTCACTCCACTATTTAATCAGTTTGTAATAAAGCTGATTTGATCAGGAAGCAAAGCATCCTGTCTCAGTTTCAGAGCTCTGGCTCTGATCCAGCTCCCAACAAACATGTAAGACTCTTTAAATATGATTCCTCATGTCCGTGCTGGCAGAGACTCAGTCTCAGTTGTTCCTGTTCCAACACACAAAGCAGCTAGACCTGTGAAAGATATAGGACCACCCAACAATCTAAAAGTGTCGGCGGTTTTTAACTTTACTATAGATAATAGATCAATATATAATAAATAGATAAATATCTTTACAGTAAAGTATCTCTATATAAAATAGTAAAGTATCTCTACAGTAATGTACCTTGGCGTTAAAGTATCTCTACAGTAAAGTATCTCTACAGTAAAGTAACTCTACAGTAAAGTATCTCTACAGTAAAGTATCTCTATATAAAATAGTAAAGTATCTCTACAGTAATGTATCTCTACAGTAAAGTATCTCTATATAAAATAGTAAAGTATCTCTACAGTAATGTATCTCTACAGTAAAGTATCTCTACAGTAAAGTAACTCTACAGTAAAGTATCTCTACAGTAAAGTATCTCTATATAAAATAGTAAAGTATCTCTACAGTAAAGTATCTCTACAGTAAAGTATCTCTACAGTAAAGTATCTCTACAGTAAAGTATCTCTACAGTAAAGTATCTCTACAGTAAAGTATCTCTACAGGTACCGCTGGAACGTTCTCACGTCTACGATCATCAGCTGAAACACTCTGAACCTGTGCCTGTGACTTTTGACCTCCCAGCAGACAGGAAGGGGAGACATGAAGGCCATGTTTTCCTGTTAGTGGTGAACTATTCCTTTAAACTGACTCATCTCCTCTCTGGTTCAATCAAACTCTTCCTCCTCTCCCCTCTCCTCCTCCTCCTCCTCCTCCTCCTCCTCCTCCTCCTCCTCCTCCTAACACTGAAGCTTTCTGTTGTTCACTAACGGATTTCAGTGTGGGAATCGTTGCCACTGGCAACCAGCTGTAGGTTGTGGGTTGCCATGGAAACTGCATCCACAACATATGCAGTTGATCAGCCATCACCACACAACAACACAACAAATGTTAGAAACATCTGAGCCTGATTCTTCCTCCTCATTGAGCCTTCTCATAAAAGTCCAGTTAGAGATTCTCAGTCATCTAAACTGACGACATAAAGAGTCATTAAAGGGACATTACCAACGTTTCCTCAATTCTACAACAAGTACAATTCTATGGTAACGTATCCCTATGATAAAGTGTCTCTACGGGGAAGCATCTCTTCAGTAAATATCGGTGCAGTGAAGTTCAGCCCAGGTGTGTTAAGTCACCTCAGGTGTGGTAATGACTGTCCCTCGGGAGTGTGTGGGGGGTGTGTCCTCACCTCATGCGACAGGTAGAATGCAGCAATGCCGAGCGGCCAGAAGCAGCAGAGCATAGAGAAGACACTGAGGCCCAGGTGATCTCTGGGAGGCATCAGCAGGAAGGTATCTTCACTCTCTGATTCGCTGGAGTAATCACTCTGATGAAACGACCACACATAAAAACATGATGAGCAGATAAATTTGTAGAAAAACAACCATTTTAATGCAGAATCACAATGCTCTTATTGTGAAAATATTCAGATAGAAACCTTTATGATACTACTTCATGTACATCTGATAGTTTAATGTGTACTAGGACTAGTATGAGGTAGAAGCAGGTTAGTGAGAACAGACAAGCAAGATGGTGGCTGCGACAGGTGTGGGCGGTTTGTTAGGCTCCACTCATATCATTTTATCTTGTTTCCAATTAACACTGCTTAACACTGTTTTTAAACAAATACTCTTTAGTAGAAGAACAAGCTTAAGACAAAGAAGTACTACACTGAACAACAAACCAAAAGATTATGGAAAAGTTTGCTCACTTCTGCTTTGTTGCTGGCTTTTGCTGCTGCCCTTTGGGCAATGCTTCAATGTGGTCAACGTGGAAATACAAACGTCAAAAATAGCTAACTACTTGGCACCCCAAACTGAAGGGCCAAGACTAAATTTCATGGGACATGGATATCTTGTGATTTACCCATCAATCAGACACGAGGGATTTTCCCACAGCACGCCGGGCAGTCATGATGGTGGAGGAGGCAAGTGGCGTGCTTTCAGTACGCTACTATTCCTTATCCTATTATCTGGCGACGTTCAACTAAACCCCGGGCCTGAACCATCAATCAACAACTCACCCCAGCACGAAACGACAACCGGACCCACCGAGGGGAGGCCTAGTACACCCATTGCCGGAGCGGCTTCTGCTGCAGGAGAGGCGGGTCTGCATGGCGCGGTGTGCAGTGTGGCTATGCATGGATCGATTAGGAGCATCTTGCTGTCCAGTGATGTTCGAATTAATCCTGGGCCATTAATTGGCCCTCAGTGTGGCAGACTCTGGTAGCCAGACCGACCGAGAGGAGGTTCTGTGGACCACTGGCAGGAGCGGAGGCGGCGAGTTTTCGCAGAACGGTGCACAGTGGATCTGAGCATGGACCGGTCGGACCTGAGCTGTCTGTGTTGGGTGCATCTCAAGCAGCAGTTGACAGACATGGCAGTGGCCAATCTGACAGTACAATTTTTCACCATAAATGCCCAGAAAATCATGGTGAGTTTCAACCACCACATTCTCAGAGATTATCATCATCTGAGTTGGTGATGAGTACTTAGGAAACTGGGATCATGAACTTTAAAAAGGAAAAGGGGGTTCAATCAGCTCAAAAACAATATGAATATTGATTTTTCCAGACTGTCAATCATTCAAAGGTGATATGGAACTCTGCATCAAAGCCTCAAGGTATCCTAGGAGGACACTTAAACATTAGTAGTATTATATCAAAAGGAGATCAAATTCAGCATTTATTGATGGACTCAAATTTAGACTTCCTTGCTCTGAGTGAAACCTGGCTAAACTGTAATATTTCAACCAGCATGTTTGATATTCCAGGTTATGTTTGTTACAGAAAAGACATCCGGCAGGGTAGGTGGAGTGCTTCTTTATATTAGAGATACTTTAAAGTGTACTGAAATCACATTAAGCACATAAACGTAGTATTATCCCCTAAGATGAATTTTAACATCGTGGTTTTGTGCAATCCTCCATCACATGGCATCTCATTCTATCATGATTTAGATGAATTGCTCAAACAGTCAAATTTGAAAAAAAATATTGACTGGAATGATGTTTTAAAATCTTGTGATGTAGACAACTGCTGTAACACATTGATAATAACAGAGCTGGAAGTAAATGGCATGACCATTACCGACAGCACAGAAATTGCAAATTAATTTATAAACTACTTTACTCAATCAGTGGAGTTGCTTGCTGAAAATTTTGAACAAGCTAAATTATCACAGGTTGTTGTCAGATTCAGCACAATCCTATATTAAGGAGGTCGACCAAGAGAAAGTAGGTAAAATACAAAAATTAAACGACTCAAAAGCGAAGGATTGTTTTGGCCTGGATACAGCATTTATCAAGTCACACATCACCACTTTGCTTAAACCGATAACACATATAATAAATGTATCTGTCAGAACCGGGAAACTCCCACAAACTCTGAAAACTGCGATTGTTACTCCTGTTTTTAAGGCTGGAGCTCGAAACCAAGTAGGCAACTATAGGCCGATGTCTGTTTTACCAGTTCTGTCAAAGATCCTGGAAAAAGTTGTTGCTGAACAATTAATTGACCATCTTGAAACCAACAAACTTATTTATCCTAAACAGTTTGGATTCAGACCAGGGTATTCAATGGAAATGGCCAATTGTTATCTCACTGAAAACATCAAGAGTTCACTTGATAAGGGTAATGTGGTGGGAGCTGTGTTTCTAGACCTCAGAAAGGCTTTTGACACAGTGAACCATGATATACTTTTGAACAAACTAGGTACCTTCAAACTGTCACAGCAAGCTATTGACTGGTTTGCATCATATCTTAAAAATAGAGAACAAAGTGTTAAAATTAACGGACAACATTCAACTCCTCAACAATCCACAATTGGGCTTCCCCAAGGCTCTGTTTTAGGTCCGATGCTCTTTAGCTTATATATAAATGACTTACCAACTAGCCTTAATACAGCAGACTGTCAAATGTACGCTGATGACACGGTTATTATGTATCCTCTGAAAGGCCTAGTATAGCAGCAGACATATTAACATCTGAAATGGAGGGAGTTTCCCAGTGGCTCAAAAATAATCATCTAACCCTGAATCTTCAAAAGACAGCGTCAATGTGCTTTCACATGAGGAGAACTACGAAAGATACATTATCAATCAAAATGAATCAGGAAAAAATTGAGGAAGTCAGTGATTTGAAATTTTTAGGTGTTGTTATGGACTCCCAACTTAAATTTTATAAACACATTAAAAAGGTCTGTAAAGCAGTAAAGTCCAATCTGAACTGTTTTAGAATTATTAGACATTACATACCACTGAAGGCAGCCCAACTCTTCATGCACTCAATGATATTTTCTCATATCTCAAATTGTGTGACTGTCTGGAGCCAAGCCTCACAGTCAGCATCACTTACATCGCTCTATAAGCAAGCACTGAAAATAATGGATAAAAAACTAATTAAATTTCACCACTGTCTAATTCTAAAAAAGTACCAACTGCTCAATTTTGAAGCAGTTGATCTTCATTCATCAAACTCATCTTTAAATGTGTGAACAATCTCGCCCCAGACATCCTCAGTCCATATGTAAAAAAAAAGAATACCAATGGAGTTACCACCGTCAACGGCAACTGCAGAGTGCCAACACGTAAAACTACTTTCGGTCAGTCATCTTTTTCAGCAATAGGAATACAAATTTGGAACATTCTACCAACAGAGTTGAAAACACAAACTGATTTGAAGACATTTAAGAACAAAGTAAAAAACTGTCTTAAACAAAACCAAAGCTGTGATCACTGATGCTGATTGGGAAAAGCTCAGACAGACGGAGGGTATGGTGGGCTTAGGCAGACATACATGCACACATATACACGCATAAATATAGACATAATATTCAAAAATATATACATATACTGAAGCACACACATTTTTACATTTTCTTTACTATATTTTTATAACAAGAACATGTATATGTTTATGTTAATGTGTAAGATGTTTTACTATGTGTCTTACTTTAGTGTTTTAATCTTAGTAACTATTTTAATTTATGATGATTTTAGCAGAAAAGCCTAACCAGGGACAGAGATTGCAAATTACCCATTGGCTAGAAATCTTGTATGCAACATGTAGGTATCTTGTAATTGTTACTTGTTACAATATTCCTTGCATTTGTCCCTGACAAATAAACGAATAAAATTTTTAAAAAGTGCCCTCCTGCAGTAATCCGTCTCTGTTGGATTAGAGTGACAGAGACGATTAAAGATGGACACAAAATCACAGCTTTTCCAGCTAATCGTCTCTAAAGCGATTGGCTGTTAGACGGCCAAATGCTCACTCAGAGAGCTGTGGCGGCTCGTTAATCTCGTTCAAACCAGATAGAGGGATGTTGGAGTGCTCAATTAGATGGATTATAAAATACTCTTCCCCTGAATGACAGTCAGAAAACAACCTCACTGTCAGGATGGTGCAATATTTCAAACTTTGACAAAACAAGGTGTTGAGAGGAGTTTTTCTATTTACTTTAGTTCAGTCAGAGATCACAGCAGCGACTAGTGGATGTTTGAGCAACTACAGCATTAACGTTTATGTTTCCAACCAGCAGAGGGCGCTGTTTTACAAGCTTCTCTCCATTGCTATTTGACTGATCGACATCTATACATCACACTGATCACAATCATAAAATCGTCACCTCAAGCTCCTGGAACTCGTCATCGTCGATGTCGTACGACAGCGTATGAATCTTTGCCTCCTCGCCAGTAAAGTCCAGAAACTTCCCGTCAGCAAACAGCAGCGCCTCCTTTGTGGAAGAGGCGGCAGCAGCAGTTGAGGAGTAGGAGGCATCAGCACCAAGCCCTTCGATGAAGGTGGTCTCACAGCAGTCCCCTCCTCCGGCCTCCCCCCACCCACGCAGGACACTCTCCGGGCACAGGAGGAGGCTGGGTGGCGGTCTTAGGTGAAGGTCCGACACCGCCTGGTGGGGGAGGAGAGCGCTGGGGTTCAGGAGCTGAGGAGGACCTCCTCCTCCACCACTGCTCCTCTCCTGCTGAGGGGGGGCATTCACCACCACATGATCCTGATACTGAGGGGCTGAGTACACCAGCAGCACAGCCTCCCGAGGCTCCATACCTAACCTGTGAGTGTTGATGAGGCCGTTTTGTCTGCATGCATCTCCTCCTCCTCCTCCGCTGGGCGAGGCTTGCAACATTTTGGAGGAAGTTACAGCCTCCTCTCTCTCCCCCTCTCCTCCCTCCATCCCTCCTGATGGTCACTCCTCCTCTCTCCAAGGTCAGAGGTCAGACATCCCCGCTGAACTCACCTGAGTCACAGGAACAGAAACTAACTCAGCAGATGTTTAATAGAGACTAACTGTTAGGAAAGCTTTTCTTTACTTGTGCGTTCAGGGACATTACAGAGACCCTGAACGTTTATGTTTATGAAAAGCAAATCCCAGTCCCCAGAATAAAATGGTACCACTGTACGTTTTTACAAACAATGTATATGTTAGTTTCATACATATCATATCAACATTTCTAAAATATGTGAATAGAGTGAATATTCTGAACAAGACATCAGGAGAGTGTACAGCTCTTCTCCTGAACCACACACAACATAAAACTGCATATTAACACGTAAAGCTTCAATGTATCAAATGTGAAGTTTCAACGTGTCAAACATAAAGTTTTAACATGTCAAATGTAAAGTTTTAACATGTCAAATGTAAAGTTTTGACATGTCAAACGTAAAGTTTCAACGTGTTAAATGTAAACTTTTAATGTGTCAATCATAAAATTTCAACCTGTTAAATGTAAAATTTCAACGAGTCAAACATAAAGTTTCAACTTATCTCTAAATGTCTCTTTTATTATTCTAATATTTATTCTGGTGACTGGCCCGTAAACCATCATCTCAGGTGCAGCAGCTAAATGTGAAATGTCCTTGAACACACCAGCAGGAACACACACACACACACACACACACACACACACACACACACACACACACACACACACACACACACACTCATGTAGCCGACATGTGAGTGTGTGTGTGTGTGTGTGTGTGTGTGTGTGTGAGAGAGAGAGATAATTCACCTGCTGAGCAGCAGCCAATCAGACGCTTCAGTGAACATTTAGCTATGTCTCTGCTGCGTGTTTCCATCCACCTTTTTATTGAGCTTTTCAGTTTGAACATAAAACAACTTGAGTATTTGTTTCATTAGAGCTTAAATGAAGTTTTTTCTCCACACAACTCTGATTATTAACTGAAGGAACTCTGATGGAGGAAATCAGCTGCTGAGACTTAGATTCATGAAGTAAAACTGCTTCATACGAGCCAGTAAAATCCATACAAGAGAAATATTCCAGAGTGATGTATTAATTGTTCTGAGTGAAGGGAACTGGGGGAAAAAAGACACATAAATCTTATGTGGGAGGAAATAATTGATATTAAAATGGTTCCTTCTGGAGGAACACAATGTTATTAGAAGAGAACTGATGATGATGAATCAAGTGTTCCATGAAAGAGCAGACCAGATGATGATGATGATGAAGATGAGTGAATGCTCCTCAGTGTGACGCTGCAGAACATTATGTGTATATATATATATATATATATATATATATATATATATATATATATATATATATATATATTCATTGCTTGCTGTATGCTAGAGTTGGACGGTCCACCTGTAGACTTAACCACTGGTATATTCTTGTTTACAAGGCTATACTTGGCTTTTACTTCCTTCTTATCTCCAGGATTACATCAATCAAAAAAGCATGGGAAGTTATTGTCTTCGCTCCCAGGACTTATTTTTTTTGACTAGCTAAACACTAACAGAGGAAACAGCAGAGAAAAGGAGGAGAGAGGAGCAGGAAGGATAATGAGGAGAAAGGAGGAAGAACAGAAATTTGAATTCACTAACAGTTTAGAAGGATGGAGGTATGAGCTGAGCTGAGTGCTAAAATCAAAATGGCCGACTCCCTATTGGGTGTTTTTAGGCAGAGAGAGACAGCAAAGAACAATTAACCAATCAGAACAGAGCAACCAACTGACTAGCTATTTAGCCAATGACATCAGCTGTAACTGTCAGTGAGACATACAGAGAGGGCAGAGGGATTAAATGCATTACCAGCTATAATAATTAGCACCAGGTGTGTGAGAAATGCTGAGTCACGCACAACACATACTGTAGAGAGTGAGTCAAAAGTCACACCTCAGAAAAGCACTGCCACAGCCAAACCGTAGGTCGTATCGGTGGAATGACCGGACCATGAGCATCCTCAGACCCAGCTGAAGGCAATGGTGTGCTTTTTGTGCAGATTAAGTGAAAAAATGACAGAGTAATCACAGTTTACGTATTCAATCATTTCTGTTTTTGGACAGACTGTGAGACTAAATTTGATATGGGCGCAAATGAGACAGTTTGAGGTTAATCTTGGTGTTTGGAGGTTCATTTAGCCCAAACCGTAGGTGCTACACTTATGTAGGTACATTTAATTGAAGCACGACAAGTTTTCCTACGTTTTCTGTACGTTTTATGGCTGTAGAGTCAAAATTGTGGGTGATTTTGTTAGTCGATTTCTGTTTTATTTTCTGTCCTCTCTTCACTCTAGCAGATCCCAGCTCTCACTAAGAATGGATGAAATCCTGAAACTACATGAAGTTTGAGGAAGGATTTAGTGAAAACTATGAATTATAATGGATTTGTTGAATGATTTATGAAAACTTGAAACCTGTCTGAACGCCTGGAACTTTGAATTTTGTTTCTTGCTGAAAGTATGAAGGATTAGTGAATTGTTGAAAACTATGAAGAGTTTGAGGTTTTGAGGAACTTTTCCCATAAGAATGAATGGGGGAATTTTTCTCTGAAAATTGGGAATATCTTGGAAACTATGAAAGATATGAAAAATCTGAATAGATCTGATCATGTCCTAATTGAGCTGAATATTTTGACATTTGAATGAAGTTTCTACGTTGAAGTATGCGGAAGTAGTTGAGTGCCAAAAAACGTACAGAATAAGAAGAAAAAAAAGAAAAATGAACAGGATAACTATAGTGTGCCTGCAAAGCATCTACACTAATGAGACTTTTTTTCCTGGTTAAATAAAGGTTAAATAAAAAATAAAAATAAAATACTCCCACTCAGTATTTTCCTGCTCAAGGCGTGTGAAGATTTTTTAAAGTAACCACGATATTTTTATTCAAGAGGACGAATGCTATTCTACAGCCTGATATAACGGTCATATTTTTAGCACAGCAGAATACAGAGAACAATTCTGATTTGAAGCCAGTGAAGGGCAAAAAATATGAAGTAAACAAAGGGCCATTTTGAAATTCGGTGACGTCACACGGAAGTATGTCTTCCCCAAGGGCTTCCCCAGATTTCCAGGCCACGCAAGGCCCCACACGCAGAGGAGAAAATAACAGATAGTGCGAGGAAAAGGCATTGAGTATTTTAACAAAAGAAAGAGAGAGCAAAACTGGTAAATACTGGAGAGCAGAAGGATCGATGGGAGCTACTGAAATCGAAATCTGGACATGCACGGATGACTTGCGTACGTGCATAAGCAACGGGATGCTGCAGGGAAATGGCTGCCAGGTAGGGGAAAACCAAAACAAATCTACCCACGGAAATCCCTTTTGTTAGGCATGTTTTCATTTGAATTATATTTTGGGTGTAATGCATTTTGTACGCCTAGGCTGTTAGTTGAGTGGGAGTATACCTTTAATGTTCAGTTAATTAAATATGATTTCAGAATTTATTTCCACTTCAGGACCGTCATTAAGAAGAAGTTTGCTTTGTGATGATAAATATTTGTGTCCATGAGACAAAGAATGATGTAAATAATATGCTGATGTCACTGATGATGTCATCTAGTCTATAGCCACACCAGCTGTTAGCTGTTTGTTACCTGATTTCTGTCTGTTAGCTATTAGCTATGATTTAGCTGTGTGATACCTGTAAAGAAAGAAGTGATCTTCATGTGTTCATTCTGGGACCATGTTAGCTGTTACCTACTTGTTAGCTGTTAGCTCACTCTGGGATGGTGTCAGAGCTAAATGCAGTTCTTGAGTATACTTTTTAAATCTGCTGGCATAAATGAATGTTTAAAAGCTTTGGGGTGGGTTTAGCTCAGTCGGTATATCGAGGCCACAGTCCTCTGAAAACCGGCGCAGGCTCAATTCCGCCTGCCGCATGTCTTCCCCCACTCTCTCTCTCCCACATTTCCTGTCACCTCTTCAGCTGTCTCTGTCAATTAAAGGCTAAAAAAGATCATTTTAAGAGCTTTACGTTTCCACGTTACAAATAAGCAGGAGGCATCAAGTGAATAACTTGATTGATACGTTAATTTTGTTTTTTAATGAAACTTAGTCAACATATCAAACATATGATGAAGTGGTGTCTTTTTCTTTTTAGGCATTTTTAACATTTAGGCATTTATTTTTCTCATTTTGCTGAAGAATATTCAACTTTGGCAGTTTGTATGTGGACCGTACCTTTAAAACTATTTCATATATCTTCAACAAATTGTGCGTACTCATCAGCCATATGCAGGATTGGTGCCTTTTGCTATTTTATTTTTCTTTAAAGAATTTTTTTTATGGGCTTCCATGACAACAATTTGGAGTTGGACTGAACCTAAAGAGAATAAGGTTGTTTCCGGAGCATGTCAGAGAATATCTTGTGAACTAAGTATAGTTCCTGTACTAATGTTTACATGTACATGTAGTTTTCATTATATAGATTTGATGTATGTCTAACTGACTGTTGAACTCAAGAAGGTTTTATTCATGTAAATACAGTTGGTTTCATTTTCAAGGGCCAGGAGGATATGTCATGCCAGGTATTTAATTAATATGAATACAACATGACTCTGTAACATAGAATATAATATATGCATAAATATAATATAGTATTCATTCATTCATTACATAGTATATTTGTATGATTCTTAAATAATAAAGCGACGTTCAGTTCTTATTCGTTTAAATAAAATAATCCATATTAACAATAAAGCTGAGCACACAAACACACACACACACAGGTCTGAATACCGACAGTGTCACCGACTATGACGTCACCCCGATGATGCTAAACATGTCGTGTGATCACTAGAGGACAGAACACACACATACACGCACACGCGCACATCCTCACCTCCCAAGGTGAGACATGAGACCCCGCATCCATCCAGTCAGTCAGTACATCCAGGGTTTACACCGACCCCTCGTACGTCCTCCCGACGCCTTCAGCCCACTCTGAGCCGCGTACAGAGCCAAGAGAGTCCCGGTGTGACGGTCTGGTTCTCTGATGAAGACGGAGCCGAAACAGGAGAGAAACAGGCAGGCAGGTGTCCGTCTGGTCGGAGGATGGTTCCCCTGCAGAGAAGAGATGAAGAGTAGGAGGAGGAGGCATGTGCACTGAATACATACGAGGTGTGTGTGGATGTGTGTGTGGTGAATAACAGCAGAGATTTGTTCCCCATGGTCCTAAAGCCCCCCATAAATCTATAATCATAAATCATAAAACTGATTGTTTTCCAATCAAAGTAATCAATGTTCTTCTTCTTGATTCTGTATTGATTAACACATTGTGTTTGAAAATGGCTGACATTAAAAAGTGACTACAACTGACTGAGATGTAGTACTTGTTTACTTACTATTAAATACTTGTTTAGTGGTCATAGTATAAGGTGTTTTAGTAGTTGCAGAACTAAAACCTAAAATAGTTGTAGTAGTAGGTCCAGTTTACTGTTGAGGATAGCCAAAGTGGCTGAGCATGATTGACCAATCAGAGCAGAGGAGTGTTTGATTGAATGTTTAATCAGCCAATCAACATCATCTGTGTGTCAACTATCTGGGGCCTGAAAATGCTGACTCATTGAGGTAGACAGAGAGAAAGCCCATAAAGCACCACTTGAACAAGACAGTCTGATCCAAAAGCTGTAGGTGGTCTTGTTAAAATGAGACACCGTCAGCATCCTAAGAAGCTGCTGAACATGTAGATCTATAATTTGTATGGATAAAGTTAAAAATGTGAACATTATAGCGAGAGAGAAAACTGCTACTGTCTGCTTTCCTCCACAAATTCTCAGGACAAAGTTCAAATGGGAGCTTATGAGGCAGTTAGTTGGACTTCCTGTTGCTCGGGGCCTCCCTGAGCCATAAGTGTATGTCTGTTATCTTCCAAATTAGCATCACTAGAACCAGCACAAATTTTACTATGTTTTCACGTCAACATTATGGATGTGGAGTAAAAACTGAGGGAGTGAGTGCAATTTAAAGAGAAGATATTTAGACAATTTTCCAGCTCCCCTCCACTCGTAACGATGATGTCACCGCTCTAACTGTCAACATTCCTGCAACACACACCCATTATAAAATCTGAAACCACCCAAAATGACCCCAAACCTAAACTGTGATTTAATGAAAACCAGTCTATATATCGAAATGTCCATTTAGCCCAGTAAAGTCTGGTGACCAGTTTAAGCTTTTAATCATGTTTCTATGTTAAGGTTTTGTGAAGCAACATGGACCCAAAGAGGGGCGGGGTTTGACCTCTGTACAGGTTGATTTGCCATCGTTTCTCATGGGATAGCTTTCTGCAGTTTTTTGCAATTGTCATGAAAACAGTTTTGTGAATCGCTACCAAAAGATTTATTTATGTGTTCACAACACTATGGGACTAGTAGCACAATGAAACAACCTACAGATGAATAATAATCAGTGTCATTATAAAACTATTGATTTTTCATAAAATAACAGTAAAATATCTCAATATTGGTAGATGAAGTATTCAGGTACTTTACTGAAGTAACAGCACAAATAAAACACTTTTTAATTTGATTTATTGTTTTGTCCCTCAACATTAAGTGACTTTTGAGTCGAAGGTAAATTTCATTATTTTGTTCTGCTTTCTAGTTTACGAACAGCACCCAGTTCAGGAGAGATTGCTGCAGGTTTACAAACAACACGGAGCTTCACATCATTTGCAGAAGAATAGTTCATGTGCAGATGTAAAAATAACTGCTGTGTCTGCATTGGAAACCCACAAAACCTGATATCATTACAGATGTTTTAAATAGCTTGATTCATAGATTATCTCCAGGGACTGCAGATGGAAATTAGCCAGTAGCTAAATCAGGTGCAAAGCATCTTCTCTCTTCCTTGAGACTAATGTATTTGTACATGGTCCCTGATGTAAATAAACTTAATAAACTAAAACTAAACTAAAACTAAATCTTTAGTTTCTCAGCAGAAGTAATAACTCGGTGCAGACTGCTTTCAGCCTGTCATACCTCCATTATACCACTAGATGGCAGCAAAGTAACAACATTTATACGTATAGTCAGTTCAGTAATAATGATAATAATAATTATAGTAATAGTAATAGTAATAATTTCAAAAAGGTGTAAATAACTTCTTTTCACATAAGTTTTAGATCTTCTGGCGACTTGGATTACATTGTATGAGCTGTATGGAGTAATTTTAAGTTTGTTCTATCAAGCTAGTCTCCATCTTCTTCAGGTGTTTAGGAGAATGCTGCAACATTGTTTTACTGTGAAGCTCCAGAAGTGTTTTGTGTACCAAGAAACTTCACCTGATTTTCCATCAACGTGGAGGTGAATAGATAATGACAGAATTTTAATTTCTGGGTGAACTCTACCTTTAATTATGATTAGTTGGTAACTAAAATTATGGCTGATTGACCAATTGAAGAATTCAACATTTAATTGTAAAACTTCATCAAAAAATGTAACAACTGAGCCCCCGAAGTCCAAAAAGATGAGAGCTGTTTACTTGTTTCCTCATTTATTATTACTATATTGGCTGAAGGTTACATAGCATAATGTCTCTCAGGGCTTCTGTTCAATTAGTAAAACTCATTTAGCACTACAGATTGCTGAACTTTTAGGACTTCAAAATCTCATTTTCAGATTCCCTGCCTGTTTGTCTAAAAAATTTAAATAAGTGTGTAAAAATTAATACAGTTTAAATAATAAAGTCTAAATGACAGTAAAATGGATAAATTAGAACAATAAAGAACGGAGTCTTGGTCATATAATTCAATTCAATTCATTCGTGGATCTCTTGACAAAAATGTTGCTGCTGCATTGGAATTGGCAGTATTTACCCTCCCACACAGAAAGTGGCGGTGTGCTCTTCCAAAAAGGACAATGAAGAAGAAAAAAAGAAGTAGCCGTAGAAGAAGAAGAGCAGTCTCTGATGCTGCGCCTGTCACAGTGCGCAAAAACTCATCCAGCATTCCGGACCTCCGGTAGATACCAAAAAAGCACACGAGCAGGCTAGGAAACGATACGCTAGGGCGGAAGAGAAAACAGCATTTCAGGGGGGAGACAGGAACGAAGGGTAACGTCTGTGACACAGGTAAGATGGACTCACCTGACATCTAGCTATTTGTTTAGGCCTAAGTGTTTGTGTCACCGCTTTCCAGTGTGACCCGAGCGGACATCTGGACAGGCCTAGCACGGCTCCTGAGCGCTGTCATCCATAGTTAATGTACACACAGTTAACCCCGAAACAGAATCAGACACCAAACTGCCTTCTGAAACCTTCTTTATAAACACATTTCTACGTTTAACGTTGGGTAACAATCTTTTTTATCATACTGGAGATATAATATGAGACTGAGTGAATAATTCGGCATACATGTATCCAATCAAACAGTATTTAATCCAACAGATGATTGACTTCTGAAGCTGATTTTCGCGTATTTTCTATATTGTTATACTTCCAAATAACGCTAGCGTCAGAGCATAAAAGATGACCGTGAAGTTTATTCCCAATATTGATGTTTAATCTACAAAAGAATACTAAAGCATAAACATGCAGAATTTTAACAAAAGGTCACATTAAATCGTTAAATGCTCTTAATTAATGCTCAGACTTTAATTTAATTTGCTCATAATCAGTGCCAATTTAATTGTGAACATTTTTAAATAGAGTTCGGTGTGACGTTTTCTGTTCAGACCCGCTACGGCGCGCTTATGGCTAGCTACCAGTAACTATAAACCAGTTGACAAGTGGCTAATGTGAACTAGTTAACTAGCTAGCTAACGAGATAAAGATACAGATGTGTTAAAGCTAACACTATATGCTATTATAAACTTCAAACAGCAAAGGAGAGACTAGCTAGCGTTAACAACTAGTTAGCCTGACAGTCTGTGGTGTACATCAAGGGTCTGGACTATTTACTGAAATTAAATAACTTCACTTCTGAAGCGGGCTACATCAATAATAGCTACGCAGTCTCAGCAATACCTAATATAGCATTGAATAGATAAAGCCATGGTAACGCCAGTGCTACTGTGTGTGGCTTTTTGTTAGCAGCGCAGATTTAGAATTTCATCAGTCATTAGACTGACCCCAGGAGAAGCTAACTGACGTTAGCCCAGCCGGGTGCGAGTCCGTCTGTCAGATAAGACACGCCTGTCCGCTCCAGACAGAGGAAGACTTACTGCGAACCGAAAATGAAAAACTAAGCTGACACTGTGAGCAGTTATTACTTGATGTCCATAGTAGGAACCATCAGGGTTTCAGTGTCAGTAAATATACACTGAAGATGTTTCACCTGTGGGTCAGTTATGTGGTTTTTAACAGATTGGAACAAGTGTGTGGAATGATTTGAAATCTTCTACATCTATCAAGTGTTTGTACATGTACTCATCCCCCATGTGCTGGAGGGGTGCTTATGATATTTTTGGGGAATTTCAAGCATTTTGTTTAATCTTTCAATTTTGAATATTGAAAATTTTCTTTGAAATGAACAAGAATTGCAGCTAACAGGGACAACTTATATCACTTCTTTTTAACTGTGTGTCTTCAATGAAATGCATCCTCCAGCAGGGAATCCTTATTAGAAATTGGAAAACTGTTCAACTGAACGTTTTCGTTAAAAAAATACATCTGATTAAAAGCTAACCATAAAAATGTAGATGTAGGAGTGATTTTTATTTATTGAGCTATTATTTCTGGGCGGCATGGTGCTATAGGTGAACTGTAGGTGAGAATGTGAGCGTGACTGGTTGTTTATCTCTGTATAACTCTTACACAGAGATCACGCATTAGTGCTGCAATGAAGACCCTTTTCCAGTCGCTGATTTTTAAAAAGCTGGCCGGAATTCAGTTCATACAGATGTTCATTCGGCACTACTACTGCCGCTGCAGGCACAGAGGAGGACAGGCTGATGTTAATCTCTAGACCTACAGGATGACTCGGTATTATAGAAAGTTGGAAAATATTTAAAACCAGAAATTTTTTCAAGAACATTTGAGTAATTCCGATTCTTGGTGCGTATTGAGAGATACTAATATTCCAGTAAATAAGTACTGTATATAATAAGTATTATTAGTAGTATCACTGAGGTTCAAAGGCATGCTCTATATACCTGTAATAGTAATAGAAGTGCTTGTTGTAGTAGTACTGGTTGTAGTTGTTGTAGAAGAATTAATCAAGGTGGATATACATGACGTGAAAACAGATGTGGTAGTATTTGCAGTATTTACTGTACAGTAGAAAAAGCTGAAGTAGTGGACTAATCAGAGCAGAGGAGTAATCTGATTGGAGGTTTAATCAGCCAATCAGCATCAGCTGTGTGTAACTATCTGGGGCCTGAAAATGCAGACTCATTGAGATAGACAGAGAGAAAGACCCTAAAGCACCCCTGGAACAAGACAGCCTGATCCAAAAACTCTAAGTGATATTGTTAAAATGAGCACATTGTCAGTATCCTAAGAAGCTGCTGAACATGTAGATCTGTATTTGTATGGATAAAGTTAAAAAAATGTGAACATTTCAGTGAAACAGAAAACTGCTACGGTCTCCCAAAACTGAAATAGGGATTTAATGAAAACCAGTGTAGATATCAAAATGTCCATTTAGCCCAGTAATTCAAGTCTGGTGACCAGTTTAAACTGTTCATCGGGTGTCTATATTTATTTTCACAGTATTTTGTGATTTTCGTGAGAACTGTTCTGTTAATTGCTATCAGTAGACACAACACACCATTCCTCATCAATCCATGTTTTTTGTTTTTCTTGTGTATGTGTTGGCAGTGCTACAGGTCTAGTAGCGTTGTGAAAAAGTATGCTGATATGATTTGAACAGGAATGCAGAATAAAGGGATGACCCTGAAGTAAACACACTCATGTTGTCATGTCTTGTGTATCCGCAGCGACCATGGTCGGCGAGCGCCGCAATGGGAACTTGTTGGTCCAGCTTGGCCCGAGGCTGCAAGCTTATCCAGAGGAGCTGATCCGCCAGCGCCGCAACCATGACGGACAGACAGAGTATCTGATTCGCTGGAGCCTCGTCACCTTGGATGACGGCTCCAGGTCAGGGGGCGGGGCCAGTGAGGCTGGAGGGTCGAGCGGCAGCAGCTCTGATGTGGGGGGCTCCAGCAGCTCTTCGCAAGGAGAGAGCAAACCGGAGAACATCCTGATGTGGATGTCGACAGAGGACGTATATGCCAACTGCCCTACCTTGCTAGGGAAGAGGAAGACAGACACACAGCGCCCCCTGCAGCAGCAGGAGAAGCAGCAGGGCAGCGAGTCATCGGATGGCGGTCAGAGGAGTGGCGAGCTTCCAGCAGGCGTCACGTTTGATGAGGTGGAGCTTTCAGACATGAAGGAGGATGTGAAGAACCTGGTGCTTCGAGCCAGGATGCAAATGAGTAAAAAGAGTGACTTCTCCATTAGCATCACCCACACCATCCATGTGCTGAGCGCCTACGCCAGCATTGGCTCGCTGGTCGGTGTCTTCAAGGACACCGGCGCTCTCAATCTGCTGATGGAGCTGCTGTGCAACAAGGAGACGCTGACCAGACGTAGCGCCGGCAAGATGCTGCGAGCGCTGGCCTCACATGATGCAGGTAACCATGAACATGCTGCACTTCAAGCTCTTCAAGGTTAAAGAAATAGCTTGACATTTTTAAAAAGACGTCTTGGTGAAGAGTCTAGCCACGCCCCCCCAAACTATGCCCACAGTCGAATAAAAACATTACTCAAAACACCAAAGTTAGCAACTTTGAGTCTAATAGATAATGATAACAGCTTTGGAAAAGAATATTTAAAAAAGTAAATATTAATATATTTTTCAAAATATTGGGTAGAAATGAGGGGATAATATGAATTGTTTTGGCCTCACTGCTAAAGATGTGTTTTTATATGAATGTTGATATTTATGAACATCAAAATGATACAGATAGTAAATTCCTTCATTGTGATGACAAGTCCAGGAAGTGACTTTCTCACCATAAAACCTTTTTTTCAAACCAGATCATTAATCATCTTTAAAGCTTTTACTTTATTGGTGTCAGACATACAAAAAAATCTCACAGACTGTTTTAGCATACTAAATAGCATGTTGCTAAGGAACCTTAGACTTGTTGTCCTGGACATCTTCGACTTATTTGCAGATTTTACAGTGAGGGTTGAGTTTTGGAAAGTGTCGCCACATTTTGAGGAGTGACGGTGCCTCTGTCTCTCTCTCAATACCAAAGTATGCCATCGAATTATTTAACATGAATCAGTACCCTGTAGTATTGATGTAATTCAGGCAGTACCCATACAAGTACAGAGTACAGTATCCAGTGCAGTCTGATACTAAATAGTTGAAAATGAGGAAATGACTATCTGCATTGCTCTCTGGTTATTTCATTTTACCTGCCGGTGCTGGATGATAACAGCGCTCAGCACATGTTTATACATCAAAATCCTCATGAAAGACAATCTGACCCTTCTCATTCATGTCACATGACCATGAATCGAACATGGCTGAGCTGGTATGCTAACAGGGAGAGATGTTGTTAAATTGTCCGGGTCAGAGCTGTGTTAAAAGTCAGATCACGTGTTTGAAGCCAAAACTACATTTGAAATGTTTTTCCTTCTTACTGGAGTCTGACTCCTTCAGATTGTTTTTGGCAATGTGGAGAAAATGCTGGGTGAGGAGAAGCTCTTCTCCTGAGTCATCACATCACTCCTTTTCACCAGGAAATGACGTCATTACCCTCACTGTGGAAGCTTTGTTTTTCCTTTGGGTTTCTTAGCAACTCGGAGCATTGACTGCTTCATGATAGTCTTCATCAGACGTGAATCAGCCGTTCTCCGAGTCTCTGCTCAGACAGAGAACACTGGGAGTTACTGTGAAATGTAAGTGATGCTGTTTAATACTAACAGGAACCACTTAAACACTGAGGGCAGATAAACGGAGGCAAACTAGACAAATGTTGGTTTGCTCTCTCACCAAAACTAAATGTGTGTCAGTGTTTCCTCTAGAAATTTTTTAGGCCGGCTGGCAGGAGCTGATAGAAAGTATGCGCACTTGCACCAAATTTTTGGTTATTTATTTCCATGTAAAACACAAGGAGAGGAATAAACTGCATTTATTGCACATCACCACACTTCACTTCACTGGAAGAAGTTAGAGCAAATAAAAGAATTCTTTGGTTAACTAAGGTTACTTGGAAAATAAGTGGCTCAAAACTTTGAATAAAAAATAAAGAAATAAAAAAAATCAATTCCATATGAAATATTGTATCAAATTATACAAATGTAATACAGTCACATGACATGACACATTAAAACCACTCATTTGTGCAAAGTACTCACTTAGCACATCTTGAACACATGACTTATTGCTGCACTTGATCTTACTGGGCTTGGAGAAAAATCTCATCATGAGATGGACATTTTTCCATTGGAGGCCATTTGTTGAGATTTTCATACAGTCTCACAAGTGGACGGCGTGTCCTGTTGTGTCTCTGATGGCGTGTCCTCTCGTGTCTCTGACGGCGTGTCCTCCCGTGTCTCTGACGGCGTGTCCTCTCGTGTCTCTGACGGCGTGTCCTCCCGTGTCTCTGACGGCGTGTCCTCTCGTGTCTCTGACGGCGTGTCCTCTCGTGTCTTTGATGGCGTGTCCTCTCGTGTCTTTGATGGCGTGTCCTCTCGTGTCTCTGACGGCGTGTCCTCTCGTGTCTCTGATGGCGTGTCCTCTCGTGTCTTTGATGGCGTGTCCTCTCGTGTCTTTGATGGCGTGTCCTCCTGTGTCTCTGCAGGTAGTCGGGCCTACGTGTTGCTGTCTCTCAGTCAGCAGGACGGCATTGAGCAGCACATGGACTTTGATAACCGCTACACGCTGCTGGAGCTGTTTGCTGAGACCACATCCTCAGAGGAGCATGGCATCTCCTTTGAAGGGATCCACCTGCCTCAGGTAAACACTCGCCTGGTGGTCTGTCTACAGGTGACAGCTGTGGAAACTGAAAAATCTGATGTTTTTTCTTGTTTGTTCTCAGATTCCTGGAAAGTTGCTCTTTTCTCTGGTGAAGCGTTACCTGTGCGTCACATCTCTGATGGATAAACTCAACACCGTGGGGACGGAGTCTGCCTCTGACAGACAAGACGTCAGCCCCTCTGCTGCCTCTTCTTCTAGCACCGCCCACCAGACAGAGCAGCTCCGCCTCCAGCGAGAGTTTGACTTCACCATGGCAATGGCCAACCTGATCTCGGAGCTGGTCCGTGTGATGGGCTGGGACCGCAACCGCCAGCCTCTAGATGTCTCCGCCCAGTGCCCGGGAGGAGGCGGGACCTGTGGGGAGGAGCAGGGGGAGGATGCATACCATCCCGTCCTCAGGTCCATCTTCCAGCCCCGTTTCTGTGCCTCCCCCGTTCTCCTCACTTCCACCATTGCTGTAGCTACCCCTGCTGCCACGCCACCAAAGACGAAGAAAACAGGAAATGGGTTCAAAACGCGCTCCGACTTCGCCAGCCGCTCGGCGTACGTGGAGTATGTCCAGGACAATCTGAAGAGCAGTATGATGGTCCGCATGCTGGAGGACTATGAGGAGGTGAGCGCTGGAGACGAAGGAGAGTTTCGCTACAGCAATGATGGCTCGCCACCTGTTCAGGTGAGGAAACACTGATACATGATATATGTATAATGTATTTTTGAAGTATTTACACACAATGTGTATACACAGCATTACAGTTGTGAGAGGTGTGTTATACAGTGGTGTTAGATCACTTAAAAAGTGTTGGATCTTCAAACAAAATTTTGCATAAAACAAAGTCAACCTGAGTAAACACAAAATACAAGTTTTAAAGATAATTTTATTTAATATGGCAAAATGTACAGTACCAGTCAATAGTTTGGACATACCTTCCCATCCACTTGAATGGGAAACTGTGTCCAAATTTTTGACTGGTACTGTAAATCTAATACCTAAATCTTAATAGCTAGTTGTTCCATCTTCAGCAGTAACAACCAAACTCATTGACATCTCTCTGGTGATCAGTCTCTGACATCACTGGTGATCTTTGGTCAGCTCTTCTTAACAGAACTTCAGTTCAGCCACATTGGAGGGTTTGTGAGCATGAACCAATCTTTTAAGGCCCATTGCAGCATCTCATTGGGGTTCAGTTCCAGACGTCAACTAAGCCACTCCAAAACTTGAATTTTAGTCCTTCTCAGACACCTAGAGGTGAACTTTTATGCTTGGGATCATTGTCTTGCTACATGACCCAGTTGTTCTTGAGCTTCAGCTCACAGATTGACGACCTAACATTCTCCTTCAGGATTTTCTGGTAGAGGGCAGAATTCAAGTTTCCCTTAATTATGTCAAGTCGTCCTGGTCCTGAAGCAGCAAAGCATCCCCACATCTTCACACTGACACCTCCATGCTTTACCATAGGTATAATATACTTTTTGTGGAATGCTGCGTTTGGTTACAAACGCAGCACCACACCACCCATTACACCTAGCAGGTGTAATGGGACCCCTGTCTTCCAAATAGTTCAACTTTAGACTCAACAGTCCATAGAATATTCTCCTCAATCTCTGAGGGTCATCAAGGTGTGTTGTGTCTAAATTCAGATGAACCATAGATGTTCTTCTTGGTTAGCAATGGCTTTCTCCTCGACACTCTCCCATGATGCCATTTTAGCCCAGTGGAGCCATGAACACTTACATTTGTTGAAGTGAGAGGGGTTTCCAGTTCATTGGATGTTTTCTTTGGATCTTTTGTGACTTCCTGAATGAGCCTCCGCCATGCTCTTGGATGAATTTTGGAAGGTCGGCCACTTCTGGGAAGGTTTGCTATTGTTCCGGTCTTCTCCATTTTTAGATGGTGTCTCACTGTGTATCTGTGGAGTCCCAGAGCCTTAGAAAAAGCTTTGTAGTCCCTCTCAGACTGATGTATTTTAACAATATTCTTCCTCATCTCTTCAGATTTTCGTCAGTGGTCTACTGGTGCGACCTACTTGACTACTTAAGCTTCTTAAAATGGTCTAAGTGATGATGTGATTGAACAGGGCTGGTGGTAATCAGGTCCTGGGTGTTTCTAATCTAGCCGCAACCAGTTATTAATGCAGTTTGGTAGTTTTTCAGTGTTTTGTTTCTAAAGGGGTGAATACCCTTTCACACTGGTGATTTAGGTATTATAACCTTTTTGACTCATTAAATAAAATTATCGTTAAAACTTGTATTTCGTTTTTACTTAGGTTGCTTTTGTTTTATGTTAAATTTGATTTGAAGATCCAACACAGTTTAGTATGAGATACACAAAAATTGAAGAAATCAGGAGATGTTCCAAAACTTAATACATGTACAATAATGTTTTACACAGAAAATGTATGCTGTTTGGATACAGCATTAACATCCCTGTGTTGCGTTCAGGTGTACTGGAACTCCCTGTCGAGGACATACTGGGTCCACTGGCACATGGTGGAGATACTGGGCAGTGGCGGCAACAGTCAGGCTGAGAAGGAGGCGCAGGAGAAGGCATCCTCCCTAACAGAGACACTCAAATTCACCACTGGTAGGAGCTGATCCCTGATTAGATACCTGAAGTCTCACCTATGCTTACACCTGAATCTTCTTCGTCTTCTTCTTCCTCAGTGAGTCAGACGTTCTTCTCGAAGCCCCCCGGCGGTCTTTACTCTCTGCCGTACCTGTCTGAAGGGATGCAGATGGAGCCACTTACTCTGAGTCGAGCCGAGTGGTGGGAGATCCTCTTCTTCATCAAGAAACTGGATGCCAAACAGCAGCAGGAGGTCAACAGTGTCCTGCACCAGAGCCTCGACGACCAGGTGTTATACACACAGCAGAAAGCATGATTGAAAGTTTGACTCTCATCTGCTTACAGCTGAGGGATCAGGTTCTTCTAGACCCTGAATAAAGGAATAAACACTGATTATTACTGTCTGTCTGTCATCTGTCTGTCCTTCAGGAAGTGGAACTGGATGACTCGTCTCTAATTGGTCTGTCTGTCCCTGGAAACGTGGCTAAGAAGTTGCTCCACTACCTGAAGCAGAAGCTGCCATCTTCGTGTCTCGGTGACCTGCTATGTTCTCACACCTTCAGTAAACACTACCTGAGGAGAGGAGGAGGAAGTCTGGAGGATGAAGAGCTGCTCGGTGAGGATGACACCAGGTGGTATCTGTGTGTCCACACGGCAGTGTGAATAAATCTGACTGTGGTTTGTCTTCCAGCTGAAAGCTCTCTGGGTTCATCTGGCCTGGGAGGAGGAGGAGGACAGACCTCTTCATCGTCAGCCTCAGCCTCCTCTTCCTTAGCGATGGCCTCTGTCTCCAAGAAGCCAAAGAAGGAGCCTCCTTCTGATTCAGGCTGCGGAAGCCCAGAGACAGACAGTGAGCTGCCTTCAGAGGATGACAGCAAATACCCCGAAGACCTGGAGGACAAAATCAAAGGTGGGGCACAGGTCTTCTCAGGGGGAGACACGTTTTCTAACGGGGGGTGGGGATAGGGGGTGTCCTGAAGGGGAGACAGATGTGAGGATGATGACGTCCTGTCCTTTCTGCAGTATTTAACAACCTACGGGTCCAGGGGAAGAAGACTGTGCTGGAGAAACTGGGAGAGGTGGTGGACATCCTGAAGAAGGGGGAGTCGGCCTCAGACTCTTCCCAGCAGCTGGCGGCCGTCCTTTTCATCAGCAGGCTGCTGGAGGAGAAGGGGGTGCAGGACAAGAACTCCATGAGGAATGACTCTGCCCAGACCATCAGGTGAGAAACACCTGAGACAAAGTGCTTCAGGAAATAAACCAAGCCTCTGTGATGGGACAGTCTGAGAACATGCGTGTCTGTTCTGGGACAGGGACAAGGTGCTGAAGCTGCTGGTGGATCTTCTGTCCTCATCCACCAAAGACCTGGTCGTCAGCACGCTGAGACTCACCCACCTCCTCATGCTGAAATATGAGTGGAGAGTGTCCTTTGCCACAGAGGGAGGAGTCAGAGCCATCCTTTCCTGCATGCAGGAGTTCTCCAGTGTCCCTCACGTCCAGCAGCTGGCGCTCGCAGTGAGAGACTCTATACACACACACACACACACACACACACACACACACCCCCTCTGTAATCTCACGTAAAGATGTACTCTGACTGTGACTGATCATGTCACACATCTTTTGTGTTTCTGTCAGACGCTGAAGGTTATCACTGGAGCCAGTAAACACGACCTCCGCAGCGTCGGCAGCAGCGCCCCCCTCTCCGAGTCCGGCACTCAGGTGATGCTAGAGATCTTTGCCAGCATCGGCTCAGCCACGCCAGAAGGCTCCACAGGCCTGCTGGGTGCCATTCCCGCCGCCATCGATCTTATGCTCCAGACTAAAGGGTGAGTGAGCGCCGCAGGTTGAGCTTTGACTCGGTCTGACGTTTTGATTTTGATTGGTGATCATGGTCTGTGCAGCTGCATGTTGTCGGTGCGTAACGGCCTACTCGTCATCATCATGCTCATCTCCAACCACAAGAGCCTGGCGGAGCAGCTGGTCTCCGCTGACGTCACTGCCGTCCTGAAGAAGTGTCTGACGCTGTCCAAAACTGAGACCATGCTGGCCATCATTGCCCTCAACCACATCTCCATGGTGCACAAACTGGAAAGCAAAGGTACGTCACATGACCACCGATAGCAGACATAGTATCATGTTCTCAGGTGTGTGAACAACCTGTGTTACCTGTTTGGTCAGACTGTCAGGAGCAGCTTGACACAGAGCTCCAAATGTTGGTGGTCAGCCTGAAGGAGATGATGGCCACCAAAGAGGTGATCCAGACTCTGGAGCAGCTGCTGTGTGACGACACATCCCAGCTGGAGGAGGAACGCAGCCAGGTACGCACACACACACACAACATACAGGTGTTCTTAGAGTGCCAACAGATATGCTGAAATATCAAGTCAAATTTTTTATATGGTGCGATGAATTACTTCATGGCATTTTATGAAACAGTAGGTCTCGACTGTATTCTTCACTTCAGAGACTCAACAATTCCCCCATGAGCAACAACATGGAGACAGTGGTGAGAGAAAAAAATGCCTTTTAAGTGGCAGAAACCGCAGACCTTCATGTCTGCATACTCATAGCAAAATTGTCATGTAGGTGGAACTTGGGTAGTTTGAGTTAAGTAGCAGAAAACTGGAGGTCATCCAGGATCAAGGCCAACAAGGGTCTTGAGGGAGGCAGCAGGTGCTTCAACTGACTTCAACTGACACGGGGTGAACTGTTCCTCTATAATCATAATCATATAGATAGATAGATTCATTGATTCATTCATTCTACCTCACATTTTCACACTAACGGTCCAGCTGTGTATCAATCATTATTGATTATTGCTGTTTGTACAGGTGACCCACAGTCGGGACACTTATCAGGATCTGGTTCGTCTGATGGAGCAGCACCGGTCGGACCGCGCTGTCCAGCTCTCCATCCTCAGGTATTGACCAATGACCTTTGACCCCAGTGATGATGATGATGATGTTGTGATAGAGATTGTCTGATTGTCTGTTTGTCTCTATAGGATACTGAACAAGTTCCTGGACAGCTACGAGGAGGATGTCCTGCCATGGCACGAGAGCATCGAACCCTGCCTGTCCTCCATGATGGCGTTCATCATTGACAGGGAGGTCAGTACCGACCAGTATTGTGGTGGTTTTGTTGTACCACATAAAGATGAAACACACGGTTATGCTTGTGGGCAGTAAATCAGACTTTATTAACAGTGGCAACAAAACCGTGTTGGTCTGCAGAGCAACCAAAGACTAGTGACAAATCTCATATTTACCTGGAGATGAGCCAGGTCTGTACAGCATCCCCCACTAAAGCCCCATTCAGACAGCATTTTCATTCCATGCCTGCTGCGCCTTAATTCCACCCCGACGTCTGTCTGAATGCAATGAAGGCGTAATGGGGTGTCAATTTGTTCCACCTCTGTGACGTCTCGAAAGGTAGTAACAGTGCCGAAACAGGCGTCTGTCTGAGTGAAACACAGAGTCACAGAAAAGATGGTGAAATATATCAGCTTTTATGCTCGCTGTTGCGTCGTACATCACGTTGCGGAACGCCGGCATAACGGTGAACGCACACACCAAGGTGGAATTGTGACACCGTGTGCTGGTACTGTCTGAACCAAAAGGGTCACAGAGAAGGGAATTCGTTTTGGTGCTGTTGCGCAATGCCTGTCTGAAAGTGGCTTAAGATGGCTGAGCATGCAACATTTGTACTGTATCGCTAACATATATTAATCAAAGTTTCATTAGCATCATTAGCATTACAGTATAACAATCATTGGAATTATTTAACATTATATATATATATCTCTCTCTCTATATATATATATACACACACACACATATATATAAAAAATATAAACGCCTCAAAACTTCCGTAACAGCAGGTGGATCAACACCTACCATGTGACTTAGGCTAACCACCTGTGATTGGTTGTTCAGGTGGTCCAGCAGTTCATCCGCTTCCTGTACCGGCTAGCATCTCTGAACAAAGACTATGCAGTGGTGATGTGTCGTCTGGGGTCCAAAGAGGCTCTGGTAAAGGCTCTGGACAAACACAGCACCAACCTGCTGCTGGTCACCGAGCTGCGTGACCTCATCAACGACTGTGAGAAGTACGCCAGCCTCTACAAGAAGATGACCACCAGCGTCCTCGCTGGTTGCATTCAGGTATGCCGTAGACACACTGGACAAGAACTCAAGCGCACCAGTAAAATCAGCTCTACTCACCTGTTTACTTCTTGTTTCCTGTCAGATGGTGTTGGGTCAGATTGAGGAGCATCGCCGCAGCCATCAGCCAATCAACATCCCTTTCTTTGACGTGTTCCTCAGGAACCTCTGTCAAGGTCTGTTCACATCAAACATGGTTGTATCTTTCTGCTTGACGAAGGCTTTAGATGGTTTAACTGGTGTAACTGGTGTGTTCAGGCTCCAGTGTGGAGCTGAAGGAGGATAAGTGTTGGGAGAAGGTGGAGGTTTCGTCCAATCACCATCGAGCTAACAAGTTGACCGACAAGAACCCCAAATCCTACTGGGAGTCCAATGGCTGCACCGGCTCGCACTTCATCAACATCTACATGCACAAAGGAGTCGTTATCAGGTACCACTACTAGTAGTACTCACAGCACTACTCAACATGTGTACTCACATCCTGATGTTGAGAAAGTGTGCCTGCGTGTGTGTGCGTTTGTGTGTGTGTGTAGACAACTGGCCATCCTGGTGGCCAGCGAGGACTCCAGCTACATGCCAGCCCGCATCCTGGTTCTGGGAGGAGAGGAGCCCACCAACATCAACACTGAACTCAACACGGTGAGTGTCGTCCTCCACCCTGAGGCTCATCAGTCATCATTTAGTGACGCTCGGATAAAGGAAGATAATCAGCCTGACAGAAACAAACATGGAGGACAGTGAACGTGACACTTACTGAGCTTCAAAGAGGTTCTTCGCGTTGTGAAAATCTGTTTGGGCAAATAGTCCAACGGTTTAAGAACAATGTTTCTCAACATGCAGTAAAGAAGGAATTTGAGACCGTAACATCATCTAAAGATTAAGAGAATCTGGAGAAAAGGAGCAACGACCAAAACCAACACTGAATGTCTGTAACCTTCAATCCCTGAGGGTCCTCTTTCAGTCCAGACCTGTCCCCCATTGAAAATGTGTGGAGCGTTATGAAGCACCAGATGTAACATAACTTGCTTTTTATACAGCATACTTCAAGTAGTGAATATTTGCAACAAGTTATTCTGACCACAACTGAACTGTTGAAGAATATGATATGTCTTATTGAATTATTGTTGATTATTGATCATTAATCTAATCTGTGTGTGTACAGGTGAATGTGACTCCGTCTGCCAGTCGTGTGGTTCTCCTGGAGAACATGACCAGATTCTGGCCCATCATCCAGATCAGGGTCAAGAGATGTCAACAGGTCAAACTCCACCCCTCAATTGACAGACTCCACCCATGTACCTAGATACCCCTCTGTCTTCTGACTCCACCCTTTTTTCCTGCTGAAACTACCCTTTTACTACTGACTCCACCCTTCTATCGGCTAAATCCATATTCTATATACTGAAGCAACCCATCTATCTACTGACTCCATCTATCTATATGCTGGCTCCACCCCTCTATCGATTGGTCACAACCCTTGTATACTGATCACGCCCATCTATATGCTGACCCCTCTCTCCCCTAACAGGGTGGTATCGACACACGTGTCCACGGTTTTGAAGTTCTGGGCCCAAAGCCGACGTTCTGGCCGGTGTTTAAAGAGCAGCTGTGCTGTCGAACTTACCTGTTCTACAGCACCAAGGCCCACACCTGGTGTCAGGAGCTGATGGAGGACAAGACGCAGCTGCTGCAGCTCTTCAACAAGTAAATACTACAGTAATACTGTTAAATACTGCAGCTCTTCATCAAGTAAATACTACAATAATAATGTTAAAAATTGCGTGTGCATTCAGACTGAACAGTGCTCTGAGACATGAGCAGATGTTTGCTGATCGTTTCCTGCCGGACGCCGAGGCGGCTGAAGCTCTGGGTCGAACCTGCTGGGAGGCTCTGATCACCCCCATCGTCCACAGCATCACACTGTCAGGTATACAAACACAGCATCACACTCAGGTATACAAACACAGCATCACACTGTCAGGTATACAAACACAGCATCACACTCAGGTATACAAACACAGCATCACACTGTCAGGTATACAAACACAGCATCACACTGTCAGGTATACAAACACAGCATCACACTGTCAGGTATACAAACACAGCATCACACTGTCAGGTATACAAACACAGCATCACACTGTCAGGTATACAAACACAGCATCACACTGTCAGGTATACAAACACAGCATCACACTGTCAGGTATACAAACACAGCATCACACTGTCAGGTATACAAACACAGCATCACACTGTCAGGTATACAAACACAGCATCACACTGTCAGGTATACAAACACAGCATCACACTGTCAGGTATACAAACACAGCATCACACTGTCAGATATATGTATACACACACACAGCATCACACTGTCAGGTACATATACTCTTTGACCTACCTCTGTGTTTACCCAGAATCCTCAGCATCCAGCCCTCTGTCCTGGCTGCTCAGTGAGTACCTTGATAACACCAAGACAGCCCGTCGCTGTAAGAGCCGGGCAGCCATCTTTAACTCTAGAGTGAGGCGTCTCACACACCTCCTGGTCCACGTCGACACAAGCTGTCCAGACGGAGAAGAGCTCAAACCCCCTGTCAAATCAAGTGAGTCTCAAAATAACCTGCTCTTATTTAGGGTCATCTGTCAGAAATAACATCATGACTAGTCATCAGTATTATTTAAGAATAATATTCCGTTAATCAGATTCATTAGAGCCACAGGGATAGCTTCAAGAATGAAATATTGTTTTCTTTATGAGCAGACTCTATCCTCCTCTATCCCGTTGCCAACACACTTAAAAATACTTCAAAACATGCAGATTGATCAGGAATTGGGTGCGAAATCTTTTGATAATGAATCACGAACCCTTCATGAAAGTCACAAAACTATGAAAAAGTTGTCCCACGAGATACGATATAAAATCTACATGATTGTCATGTTGCTTCACCATACCTTAACATAGAAACATGATCAAAAGTTTAAACTTTACTGGGTTAAATGGATATTTTGATATGTAGACTGGTTTCCATGAAATCCAAGTTTAGGTTTGGGGTAATTTTTGCTGGTTTCAGATTTATATAGATATAGATATAGATTTTATAATGGGCGTCTGTTGCAGGAATGTTGACAGTTAGAGTGGGTGACATCATCATTAGAGTGGGTGACATCATTGTTAGAGTGGGTGACATCATCGTTAGAGTGGGTGACATCATCGTTAGAGTGGGTGACATCATCGTTAGAATGGACGGGAGCTGGAAAATTGTCTAAATATCTTCTCTTTAAATTGTTCTCACTCCCTCAGTTTTTACTCCACATCCATAATGTTGACATGAAAACATAGTAAAATTTGTGCTGGTTCTAGTGATGCTAATTTGGAAGCTAACAGACAAACACTTCTGGCTCAGGGAGGCCCTGAACAACAGGAAGTCCAACTAACTGCCTCATAAGCTCCAATTTTAACTTTGAGCAGAAAATAGTGGAGGAAAGGAGACAGTAGCAGTTTTCTCTCGCTATAATGTTCACATTTTTAACTTTATCCATATAAATGATAGATCTACATGTTCAGCAGCTTCTTAGGATGCTGACGGTGTCTCATTTTAACAAGACCACCTACAGCTTTTGGATCAGGCTCTGGTTCCAGTGGTGCTTTAGGGGCTTTGTCTCTGTCTACCTCAATGACTCAGCATTTTCAGGCCCCAGACACAGTTACACACAGCTGATGCTGATTGGCTAATTAAACCTCCAATTAACCTACTCCTCTGCTCTGATTGGTCCATTCATGTTTAGATATTTTGACAGTTTAGACCTACACCTTCGAATACTACTACTAAGTATTTAGAAGTAAGTAAATGATACTACTTCATCTGAGTCTGGGTACTTTCATTGAGCTATTTTTAATGTCAGCCATTTTTTTCTCTTTCACCATGTACATCACATTCCTACTACTACCACCTCTACTATTACCACTTCTACTACTACTGCTACAGGTTTCACTGACACACACAAAGCATGTAGGCTGAAAGTGCTATAAAATACTTACTAATTTATTATATGAGGATGGAAATAAGTTATTTCCATCCTCATATAATAAATTTATTACAGCCCAAACTTCTTTCTCCATCTACCCTCTTTAGAGCAACAATTTCCTCTCATGTAGAGTAAACCTGTTGTAGTATTGTATGAGATGATTCTATAGATGTGATGTTTATAGTTATGATCCTCCATGTTTAAAGAGTCTTTCTTCTCTCCAGAAGGTCTCAACCGAAGCAAAGAGCTGAAGAGTAAGTAACAGCTGAGTCCGGAGACCATTTTGTTTGTTTACACTCTGCTCTGTGACATTTCATACCTCCAGATGAGGACAGGAAGTCATCACGGCGCCCCCTGCTGTTTGACCAATCGTCGTCTCCGATAATCTACTGACGTTAAGACTTCCTGTTTGTGTCTCAGTTCCAATCTCGTTGATTCCTACTTAAGACTTTTAAAACACCTCAGAAATAAGTAGTTTCATGATGTAGATCTGATCAAACGAGGGAAAATAACTTTGAAATTAGCTTCACTGGCGGATTACTCCGCTTTTGGTCATATCCTCTAGTCATCCAGTAGGGGGCGTCTGCTGACACTTTCTCTGAAGCATTCAGCTGTCCTCAAACCAACCTCGCGTCATCAGGATGCTGTTTTTACACTCCATCTTTTTCTTTCAGTTTGGACTGCATTTATTTTTACGGCCGACTCCTGTTCCCATTTAGAGCAGTGGAACTGATGCGATTTCTTTTCAGATGGAAAAGATGGATGAAGCTCGGCTTTCTCTTTACGTTTCTGGCTGCTGTCATCTCATTTCTCTGATTTAGTTCGACGATCATCATTCAGTAAATTA
Source organism: Chaunax sp. Z400 (assembly GCA_037577475.1). Taxonomy (NCBI): domain Eukaryota; kingdom Metazoa; phylum Chordata; class Actinopteri; order Lophiiformes; family Chaunacidae; genus Chaunax; species Chaunax sp. Z400. The sequence goes on from CM075193.1 coordinate 987,141, forward strand.
ACCTTTTTATAATCTTGTCTTCCAGACGGTAAAGAGAGTAAAAACAAAGACACGGCCGCGGCCTCCTCCTCCTCATCGTCCTCAGCAAAACCTAAAGTGAGGAGCAGTAGCAGCATCGCAGGCATCGCCCTCTGTTGGCAGGGAGTGGTTCAGCGCCAGGTAAGATTTGCCTTCAGTCTTACAATCAAACCGTTGCTAGCAGTCATTTGTGGTCCTCAGACAGTGAACCATAACCCTGGCCCCTCCCCTCTCAGGTGAAGAAGTTTCTGGAGACGAGCTGCCGTCTGCCGGACTTTGTGGAGCGTTATCGGAGTCTGTACCTGCAGCTGAAGAAAGCCATGGAGGAGCTGTTCGGACAACAGACTGCCTTCGTCCTTGCCCTGCGACATGGCTTCTCCGCTGCGCTGCTGCAGCTCTCCATCCTCAGAGCCATGCATGTAAGTAATGAAAGGCTCAAATTTGGTTCAAGTATCTGAACAGGGGATCATACAGCACAGTGAAACGGTACTTAACTAGGGGTGTGTGATACAAATTGTCTACGATGATATCTTAATGGTTGTTTAAATGAGTATTCACTCACTTTGCAAAAACACACGTTTTGAGTCCACACATTGAGATTGATGCAGTTTACCTATCAATAGCCAATCATATATGTATATATGTGTAAAGCTGGAGTAGACTCGTGACTTATTATAATTATTACAGACATCTTTATAAAAATTGTAACATTGGCAGCTTCACTAATTTATTAAGCATGCAAACAAATCACATCCAATACTAAATGACTTCTGAGTTTACAAAGAAAAATCCAACTGGACCATGGATCCAGATCAGTTTGTCCCAATTCCCCATGAACAAACTGCATTAACAACATAAAGGCACCACCAGCCTCGCCATCCATGTCATTACTCTAAGTTTCAGCTGCATAGTGGTGGTTTGGGTTTAAAAAGGCGGCTGTTCCTCAAAAGGTTTCTGTAACTATTTACAATCTTTATAATGTCATAATCTGCGGTGTTATTGTTTGTGTTTGTACATTGAACCTGTTATCCTTCACCTAAATATATGACAGGATGGAAACCAAATTAAGATCTGGATTAAACCAGATTTAAGTCTGGATTAATTCAGGTTTTCATCCTCAGATTTGTGCAGAATGTTCTACTCTCTAATCTTCAAAGCTTAAATCTGGTTTTAGACTTAAACCAGGCTTACTTCAAATATAAAACAGGTTTAGATCAGTATTATATTACATTTAAGTCAGGTATACCCAGTTTTTCCTCAGGGTAAACCGTATTTGTTCGTGATGTTGTTCAGGTGAGTGAACGTTTTGCTCAGTACATCGATCAGATGATCCAGACCAGCGGCGCGGCGAGCGGCAGTGTGGAGACTCTGGAGCGGCTGCAGCAGTTTCTGGAGCCGATGCTCTTCCTGTCGGGCCTGGAGCTCGCCAGCACCTTCGAACACTTCTACAGGTGACAACACCATGACTGTGACCCAGCTCCAAAATATCCACAACCAAGAGGTTCTGACACATCACAGCATAAATCTCTCTTTCTGTAGATACTACCTGGGCGACCGACTGCTGGCTCAGGGGAACGTGTGGTTGGAGACCGCTGTTATCGATCAGATCGGCAGCTGCTTCCCGAGTCGCTTCCCTCAGCAGATGTTGAAGAACCTGAGCGAGTCGGCTGAGCTGCAGCAGGAGTTTCACCTGTACCGCCTGCAGCAGCTGGACCGCTGCCTGCAGGATGATGGCCAGGTCAGAAAAAACCCATGACTCAATGTTGTTTCAGTTTAACATCAGTGTTTGAATCTAAAGAGGGGTGAAAAGAGCCTCTCTTGATCTCCTGCAGATTTTCACTTTAAATCAGAAAGTTTTCAACCTGGAAAACTCTGGAAATTAAAGTCATGCAAAACTTTTGCTGCTGTCATTGTCAGCCAACATTATTGGCATAAATATATACATTATAGCGGCTTTATAACAAGTAAATTATAATAAATAAACTTTGTGAGAACACTGAGAAGATGAAAATGTGATTAAAAATCTTAAACCTGATGTGTAAAAAGTTTAAACCATGCAGGAGTGAGTTGTTGTTTGTCCCTTTGTTGTTGCTGTAGATGATGGAGGAGGAGGAGTGGATGGAGTCAGAGGAGGAGGCGGAGATCCAGGTTCTGGTTCTGTCTCCACGCTGCTGGGCCGTCTCGTCACCCTGCTTTCTGGACGAACCCACAAAACATTTTCCACCTGAACTCTGCTCCTACCTAAACCAGTTCACCCAGTTCTACAGCCACAGTGAGTACCAGTTCACCCAGTATCAAGGCTTATGAACTAGTTTTATATCTGGCGTGAGCTCTATAAACGGAGGAATCTGAAGGCAAGGACAAGTTTTTGGTATTCGAAGTGTTCTTGATTGTGTTTTTAGTCTGGATAATATTGACCAATCACGTTTGAGCCTGCGGAGCTCTGTGTGGCGACCTTAAGATATGGAATCTAATCATTGAACCAATCGGCTATTTTTTGACCACAATTTACCTTTTTATTAGCAATTCTTTTCATTTGTCATACTTCATATGCAGATAAATGGAAATAGGAACTATTTTGTTTAAACATAGTTGACCCTCCTTCAGATTGACCAGTTGTAGCCCAATTATTTTCTCTGTGATCTCATCAAACTCAGACCAGTTGTTTTATTGGGATCCTGTTTGTGACGTCATTTTGTGACAGAAGGAGTTCACTTCAAGTCTGAACTGTCTTCCTCTGTGAATAATTCAACTGTCTGTAAAAAAAACTTGTGAATTATGAACACTGAATGAATCTTAACCTATGAACAAGCTAAGCTAACGTTAGCAGCAGCAACAATCTGACCAACTGGACACTATTGAAGTTAACTCTGGGGTCAATAATTTTGTATACGACATAGCATTACTGACACTAAATATCTGTGAATGCTGCATGTAGAGACTTCCTATTTGTTGTCCAGAAGCTAACCATGATGCCGTTCAATAAGGCCAGCGGTGTGTGCTGCTGCCCTCTTGGCCAGGTCACCCTTGTAAAAGAGATCTTTGATCTCAATGGGTTTTATTCTCCTGGTTAAATAAAACAAACTGTATGGAGTCCAGACTTAAACTGTAGCGTCTTTTTGGAGACTTTATAAATCTGATTCTGAAGGTCTACTGGATTATTGATCCATTAGTCTGAGGTGAAAACCTGAAAAAAAAGTTTAAACTCTTTGGTTGAGGGCTCAGCAGTCAATGACTGTCATCCATCAGTCCAGCCCTCGTAACCATGTTTAAGCAAATGACTACTTGAGAAGTTGTCTGTTTCCACTTCAAGAATCTTATCGTCTGTTTTTTTACGTCTCAAGTTTCTAATTAGACTGTAAACACTGACTGATGCTCAAGAGAGGAAGTCTCAGCCCTGATGTCTGTCATCTGAAACTGTCTGCTGGTGACAACAGGAAGCTCTGTCACAGCCCATTTGACCTCGATTGTGGTCAGATGATAGCCCATGGGTTCTAGTAAATCTGATTTGTACTAAGGCAGAAACCAGTTCTCCCAGTTCACTCAGAATGGTGTGTGTCCGTCAGGCCAGCACATCTATGGTCTGAGTCACTCGAAGCCTCGCAGGCTGCAGTGGACATGGCTCGGTCACGCTGAGCTGCAGCTCGGCTGCTGGACGCTTCACGTCTCCACGCTACAGATGTTCATCCTGCTGCAGTTCAACCGCAACAAGGTAACTCACATAACAGTCCTCACCAGTAGTCCACCACATTCACATCCTAAACTGGGATTAAACGGTCCATCTGGTGAAGACAGCGATTTGTAAACTGGTTTTGATCATTCCTTCTTTTCAAACACTGATGTGCTTCAGATTTGTTCACAGTGGAAGAATATTAGTTAAAGTTAGTTAAAGGAACAGTTCACCCACAAATGTAAATCAGTCATTTTCTCCTCATGCTGATCTAAAGTCAGGTTAAGTTTCTGAGTCTTTGAAAATTTCTGGAGCTTCACAGCAAAACAGCGTCACAGCATTCTATTAAACTCCTGAAGAAGATGGAGATAGTTTTCATAAACATAAAATGACTCCATTCAGCCCTGAAACATATTATTTATACCCTTTTTAAGATGAAATTTTCAGAGGGTTGAAGCTTTCAGAGGGTTGAAATAACATCGTTTCAAATCAGTGTGCAATCTCTGAACTTCACTGTAGCGTCTAAGCTATAAACGTTAGCGTGTAGAAGGTTCACGCAGGGAAGGTATGTGGAGATTGTTAGCTCTCGCTGATCTCATCTAGTGGCACATGTACATGGTTTCAAGCTTGTGCACCTTTTTCAGACGGGGTGTTTGCTAACACTTTTAGCTTAGCGGCTGCAGAGAAGAGTTCATCTTAAGAAGGGTGTAAATAACATCTTTTTAAATGAATTTGGAACTTCTGGAGTCTTGTGCTACGCCGCAAGAGCTGATTGGAGTCATTTTATGTTGTAAAACTAGTCCCCATCTTCTTCAAATGTTAAGGAGAAACTTCACCTGACTTTCCATCAGGATGAGGAGAAAATGACTGAATAATAATTTTGGGTGAACTGTTCCTTTAATGTGAGGTTCACTGATGTCTGTTTCTCTCGTGTTCTCTGTGTAGACGGTTCAAGTGGATGCTCTGCTGCAGGCAACTGGCCTGTCTGCCGCCGTCCTGCTTCACGCTCTGCAGCCGCTCATTGGTCAGGGAGGACCACTGATCTGTAGTCAGCCCAATGAGCCAAGCCAAGGTCCGACACGCGCACACACACGCACACACACACACGCACACACACACGCACACACACACGCACACACACACGCACACACACACGCACACACACGCACGCACACACACACGCACACACTGTCCTTCGTCCTCATCCTCCTCTCTGACTCTGTCTATTTGCTCTCAGGTGAGTTACAGTTGAACCAGCAGACAGTGTCTCGCAGTCTTGGCAGAATCCCTGGGTCCATCCAGCTGCTGCCCAAACAGACGTACCTGAACGTGGACGAAGACGCCGCTGGGACGCTGGAGAGGAAGAGGAACTACATCTACTGTCTGATTGTCCACATCATGAAGCAGGAGAAGGAAATTCACATCGACAACCTGGTCTTCAAGGTACTCATGTTCACGTCAGTGTTTTCACGTCTTCACAAATCAATATTCTGAAAAGATGAGTCATCTGGATGTTTCCCTCCAGGTTCTGGACTCCTGTCAGAAACAGGAAGCCTCCAGCTCACCAGGCAAGTGCCGCTTCAGCTGCAGCACCAGTGACGTGCTCTCCTGCATCATGCATGTCATCAGCAAAGGCTACGTCCAACGCAATGACGAGAACCCGCACATTGTGGAGTTCCTGCCGGAGGACCCGTCCACTCCGCAGAAAGGCCAGGCCCAGTTCTCCTTCAGCCGTTCTGAGAGCAGGAAGGACTCCACCGATGGCGCGGCTGACATCAGGTGTGAGCGTGACCTCTGACCTTACACATAGAGTTAACTCATGTTTCATGTAGTTCAGATACAGGAAGAAGAGCCGCAATCGTCATCATCATCAGAAGAAGCCTTTCCCGTGTTCGTTCTGTCTTATAATGACTGTTCTCCTGTTTAAAGCCTGTCGTCACTGATCTTTACAGTGTTTTCTCTCACTTTCATATCATTTAGTGTTGAAGCAGCTGATGGTAGAGGTGGTTTAATGCATTTCATTTTTACTGTATGTGTGTGGAAGACACACATTTCATTAAGAGAAACTGAGATTTATTAGTGAGAAACTTTATAAATTATTTGCTCACCTACAGAAAGTTTCATGTGTTCAGATGTTCTGCTGAGCATTAAGTCTGTTACAACACCAAATAATTGGAACTGTAATGAATTAAAGGTGAACTGTCTTTATTTTCCTTATAATTTATCCCAAATTTAATTTTTCTTTCAAAGACATTATTGAGAAATAGGAAACTGAGCTGGAAATCTTTGTTCTGTCAGATGGAAACAGACTTGAGTTCAGTTTTTGTTGTTTGTCGCTGCTGCTGCTTCTGGTTCTGTTCACATTCAAACACATACCGACAGTTAATGAATCCAGTTAAACGCAAACAAAATGTAAATTGTAATTTTCTACTAAAAGAAAATAAAGAAAAGATTTAAACTTTGAATTCAGCTTGTTGCCTTTTTATTTCGTAATAATTAGTGAAGCACCAAAACTTTAAGTTTCAACCAAATAAACTGAGCTGTGGTATATTTTCTATTCATTACTTTGTACACAAATAGAGGCATTAAACCAGTAAGAACTGTTTATATTAAATGTTAATGAGTGTACCACCATCAGCTGTTCTAGGATAGAGATGTTTTCATGTAAATATGTGATAATGAAATACAAACATGGACAGAAAGCCGTAATTTTAATATCCAAGTTAATCAATGTTACAATTCTCCAGACTGACAAACATGAAGAGCTGTTGGTGTTAAAACTTCTTCTCAATGTGTTGATGTTAAAGCAGAAACATAAACAGCTGTCAACCGCTATTGATGCAAGTCCCAAAATTTTACATCTTGGTACAAGTTAAACCAAAGATTTTTAATAAGACACAAAACCAGTACAAAGACACACAACCACCTTAAACAAACAAACAAACAACCACCTCAAAGAAACAAACAACCGCCTTAAAGATACTCTTGAGACAACTGTCTTTAACAGACTCACATCCGCCTTAAAAAGAGAAAAACAACTGCCTCAAAGAGACTCACAACCACCTTAAAGAGAAACAACTGCTTTAGAGAGACAAAAAAGCATCTAAAAGAGACTCAGGACTGCCTTAAACAGATTTACAACCATTTCCAACAGACTCACAACCGCCTTAAACAGACTCACAACCGCCTTAAAGAGACAAACAACCGCCTTAACGAAAATCAACGGCCTTAGAAACAAAAAAGCATCTAAGAGACTAAGGACCGTCTTAAACAAATACACAACCACCATAAACAGACTCACAACCGTAAAGAGACACAACCGTCTTAAGGAAACAGCTGTGAACAGTCGCATAAAACAGTCCCGTTGTTCAAATGACATCATCGCTCTGTATCACCTGTTACAGTCTGATGGCGGCGCCACGGCAGCTCGAGGATGGCATTCTGGATGCAGTTCTGTTCTCGATGGGTCGAACGATGACTCAGGAGGAGGTTTGTCAGCTGATGCAGAGGACTGTCCAGCAGGTGGGACTGTTGTGTCATTAAAGTTATTTGAATTGTCGGCCAGCTGATGGTCTCAGGTGTCAGACAGGTGATTTCTGTCCCTCAGGTGTCGGGGACTCTGAGTCTGGATCTTGACCGGACCGAGCACCTCCTGATTCACTGTAAATGGAACGTGGACGTGCTGGTGCAGCGATACACCGATGACCCTGACACCCTCATCATGGCCGCAGGGCTCAAGCTCCGCAACCCTCAGCCGCCGCCGAGCCCTGCCTCCACCTGCCCTGTGTGCCTGAGCCCCCGCAGCACTGACATGAAGCCGGTCCCATCGCTGAGTTGCATGCACTACTGCTGCCGGGTCAGACTCTCACACAGGCTCAGGCATCATCACCGATCGGGTTCAGTTCTAATGTTTTTCTGTGTTTGTGCTGCAGTCATGCTGGCAGGAGTACCTGACGGCGAGGATCGAACAGAACCTGGTCATGAACTGTAACTGTCCGATCACAGACTGCCCGGCTCAGCCCACCTCACTGTTCTTCCTCAACATCCTCAAGGACAAGGACACGGCAGCCAAGGTAACGCCCCCCCACATGATCAGCTGTGACACCTCATGAGGTTTACAGCAGCTGCTGACGAACTTGCTGTCCTCCGTCAGTACGAGAGCGCCCTCCTCAGAGGCTACGTGGAGTGCTGCTCCAACCTGACGTGGTGCACCAACCCTCAGGGCTGCGATCAGATCCTCTGTAAGGAGAACATGGGCAGCACCGGGACCTGCTCTAAGTGCTGCTGGTCATCCTGCTTCAGCTGCAACTTCCCTGAGGTCAGAGGTCATCACACACACTTTAAACAAAACACTGATGTGTCGAAACTGAAAGCCATCCATGTCTAAAATCTCTTCAAGTTGTTCACTGGTCTCAGATCTGAGGATGGTGTGGTTTCAGTGAACTAACCATGACAGTGTTCCGCTCCAGGCCCACTACCCCGCCAGCTGCAGCCACATGTCCCAGTGGATCGATGATGGAGGCTACTACGAAGGCATGAGTATGGAGGCTCAGAGCAAACATCTCGCTAAGCTAATCTCCAAACGCTGCCCCAGCTGCCAGGCTCCAATCGAGAAGAACGAGGGCTGTCTGCAGTACGTCTGGTCATAGCACCTGGTGACATCACAACACATGTTCTGACATCACAACACATGCTCTGACATCGCAGCACTGGCTCTGACATCACAACACATGTTCTGACATCACAACACATGCTCTGACATCACAACACATGCTCTGACATCACAACACATGCTCTGACATCACAACACATGCTCTGACATCACAACACATGCTCTGACATCGCTTCACTTGGTGACGTCACAACAATTGTACTGATGTCAGAACAAGTATTGTGACATCACAACACAATGATGATGATGATGAAGATGATGATGTTTTCCTCTGCCCTCAGTATGACCTGTGCCAAGTGTAACCATGGTTTCTGCTGGCGCTGTCTGAAACCATGGAAACCGACACACAAAGATTACTACAACTGCTCCGCTATGGTTGGTTCACACTCACATGATCAGTAATCAGTCCATCCAATCAGAGACCAGGAACACAGTCACATGATCTGAGAACTATGTGTAAAATTTTTCTTTTCCTTTTTTGACAGTTTAACATCTGATCATTGATCCAGTATTAATAATGACAGTTTAACATCTGATCATTGATCCACCATCCTGGTGTAAATAAGGTGTCATGTTGTTGCTGCAGGTCAGTAAAGCGGCACGGCAGGAAAAGAAGTTCCAGGATTATAATGAGAGATGCACGTTTCACCACCAGGCCAAGGTACAACACCTCCACTGTTGTTATTCTTAATATCAAGTCAAGTTTATTTATATAGCACATTTTAAACAAACACAACGGGATGATCAAAGTGATGTACAGAAAAGACTTAAACAGATAAAACAAACTCCAGGAATAAAAACAAATCAAATAAGTTAAAATCAAATTAAAGTAAAAACTCTTGTCTGATGCAGGACTTCGCCATCAACCTGGAGAACAAAGTGTCGTCCATTAATGAAGCTCTGCAGATGAAGGCTCTGACCTTCGTTATCGACGCCTGTAAAGTCCTCGCCCAGGCTCGTAAGGTAAGATCATCATCATCACCATCAGCGATGTGAGGTCATTAGTGAGGCCATCAGACATCTAACCGTGCTCACTGTGCCCTGCTCTCCATCTGCAGGTGCTGGCCTACTCCTGCGTCTACAGCTACTACAACCAGGAGACTGAGAAGATGGACGTGATGGAGCAGCAGACGGAGGCTCTGGACCTGCACACCAACGCCCTGCAGATCCTGCTCGGTGGGACTCATCTTTATGAACTGTGTCTCCAGTTTGAACTGGTCTGTTAACTGGTGTTTGTTTTCTCAGAGGAGACTCTGCTGCAATGCACCGACCTGGCCTCCTGTGTCCGCCTGCTGAAATCAGAGCATCTCAACACCGGACTGGAACTGATCCGACGAATCCAGGAGCGCCTGCTGGCCATCCTGCAGCACTCCACCCAGGTAAACCAGTTGTTGGAAACCAGTTTAAACCCAGTCTGAAATATGTTCACATCTAGTCAGAAAAGGACCTTAAACTACAGTTTGAGACCAGTTTTTACAGACCAGTCCAGTGCCAGTTTAAAACTAGTTTGAGACCGTCTGAAACCAGTCTAAACCCACTTTTAAACCCATCGAAACAGTCTGCAACCAGTCAAAAACACCAAATAATTTTTTTTTAAATCAAGTAAAACCCCAGTCTGAACCAGTGGAAAATCAATTTTACACCAGTATGTCAACATTGTAAAAACAGTCTGAAACTTTTCTAAAACTTTTGGAAAGCCAGTTTGATAATGGGATGAGATCAGTTTGAAACCAGTGAAAATATATTTTGAAACCAGCCTTAAACTGGAGTAAAACCAGTTCTGAATCTCACTCTCAACCATAGTAATGTTGGCAACTGTTCCTTTGACACCACTTTATCTTCGGATACCAGTTGTTTTTATGTTTTAGTGTATTTGTAGTATAATGGAACTGGTAGATACTGTTAATGTGTACTTGTACTATGATGTGGATGCAGTGATGTCATTATCTGATGCAGGACTTCAGGGTGGGCTATCAGTCCAAGAACAGCCAGGAAACAGAATCCACCAAGGTCTCCAACCTGTCTAACCACAGTGACGCCAACAAAGCGTGAGTACTGGTCATTGCTCAGCTGGTTTACTGGGATCATGCTGGTTCTGAGTGTTTTTACAAACCAATCAATGAATCCATTAATGGAGAAAAGAATCAGCAGAATCATTAGTGAGGGTTGATCAGAGTACTTGGCTCAAATGAATGTCTATATTTAAATTCATATTTATTTTGAACCACGCCCCGGCTCCAAGCCAGCAAGCTGGGCTTCTTACCCATTCAAAGTTTGACAAAAGGTTGAGATGGTTTCAGCCCCAAGACCTCTAATCATTGGCCTTACTAGATAAAACTGTGAGACTCTGAGCTCCAGGGGGAGGGAAACTTCAGAGGGAACCAGCTACTAGATGGTTCCATTAGTCTTTATACCCAGGTTAGACCATAGATTTGTACGTCAAGACGGCTGCGGGCCTCCACCAGAGTAGTTCACCATCTTTAGGGTTCTATTGCACGTGCTCAGCTTCACCTCCCTGACGGAGCGGGAGAGACGGGCCAGTGGTGCGCCCGACCCCAAGGGGTTTTCAAGTATCCTAAGCTTCTAAAATGCATTTAAAAAGTAGAAATTTTATTATTTTCTATACAGAAATGTCCTTTTAGCTTTTCTGACTGAACTTGTTGCATCTACTTTGTTCTCAGGTCAAAGTCAGAGCGAGCGTCCAACTCTGGAGACTCAGATAACAACAAAAACACGGGGGGGGAGGGCGGCGAGGAGGCAGAGGATGAGGACGATGAGTATGATGAAGAGTACGTCCCCGAGTGGCACGAGGACTACGACGAGGATGACATAGACGAGGACGACTTCTTCTCTGAGGATGACGAGTCCGAGAACCTGGAGAGAGACTTCAGCCCTTTCGACTGAACCAGTCGTTACAGCCAAAAACCACCTAGACCCAGGCTCCGCCCCCTCCTCATGACCATCCAACAATATCATCAGGAAGGACGGTATGATGAGAGAGACGGCCTCCTTCACCTGAAACCACACCCCCAAATTCACCTGCACTCACTTTGTTTTCATGAAGTCAAAGTACAGAAGAAGACGAAGGTCACATGACCGAAAAAACAGTTCTAAATTTAATAATCCAAATCTGAGTAAAAAAAAGAAGAGACTTAAAAATATTATTTTAATCTTTAATTAATGAGAGGAAATCATCGGTTCTGCATTTACACCTGTCTGAAACCAGTTAAACACACAGTTTGAAACCAGTAAAAATACGGTTTAAAACCAGTAAGATAAACTTTAAAACCAGTAAAAATTCAGTGTGTTTTTTTTTTCTAGTTTAATCTCAGAACTTTTTTTCTCTTGTTGTGTCCTGATGTCTCTTCTGTACCGACCCACCTGGGCTCTGGTTCTGGTTCTGGTCTGGTTCTGGGTGTCACTTGTGTCCAATAGCGATGAAGGATGAATCTTTTGTTGTTAGTTTGACGTTAACAGAACAAAGTGTTTTCTTGGATCCTGCTGCTTCTCCTTGGATTCCTCCTGAGACAAGTGTGAGAAGAGAAAAAAGGGATTATTAATCCAGACTGTTAGTTTCGTTCATTTCTCTCACCGTTTAAAATAAATCTATTTCTCTCGTCACACGTTCTGCCTTGATTTATCTCGACGATGGAGGTTGCCTTCATTAGAAATGATTATAAATGTATCACTAGTTGTTTTACTCACTAATGTTTTTTTTTACGTTTGTCGGTGATTCTATGCATCTGAGGAGAGATTGTGACGGGTTTTTAACCCTGAGCAGACGTCTGTAGGAGCTGTAAATGTTGACAGCCTCTGAAGTATCACTGCAATAACTGATCAATCGATTATCAGCTCACTGTTGTAGTTTTCTGTCGTGGTCATGATGATGTTTTGATTTCTTGTTGAAGAGTCAAAGGGTATCTGATATTCCATCTTATAATTTTGAGAGATCCTATATTCATATTCTTGTTCTTTCAGTTTCTTTGCTGGAGTCGAGCGACTTCAGCCAGCAAACTAAATAAAGCTTTTTGTGCTGAAGGACGACTCTGGTTTCATGCTCTAATAAAACACTTTATTTTAGCCCTTAATAGTTAGCCTCAATTGTCTCTTCAACCAGAAGAACTGTTCATTCAACCTACGAACATGAAGGTCTTGGCATGGAAGCTCCAGTAAGTGATCTATGCCTTTGGTGCATGTTTACAGGTAAATGATCTTAAGTCTATAAATTCACCTTCAGTTTAATTCAGATATGTCACCTTAATTAATCTTACACTTATTAAACCCTAAAACTGAGACCCGGGAGCATCTTTTCACCTTCTATAAACTACATCATAGAAATATCTATAAACTCTCCTGTTATAATTTCTTCTTCATGTTGCTTTCAAATTGAATTCAGTCATCATCTCCTCGTGTTGACGGAAAAGTTTCTTCGTCCTCAAAACATTTTTGGAGCGTCGCAACAAAACGGTGAATGTAAGAAGTAAATGTGTTTTAGCAGCTACACAACTGCAGCCATTTAGCTAAAAGCGTTAGTGTAATCCCAATCTCGACGTGTGTCTTCTTGAGACTTGGATTATATCGTACGCGCTGTATGGAGTCATCTTATTGTTTTATTTTTAAAACTAGTCTCCATCTTCTTCAGGTGTTTGGAGAATGCGGCAACACTGTTTTGAGCAGAGATGTTTGTGGATGAAGAAAACTCCCTCAGCATGAGGAGATAGTGACTGAATTTACATTTTTGGGGGGTGAACTGGTCCTTTAATTTTTGATCAGGAATTCAAATTCTGGAGACTAACTCTGACAGCTATTTTATCACATTGACCACATACAGTCCAGCCATATACGTCTCTTTAGACACGTCCCTATCATTGATTTATAAAAATTGTGAGATTGGGGGAATCAACTATTTTTTGGCAGATAACAGTTCAAGAAGCTTTAATTTAAGATAGTGTAGATTATTTGAAGAGTGGTTCAAGTTACCTGAAAGGCAGCACCTCACATCGGATGGAAGCAGCTGCAGTTTGGCCTCCATCTGTCCTGGATGTCCCAGTCCAAATAATCCCAGATGACCAGTTACTATCCAGTAAAACGTGATGAGCAGATTCATCCCTACAAGTGGAACAAAGAGGCTAAGTCAAGTTTTACTCATTATGGTTATCAGGAGCATACATGATGTGTGATATGCTGTTTTGATAGCTTTGTGTTCCATTTGCTTGTGTACTATCACTGGTAGCTTAGCCCTATCTGTTTTTATAGGTTTGTATTGTGTTAGCTAGTATACAATCAATGGTAGATTAGCCCTGCGAATGTTTTGAAAGCTTTGTGTTCTGTTAGATAGTGTATGATCACTGGTAGCTTAACTTCACTCTTATGGAGAATTTCACAACAACCACTAGGGGTCTTATGATGGTTATACTATGGTAACTTGTTTGGACTAATGTGCCTTTGAGTAATTTAACTACTGTGGTAAAAATATACACTAATTTTTACATATGTATACAAAGTCTGATATTTATTGTTCATTTCATTTGTGCAAATCTTTTCCAATGTTTTTTTTGTGCTCATTTCTTAAATCTAAATATGACATCTATTCTAAAAACAAAATCAAAATAGTACAGTTGGTACTGTGAAAAAGCACTGAGGTCACATAGAAGTTGCCATGTCACACTTTTAGTTTTACAGATGTTAAACATCCCTGAAGGCAGCCATGTTTCTTATTTAGATTTTTCTCAGTTTGTCATCCAAGTACAAATCAATAGTTTCAACTATTACTTACAGCTAATATTTGTTGCTCACTTTTACAGCTGTGGTGCTAAAATGTATAGAAATGATGTCATGCAGTTTAAATGGACCTGAATTTAACTGCAAAGGACTAGAACTACTGATGTAGAAGACAACAATATTCAACACCCTGTCATCTTAGAACCATATAATCATATGACTTGACTATCAGTATTGCTGTCAGTGAGTACTGGAAATGATGGAATGAGATTGGACATATTTCAAGTATGTAGTAAATATTAATTAATTAAATTACATATTTTCTCTGGACCTAGACTGGCCATTGCTGCTGCACCATAATTTAAGGTTCCCCCTCTTTCCGAAGCCCACTTTAACCTCTGATTAAAACCTTATAAATCTCTTGACAGGCTCCACTTTTACCGCTCTGGTCTCATCCAGTAAGCGTGTGCCATGAAGCTGAAAAGTCACAATGTCAATATGGTGGTGATGAATTCAGAATGCTACGTCTGCCTGGATGCATGGAAAAGTGATCGGCGCTCACTGCACATCTGGGTAGGTAACATGACATTTTTGTATAGTAAACAGCAGATTTTCACTTTCCACACATCTGGGAAATAACTAATAAATAATTCAGGGGTTTCACAGAAGGGAGCGCACACTTTTTAATTAACTTTGCTAGTGTGATCACACATGAGGAGTCGGCATGAGATCTGCTAGGGATGAACAGATGGTCAGGAGTTGGTCTTAACGATGATGACATTGTCTTCTTCAAAATCTGGGGGTGCTTCACTCACTTTGGAGCTCGTTCTACTTGAATCCTGGATTTAGATAACTATTATTCTCCCTTTACATCTGAAAATAAATGTCAGTTTCAAACGGTGTGTCTATCGATGCCCACATACTTCCATGTGACACTTTACTCTGACATCTATACATCCACAAGAGGTCAGTGAGGAGTCTAAAGTTTCAACAACTAAAATGGCGATAAGGCAATAATGCATGAGGTGGCAAAAGCGGATGCAGGATGTACTCGGTCGTGGTCTGTGAGGCCTTTAAATACAACACAATTTGTTGTTTTTTTTAGGAGAAATGTCTTCTTAATCTTGTCTGTAGACATTTGTTGTGTCTTGCTTGAATTATGGCTATTCTACCCCCCAAAATTTACGCTGGTACTAAATAAATGGCATGAATACAGCTCAATACCAACACAAGTTCATCAGCTCTGTGTTGTCCATTTATTCCTAATAAACGACACCTCGTCAAGCATCATCCTTTACGTCACTTCTCTGTAGGTGAATCACAACACATGGATCAGCTGTTTGCTTGATGACTTTTAATAAAACTGTACTACAACAACAAAGGTTACAGGACAACCCACAGATCAGTGGTCACAGTGACTAAACCTGGCTACCTTATACCAGAGTCGGGTGAACTGATATTGGTCTGAAAAACACCTCATCATTCTAACAGGGAAAATGAACTGAGTTTGAACTGGAATAGAAAACGTGATCATCAAAAGAACAAATTTGAGAAGCTCTTCTGTCTTTCCCAGAGTCAGAGGAGAGGAAGGATATCGAGTCCAATAACTGTGACCCAAAAAGTATATTTAGAAGTCTCCGTCAGTGTCTCTCTCGCCATCTTCAACTGCCTTCAAGTCCAGTAAATTATTAAAGAAAGACTGTGGTAGATGATCTGAAAAAAATGGATACAAGAGAGATCTTAAAGAAACCCCTTCCCAGATTTCTGTCCTCTCAACTACTACTCAAAGTTAAAATAAGTCTCGAAGTCTACAGAGGTAAAGTCGGAGGGTAGGCTCAGGGTTTCAGATGTGACCTCCATCATTGGAGGGTCCCCCTCGTCTAGATTCAACCCAGAGCAAGGATCCAGCCCCTTTGGCTCTGAAGCTGCAATGTCAGAAACTCCTGAAGCGAGCTTAATCTCAGGATTAGACTGGCTCTGATGCTGCTGCCGGGTCTGGTGTCTGGTTTGGGATCTGGTTTGTCGGGCAGGACGGGGGGCAGGGGGTGTTCTCTTTGTCATCTTGCCTCTGGTTTTGGGGCCTGGTTTTGGTTCAGGTTCTGGAGCTGTGTCAGGATGGTTCTCTGGATTGGATGGGGGCTGGGTGTCCTGGTCTGGTTGGTGTTCAATTTGTGGCTCTGTTTGTTGGGGGGTTTGGAACGCAGAGTTAGGAGTCGAGGATTGTTTTTGGGGTACTCTCTGACCCTCAAACTTGGATGATAGATGGGATGAGGGCTGGATGTCCTGGTTTGGCTGGGGTTCAGATTGTGAGTCTGTTTGGTTTAGAGGCGTCAATTTGGGCTGGAACTGAGTTCGAGGTGATGGATTCAGTTCTGCAGGCTTCGCTTGTGGAGTGATTTGGGAGCCAGGTTTAGAGGTCAAGGGCTGTTTTGCAGGTACACTTTGAACCTCAGACTGGACTGGTGGGTTCAGTTTTGGTTGGGTTGTTTGTGAAGTTGTTTCAGGTGGTGGTACCTCAGGAGGTGGATCTGAGGTAGACTGCAAAGACCAAATGGATGCAATCTGAATGTCTGACTCTGGTTGGGTTTTGAGACTTGTGGAGTCTGATTGTGGAGATGTACACACCACAGTTGGATGTTTCGACTGGATAGGAAGCTGAAGGTGAGGTTGTAGTTTTTGTCCTTGTGGGGTAGGAGGTAGATTTTTATTGGTGCTACTGCTGTTAGGTGGTTTGGTGATGGAGGAGGTGCCTGAATGTCTAACGCTGCTGTAGAAGATGTTAAATAAATCCTGGGCTTTGGCTGCAGCCAGGTTGGACTTTAGTTTCTCAGACTTCTGAGCTCCACTGTCCAGAGTCATGAAAGGTGGAGGCTTGACGAACACTGTACGAGTTTGCTCATTTTCCGGGACACCAGGAGCTGCAACGTCAGACACGATCTTTATCATATTTGGTACAGGTGGTGCAGGATTAACCTCAAGTGGTACAGATTTAGAAACTGGTGCCACAGCTTTAGCATCAAGCGGTGCAGGTTTGGAACTTAATGGCAAAGGATTAGTCTTGACTGGTTCTGATCGATCAACTGCTAGTACAGGCATAGATGTCCCAGGTCTACAAATAGGTTGCTCAGGTTTAGCTTCCAGCAGTGTATTCTGCGCAATGGGAGCCTTTGATTGAGGACCAGGGAATCTCTGTCCATCTTTTGGAGGAGGCCCTAGTAAATTGGGATTTGGGGGTCTGATGGATTGGAGGGTATTTGGACTTGCAGGATAAGGGAATATTGGTCCATCTTTAAGAGGAGGCTCTGGTAGACTGGTGTTTTGGGGTCTGATGGAGAGGAAGGTATTCAGAGTTGCAGGTTTACCCATCATGGTTGTCTTCCTCAGGACTGCAGCGGGTCCAGGGAGGTTGGGACGAATCCTTCCTCGATTAGCGGCGCTGGATACTGAAGGAGGAGGCACATTCTGCTGGCCACCAAGCTTCTCAGCTATCTCCTTAGCAATGGTCATATATTTGGCGAAGGAGTCCTCCACTGAAACTGGATTCTGCTTTGCAGATGCTTCGTCATCCTTGATGAACTCTGTGGTCACTTTCTGCGCCTCCTTTGCCAGAACGTTCTCCTTCTTCTTCCATGTGAACTTTCCAAATGCAGTGTTTGTGGTTGGAGGTGCCGGTCTGCTGGCTTCCAGGTTCTGCTTGCGAAGCTTCGCCCTCATTGCTGGACTGGGTCCACAAAGGATTTTGGGCGGGGCGTGGGGCTTTGGTGGAGGTTGAGGCTTGCTGAACTCTGGCTTCCCTTCTGGTTTACCCGGCTCAAGCTTTTTGAAAGATTCCTTGTCAGTCTTATGTTTCCCCTCATCTCTGTCTTTGTCATGTTTGGATCTGAAATCTGACTGTTTACCGTATTTATATTTGGGCTCATCTTCTCTTGGCTCATATTTGGGATGGTCATCATATCTGTTATCTTCCCCCTTTCGATACCGGAGCTGATATTCTTCTTTACTATGTGTGTATTTGGCTTCTTCGTCTCTTCTGCTGTATTTATCCCTCTCCTCCTCTTCTCTGCTGTACCGGTATTTGTCGTCCTTCTTACTGTATTTATACTTTTCATCCTCATCTTTCTTGCTGTAAGAAGGCCTCTCCTCTTCCAGGATTTTGGGATCTTTAAAATCCTCATCAGCATCGTCCTCTTCCTTCTGTCTCTCCTTGTCCTTTTTCTCCTTCGTGATTTTGGACTTTTCCTCTTTGTCTTTGTTTTGTTTCTCATCATCCTCACGTTTGCGTTTCTTTCCACTTGTGTCTGCGGCTAGACCTGCCTGACGGTCCAGGTTCCTTCTCTGTTCATACAAGGGATTCTCATGCATCTGTTTCTGGTGAAGGAGACATTAAAACAGAAGGACAACAGAGTGAGGACATGAAACACCTTTTATCTGAATTGTGTAACCAGAACATCACACGAGGTACAAGAACTGAGACATTTGGAACAATCACATTCACATAATACTCATAATTTCAACTAGAACTTGCAAATATTGCAATAAATTGACTCTACTTTGGATCCAATGAAAGAGTTCACTTTATGCCTCTATGCAATCTGGCTCTGACAACCATTCTGCCATGTTTGCATTGGCAGATTGCATCAGATTCAAGTTCTAGCTATCCCTCTCTAAGACACATTTTGGCCACATTTCCAACCTTTTGCAATCTGCAAGTGTCTCTGCTCACATGCTATACTACTCTACTACTCTACTAGTCCACAGTTAAATACCTTTGTCATTGTGAGCATGTGTGGTGACGCACACAAATAAGTTCCGCACTGGCTGTATTTGCTTGGTACACGTGCGTACCAAACCAAAAGGCCTGTACCAAAGATTTTTGGTTTAGACACATGTACCCGTACACCCCTATCTACTACTCTACAGTTAAATACCTTGTATTTCTCATTGTGAGCATGTGTGGTGACGTGCTCTTCTGCACATATGCCGTCTCCATAAAACTCTCTACACAGCAGGCAGAAGAATCCTCTGACAGGCAGCAAAAACTCTGAACCTGCAGCAAAACACACACAACACGTTTTGAACCCACAGATGGCGATAAAATAGACTGTCAATCATTGTTTACCTGGAGAACGTCTCCATTTCCAGTACCTGTCAGGACAGAAGAGGGTTAAAGAGCGAACGTTTGATCAGAAGACTTTCAAAAAATGGATGCCGTTTAGTTCGTTGTCTTATTTCAGAGCAGTGAGCGATGGAAATGTGCCAACTCCTTATTCCAGCATTACTCTGCAGTAACATGAGGACAAATGTTACTGCAGGACGTTACATTTACAGCAGCCTTCATTTGAAGATGACTCATGTAAAACTAATGAATTGACATCAGAGGTGTGGACAGGAGTCTCCTCTGTGGTTTGACGAGTCTTTGTCACTTGGATAGCACTGTTTTCATTTAGACACATAGAAACTGCAGCAGAGATCCACCTGGAAGCAGAAGATGGCTAAAGAATTCAGGCACTGGGACACCAGGATCATCAGGAGAAAAAAGTTGCATCATGATGACATTTAAGGGAAATCATGAACATGCAGTAAAAGTACCTTTGGCAGGTTTGGTCAGCTTCTCTTCTGACCCCGTGTTCTTGATCATTTTGGATGGAGAAGAAGCCCAGGGCCGCTCGTACGGGTCCAGAGTCTGTGAAAAGAAAAAGAAAATTAAAGCTAAAGGAACAGAGACATGAGCGGATTTTTAAGGTATGAATGTCAAACCTTCAAAAGATAAAACAAAAGGAGGAAAAATTCTAGTAAATATATTTTTCAAAAATGGGTGTAAAATATAAAAACTGTCACAAACCTTTCGATGTGTTTTGCTGTGCAAGTGCGTGAAAAAATCAAACATGGAACCAGAGGTGACATTACAGTTTTTGCACCAATGGTTTCCAGCGTCATAGTATTCAAACGGATCTGGGGGCGGGGCCATGGGGGGAGTTGGGGCACTGACAGGTGGCTTGTCCGGGAATGGTCTTGATGGCGGCTGCACCGCTGAGGTCAGCTAAGAAACAAAGATGGAGCAGAGTCAACATGGTGGGTGGAAATAAAGATGATTCACTCAGATGAAAACATTTGATTTACTTCTTAAAAACTCCACAAAATACGAAAATTGAAAAGTTTCTTACCTTCACTGAATTCCAGTGTCCAAGAAGTTAATCAACACGTATTCTGCGAGAATCTGGCATGAATCCAGCGGTAACGATATTAACCAATAATAACTTCATAATCACTTTTAAGTCTAAGCTTCATCAATTGCATGAAAAAAGAAATTTTTTTAGCAAACGTGTGACGATAAGGTTCATATTTAACGAGTATATCGATCAGTAAAATTTGTCCTTATTACTGAACCTGTGAAGAAAGACTACCTCAGCATCTCAGTACTGAGCAATCTACGTTCACACTCGCAGGACAAGATGAGACAATCTTGTCAAGTAACGTTTATTATATTTAAAGCATTTGATTTTTCTGTGACTGAACAGACATTCAAACCAAACGAATTCAGACAACTCCATCAGATCAATCGCTCTGTGTTTCACAGTAAACTAGTTTTTAAAATCTGGAGTCTGAGGCGACTTTCCCGCACAGATGCATTGGTAGTGATGCGTTTTACATCAACAAGAGAACAATCCCCCCTTACCTGACAGTGACCGTTGTAGTGATAGAGTGAAAGTGTGTAAATGTACATTCCAGTGACTTTACCAGGTGACATGACAGTAAATGAAGACGATCAGCTGCTCAAAACTTTGATATTTAGCTTTAGCTTTTCTGCTCTGTGCTCATCATAAATCAGACCTGATAACTGTGAAGTGAAATCAGCCAACAAGTTATGTTTAGACATTTTCACTGACAAATTCAGATTTTAGTCAAATAAAAAATTAAAGTAATGAGCCCTAGCTGTGTTGTAGAACCTTCAGTAATATTTCCTGTTTTACCTCCTCTGCAGGCGTTTTTACCTTCATCATGGAGCTGCTGGCTGCCTGCCCTTGCTTGGGACTCCTCTCTGGCTCCTCTTTCTCCTTCTCTGGTGGCGGTGGATCCTCCTGCTCCGCAGCCGGTTTGCTGGTCCTGCGGGGCCGGTCGGACGGACTCAGGCCAAGTATGAGCGCCACCTTGTCGATCTCGTTGCGTTTCTTCTCAGCGGCCTCATGCTCTTTGCGCAGATTGGAGATCTGCATCATGACCGCCTCCTGCAGGTGGCTGATCTCCTGCAGCAGAGGGTCTTTGTGGCCACCCTTCTCCCGCCGCTTCTTCCTCAGGAGCTCACCTGGAAACACAACAAATGTAGCGATGTAGTGACAACGCCAGCATTCTCCTGAAGCAGCAGACAGGTACAGAGAGACCAGAAGGCCTGCAGCTTCAGCGGGTGGTGTCAGGCAGAAAGAAGAGGAGAACTTTCAGTTGGTCTCAAAAAAGTTCTGGAAAACTGCTTGCAAACTCATAACTCAGGAAGGGAAAGCAGGGCTTGACCCAGACAAGGACTTGGGATATGGTTGGGTGGTGGAAAAAACACTTTGAGGAACTCCTGAACCAGACTGTCACATCCGCTGTGAAAGAGACACCATCTGAAGACTCATCCATATCCCTGGAAGAGGTCGGTGAGAAAGTCAAGAAGCTCTTTAGCAGCAAGGGGTCAAGTGAGGATGAGATTCGCCCTGAGCTGATGAAGCCTTTGGACATTGGTGGGTCGTCATGGCTGACACACTTCAGTGTCGGATGGAGGTCAGGTACATTTCCTGTGGAGTAGCAGACTGTGGTGTTGGTGGTTACCACTTTCAAAACAGGGAAGCTGGAGAGTGTGCTCTGATTATCAGGGTATCACACTGTTCAGCCTCCCTGGGAAAGTTTATTCCAGGGTGCTGAAAGGCTCTGACCAAATATCAAACCTCAGATTAATTGGTGCATCAGCATTTAATGTGGCTGTCTAATTGGACCTTCATGCTGAAGAGGGAGCCGAGTCTGAGGGCAAAGTTCTGGATTTACCAGTGGATCTACATTAAAACCCTCTCCTATGGTCATGAGCTCTGGGTCGTGACTGAAAGTATGAGATGTTGGATACCAGCGGACGAGATGATCTTCCTCCGTAGGGTGGTTTGGCTCAGCCTTAGAGGTAGGATGAGGAGCTTGGAATAGAGCTGCTGCTCCTTCACGTTCAAAGGATCCAGTTGAGGTGGTTCAACATTCGATTAGGATGCCTTCTGTGGCCTCCCTTTGGAGGTTTTCTAGAAAACTGGGAGCAGACCCTAGGGTCCACTGGAGGGATTACATATTTAATCTAGACTGGGAAGGCATCAGGATCATCCAGGAGGAACTGGAGGGACGTCTGGAATACCTAATTAGTCTGCTGACACCATGACCTGACGCCGGATAAGAGGAAGAAGATGGATGGATGATGATGGATGCCTGATGGTGTATGGATGGATGATGTATGACGATGAATGAATAGATGATGGATGGATGGATGAAGCATCATGGCGTCTGTGTGAACCCACCTTGGTGCTTCCGGAGTCTCTCCAGCTCCTTCATCAGACATTCTTTTTTCTTCATCCTGGTCTCTCTCTCCTCCTTCAGCTTCTCTCTCTCCTCCAGAACCTGAACACACAACAACAGCTCACCTGATGACATCACCTGATGACATCATCATCACAGTTCTCAGGTGTTTCATTCATGGCTGAAGGAGAAGAATGAAGGTCAAACCTTTTGTTTCTGGCTCTCGTTGTTCTCCTCCTCAGACACTCTCCTGTCCAGGCTGCTGACGTTTCCCTTCTCACCGTCCTGAACGCTGCTATACACCAAACCTGAGGACACAATGACCAGCAGGAATTATCCATCCAATCACAACCCCAATCATCCCCTACCATTCATTTGGAATGGCGGCCCGCCCCCCAACGAGACCTCTTACGCAATCAATATGTGCGCTCATTTAATTTCAGCAGAGCATGAGCGTCTTTTATGCATTTCGCTGTCCTGATCAATGACTTGACTCTCCTCTGCTCTGGTCTCGTGTTCCTACTGACACAGACACGCGCAGCCAAGTAGAGCAGACAGGTTGAGTGACAGTAACCCAAGTTCATGATGAAGTCGGTATGTTATACGCAATAAAAAGGTTGCCAAAATCAAAGATGGATAAACATCGACCCCAACATACAAACAAGGCCAAAATATCTGCGTTTTTCAAATGCATCGCTACACCACCTGCTGCTACCCAACCTGAACCTGGTACCAGTAGCGAGGATGCTAATAGGTCCTCCGCTGCTAAGGGGAAGGAAGCTAGCCCTACCCCAAGCACTGACACAGCTGCACCCACCGACAAGCATAGGAAGACAGGCTTTGACCCATCTTGGCTGTCAGAGAGGAAACACTCCTCCTGGCTCTACAAGACAAATATAGACACTACAATTTACTACAATACCTAGGGGAAACACTGGGACCCTGATACTAATCCTGTCACTCAGCATCATCATCATCTGACTATGTCTGACTAGAGAAGTTGTTTTTTCACCACGTACTCGTTAGACACCAGATTGGAACAGGTGGAGCATCCCTTTAAAAGTCAACAAATCATCACACTGACCTTTGGCCTCCGGCTCAGGGGCTGCTTTGTTAACCTGCAGAGTGGGCGGGGGCTCATCAGGGCCGATCTGGGGGGGCATTGTCATATTGGGGGGCGGGTACATGGGTGGCCACTGCTGGTGCATGTAGGGGAGGTAGTTTCCATACTGGCCGTAACCCGGTGGGGGGAAATTGGGGGGCATCAAGCCGTGGATGTGTGGCGGGGGGTAGGTGGGTATGGGGATCCCCGCATGAGGAGGGAGGGTATTGGGGTCAAGGGGGGTTTGTGGTGACGGTGCTGCATTGCTCCACTCGGTCTTCATCTCTGTCACGTCTCTGTCTTTGTGAGATTTGGGTGGAGCTGAGCTCTTCCTGCGGCTGTCATCGCTCCTCAAACTGCCCCCCCGCCCACGGCTACGACTCCTACTCCTGCTGCTGGAGCTTCCGCTGTGGCTCCGCCTCCTCTGGCTATGGCTCCGCCTCCTCTGGCTATGGCTATTGCCATCTGAGCTGCCAGATGAGTAACGTGTGCGGCGTGTGGGCGTCTTCGGAGGTGGCTTGTTCCCGTGGAGACGCTCTTTGGTCCTAGCGGCCATCTTGCTGATCTCAGTCACACCCAAGTCCAAGCCGATGGTCTTTAGCAGGTCCTGGATCTTCTCATACTCCTCCAGTGCCTGACGCTCGCTCTCCTCCAGCGGCTCCGTACCCGGTGGATAAGCTGGGTTCGACACCTGGACTGTGACGTTCTGGTCGGGGGTGATTGTGGGCCTGCTCGCATACCTCATGTCCACCTCCTCCTTAGTGAGAGGGGCCTGAAGGTGAGGAGAGACCGCCGGCAGGAGGCCATACGTCTGAGCGATGACGGCTTTCTGTGGGTGGTAGTCTCCGTACAACATCTCCTCCGACACTTCTCCGTACATATCCAGCCCGTGGTGTTGGACCGGCTCGGAAGCTGGCGGAGGTTTGGGCTCCTCTGAGTCTCCGTAGAGGAACTTCTCCTCATCATCGATGTCATCTGACATCTTCTCCTGAGCCTTGGCGCCCACCGCCTGCTCCCCCAGCAAGTTGAGGATCTCTCTAACCTCGGCATTGAGGCAGGCGCTCTGAGCCATCCGTGGATCGGACTGCAGCTCCGATAGGATCGAGGCCACCCTGTGGGGCTCCATGCCTTTAACCGCCAGCAGCAGCTGCTCGGCCACCTGGGACATTTTGGATCCTTCCAGAGCTCTGGGGGAGTCTGAGCTCTGAAACAGAGAAACAGAGCAGCGTGACAAACAGAAGGTTAAAAGCTCTGTATTGATCGTCTCTCTGGAATATTGAAAACTGTAAATAATGAAAGTTGACATCAGATCGTGTTCTTTTGTCATTCTCTGAATTAAATCATCATTTTAGATGATTTCTATTGATTCTCTTCTTCTACGGCTGCTTGTGTCTGGCATAGATCAAATTAATTGTTGGTTGATAGAGAATTCATTGAAATAATCATTTGAACAAAAAATGAAACAAAACAAGTCAAACATTTGTTGACTGCAGCGTTTAAAACATGATTTGCTGTTTTTTTGTTTGACGTCACTCCAAACTGAATAAATGTGATTTTTTTGGGCTGTTGGTCGGACAAAACGAGACGTCTACCGACATCACTTTAAGATTCCATAAACTAAATAATTAAGTTATTGTCATACAATAAAATAATAGATTAATACATGATGAATATAATTGGTCCTCATGTTTAGACAACATTAATGTTTGACATCTTCTTTTGATGTGGAACCAGAACTCAGGGATCATATTGGCTCCACTATCAGATTCATTATCTGAATTATTAAGTGGAACAGCTGGTCTGTGTGAACCTGAACACTTGGCTCTGTGACATCATCACTGAGCTGTGACGTCATCATTGCTTGTATTAACATCTAACTTATGATAAACCAGATTGGTTGTAGGTGTCCTACCCTGAGTGATGGCGAGTCGTCTGAGTCGTTGCGTCTCTTTAGGATGGATTTGGTCGGCAGACTCAGCATCTCCTCCAGCTCCTTCCTGCGTCGCGCCGTCTCCAGCTCTTTGAACTCTTTCCTAGATTTCTCATCATTGTCGTCACTGATGCTGCTCGAGCTTGAGCTGCTGCTCGTGCTGCGACTACGGCTTCTACTCCACTGACGGCTCTTACTGCGGCCGTGGCTCACTGCTTTGCTGTAGCTCCGACCTCTGGACCTGGATCTAGACTTGCTACGGGGGCGACTCTTGCTCCGACCACGGCTCCTGGCCCGGCTCCGGTCTGGGCTGCGGCTCTGGCTGCGGGGTCGGCTCTTGCTTCTCGCACGACTCTTGCTGCGTCCGCGACTCTTGGCCCGGCTCCGGTCTGGGCTCCGGTCGTACTCTGGTCGATGAGGGTAGTCTCTGTTTGGAAACACTGGTTTTAACTGGACTGGATTTTATAGCCAGTTTATTATTAATTATTTCAATTTATCACAATTTAACTTTAATCACACCAAGCTCTAAAAAACTTGTTGAAAACATTTGAATAGAAAACGGATCTGCTTGATACTGATATTAAACGTCACAGTAGACGCTGCTGGCTTGTTATGTAAAATCAGACACTGGAGTGACGTTATGACGCCATTGGTTTGTTCAGTGTAAACCAACTAAGGCAGAGAAGAGACGGGTCTTCATTACAGTACTGTTCCATCATATCTGTAAATAGGCCTTGTGATCAGCTGACATGTGAGTTCACCTTCAGCCTGTACGAAAGACTGCAGACCCGACTAAAAACTAATTTTTCAGGTAAAATAAATAGAAATCAGTCTGTCAAATAAAGTCTGGTCTTTATTCCTAACAGTGTCAAAATGAAATTGACCAAATTATAAATCTCAGAAAATAATTCATTTTTTTTTTTACTCACAATATTTCAAGGTATTTTTCTAACTTCCTGTGAATCCCATGTTTCCCTCAGCAGTGACCCCTGACCTCTGTAATAATCTCTACTTATACAAAATAAACACAACAAATAATTTTATAGAAACATTTAAGGTTAGCCCATATATACTAGTGAGAACATAAAGAACTTATCAGTTTACTCCTGTGCTTTCCATTTGTAACCAATAATGTTGTTTTCTTTCCGGAGTACCTGTTATGAAGGCGTGAGGACCCAGACGGTCCCCTCAGCTCGTTTCCCACGGTGACGACAAGGTTGTGGTCCAGGGGAGCCGGTCTACGAGGGGACGGAGACCTCTGCAACAAAAATAACAACAGCTGACCAGCAGGACCAGTTCAACTGACTGTTTTTTTAATGGACTGGTGTACTGGTGTTAATAAGCTGGTGTAATGGGGCTGCTGACATCAACCATCCTACAGTCTCTACATCCTGTAATATTAACTGACACCAGTCATTTTGAATACACACTATTTCATGCTCGGCTAACTCACCTCTCTCGGCGGACCACCGGCCCACTTCTCTCCGCCTCGGTAACTTCCTGACCCGGGGGAAGGATACCTCCTGCGCGGCGGGGAGCGTCGGTACGAGTCCCGTGGAACCTGGTCGTGGTAGTTGGGATGGTACGGAGGTCTGGGTCGGTCCCTGTCGTCTCTGTAGCTCGATGGTGGGTAAGGCCTCGGAGGCGGCGGGTAGCCTCCTCCTCTCGGCGGAGCCCGACCGCGATACATGTCCTCCCGCAGAGATGGTTCGTGTTCCCGCAGCTCTGGTCTCCAGCGGTTCTTTAATGGAGATCAGAAACCTGCAGGGACTTTACTCTGAGTCCGGATCAATAATAGAACTGTTTGATTAAAGTCTTACTTACATCCTCATCATACATGAACACAAGCCTCCTCTGTCTTCTTCTTCTTCTTCCGGGACGTTTAACGCAACGCACAGCTCCGTGTCGCAGCACCGCTGTCTTGTGGACGGAATTAATGACAAATTGGCCGAACAAGCAGTGAAGAGAGTAGACATTTATATGATCTTTCCAGAGCTGAGGGGAAGTTTATTTTACGGAAGGAGAAAGTTCTGGAGTGGCAACAGCATTGGGTGCAAGAGACAAAAGGAAGACATCTTTATTCATTAGTGAGCAGAGTGAATAGAACAGTACACCATAACAATAGAGGGGTGGAAAAGGAAACAAGTCATCTTGATTAGAATGAGACTTGATCACACAAGCCTGCCAATAGTACACTGAAGATTACAGGAAAATGTCCCACTGAACTGTGTAAAGAATGCAAGCAACCAGAAACAGTATATTCTTACACCATGCAGGCTATATATGGCCGAGAGAGGAGATGTTTAAAGAAAAGAAGAAGATGGTCTTCCAGAAATGTTATTAGAAATACTGGATCAATTCATAAATAGAATTAACAGTTGATAGCCTAAAGATACCATCCAGAGGGTGGCAGCAATGCAACAACAAAGATGACGGCTGCCATTAAAGTCCACCACCGAAGAAGAGGAGCCGCAGGAAGAAGAAATACTGTTGTGACTATCATGGTCAGTCATACCGGAGATAATCTTCGCTGAACATACCGGAATTTAAATCAGTTAAACTACTATCTTTGAAGTTATGGTATTAAAATAAAACAAATGTTGAGTCAATCGATCATTTTCACTCGTTAGCTGTTTTATTGATTTGCCTGTTGACCGGCGGCTAGCTTGGCCAGTTATCTAAAAGCTAGCTTAGCCAGCTAGCTCCCTTCCTGCACTCGCAGCTACGCTTAACCTTCGTTAAGGAAATGGGAAGAGGAGAGGGACCCACGCGAAACAGACCCCCAATGGGACTGCCGGACATTAACGGACCTCCATTCGACTTGGGTCCACCTGGATGGGGCCCTCCACCTCCGGGAGGCTGGGGCCCTCCGCCGCCCGATGAATGGGGGCCACGGCCGCCCGGAGGATGGAGCCCTCCGCCGCCCGGAGGATGGGGACCACCGCCGCCCGGTGGCTGGGGCCCTCCGCCACCTGATGGATGGGGACCACCGCCACCTGAAGGATGGGGGCCAAGAGGGCCTCCACCGCCCGACTGGGGACCAAGGGGACCACCGCCACCGGGCTGGCCTCACCCAGACGACTGGCTGCCTCCTCCAGACGACTATAGACCCCCTCACCCTGACGACTGGAGACCCCCTCACCCTGACGACTGGAGACCCCCTCACCTTGATGACTGGAGACAACCTCACCCTGATGACTGGAGACCTCCTCCAGAGGACTGGGGACCACCAGTCTGGGGACCTGAGCCTATCCCACCTGGACCTGTCCCTCCCCCTCCTGCGGGAGTTCCTCCTCCGGATCCCACAGCCTACGGCCCGGTGCCCGTCCCTCCTATCCCCCCTCCAGGCTGCGTCCCTCCTATAGGATTCCCGGGTTACCCTCCTGGCTGGACAGCAGAGGTGAGCAGAATTCGGTTCCCTTTTGTCCTGCACCCTTCATCAATGTTTTTAGTCTCTTTTATCCATCACTGTGATTGATTATTGATTGGTTAATCTGTGAGTTCACCTGTAACACCTGAAACTTTTCTCTGTCTATCAGCCTGTTGTGGAGGAAGCGATGCCCAACCCGCCTCCAGATCAGCCTGAGTGGGTGAGTCCAGACCAGTTTGCTTACACCAGTCTGACACTGGAACCAGTAAATTTAAATAAGATCATTCATCACAGACTTCACATGTCCTTTCAGGTTTTAAAGAGTACAAAGTATTGTGGTTTCAGTTTGGACTGTAATGAACAAATATATAAGGAATTAATTTTCTACTTTATTTTCTCGATCAGTCAATTGCATTATAAAACATCGGTGGTGTTCAGAGACGTCTGGATAAATCCACCCATCGGACTAAAACTTAGACATTCACATTATTAGTTAAGAAGGTAAATATCCGCTCACTAATTTATTCAAATCACCATTTTTTGATCAATACATTTGTCTGAAATGAATTCTCTGCTGATCAATTCATGGTTTCACCTCTAGTTTTTTTTTATCCACACCAATAGTCAACATTTTTCTCATCTCCACATTTTGTGAATAAAAGTGACATGTTTGTGTTTGTGTTTACAGACAGAATGTTAGAACCTTTGCTGCTTCGCCTCATTATTTAAACAGTGTTTGTGATAGTAACTGTTAAGGTACTTGTGTTGTACCTTTGCTCCTCTACATCTATGTGATGACATCACTTTGAAGTTATTAAAAGCAAATATGAAACTAGACATCTCTTAAAGAGTGCAAACCTCCGACAATGCACCTCAGTTTCTCCATTATGTCACTGCACCTAAAAGCAACAGATAGTTTGACCCTCATAATATGACTCCAGGACCATGGAAAACTTCCCACCACTGTGGTATAAGTACTTCTACTATCAGTCACTAGTTTCAGGTCTTCACTAGAATTAGATGTAGATTAAAAATATCAAGTATAAATCAAATCAATTTTTTTTTTATCATTTTGCTGTACATACAACTGTAGTGCAAGCAGAATGAAATAGCCTTTCCCTGGGATCCCGAATAAAATAAAAGTAAAATAAAAACAAAACACACAGCAATTGACAACACGTGCATCCCTGAGACATTGTGTGGTTGTAAAAATATGTTAAAGTGACGAATGTTGCATGACCTCGTAGCAGTGTTCCATAAAGTGTTTATGTGCTACAGGGTGCTATATTAAAGTGACAGAGGCCAGTTAAAGTGACTAAATGTAAATTGTTATGGGTAGCCCGAAGGAGCAGTGTAATTGTCCATAGTCCAGATCAGCAGTTCAGCAGTCTGACAGCTTGTGGGATGAAGCTGTTGAGCAATCTGGTGGCTCTGCTTTTAATGCTGCGGTACCGTTTAACTGATGGCAGCAGTTTAAAATGTTTATGGAGAGGGTGTGAGGGGTGAGGGGTCCCTGGCAATGTTCAGCGCCCTGTTCCTGCACCGCCTGTGGTAGAGTTCCTGGACAGAGGGTAGGGAGGCTCCAGTGACCCTCTCAGCTCCCCTCACTACCCTCTGCAGGGCCTTCTTGTCTCCCATGTTGCAGCAGCAGTACCAAGCTGAGTTGCAATATTTCAGAATGCATTCTACCACCCCTCTGTAGAGCATGGTGAGGGTGCTGGTGGGGAGAGATGCTTGTTTCAGTTTCCTCAGAAAGTGCAGTCTCTGTTTCACGATCGCCGTGGTGTTCTTCACCCAGGTTAGATCGTCAGAGATCTGCACTCCGAGGAACTTGATGTTGTCCACTCTCTCCACCGCACCACCACTGATGCTGAGGGTTGTGCGCTCAGGTCGTGTCATCCGAAAGTCGATGATCATCTCCTTCGTTTTGTCCACTTTGAGCACCAGGTTGTTGTCCCTGCACCAGGGACTCTCATCTCATGTTTAAGGACTGTTTTTCTCTCTCATGATATTAGTTATATAAAAAAACTCAAACTGTTCAATATTTTTTCACCAAACTTTATGTACACACAAGATGTTTTTTATATTACGGGAATTTGAAGCATTTTTATTTATTTGTGCATTGCATAATTTAATTTGTTTGTCACATTTTTAGGTGCATTTGATCATAGGTGATTTTTATGCCAACATCAGCAGAAATTGAGTTTTTCTGTCTCTGTCCTTGGACACAAACTGTAGTGTAATTTTAAATGTGAAAATTGAATTTTTGTCAGATATTCAGTTAAAAAGAATTACTTCAGGGACTTCTTATATATTCCACATCAGCAAAACTTAAAACTTTAAGTTAGTTTTCTACAAAATAAAAACATTAGGTAGATATTTTAGTATTTAATGCTTGTGTTTTATGTTGCCTAACTATGGAAGGTTTTGTTTTTCCATGATGATTCTTTACTCAGTATTGAATACAGTATTTGTAAACACCTAAGTTACTTTCTGAAGGAGGCCCAGACACATGGATCATAGCTGTGGTTCCCTCAATTATCATCAATTAGTGATGGGCCTTTGTCTTTATCAATGAAATGCTCCGTGTTGGGGACTCGGATGATTTCATCCTTGTTTTTTTCCTGTTTCAGATTAAAGCATTGATTTCTGCTCCTTCCACTGAAACGACTCCGGTGGAGATGAAAAAGGACACAGAGGAGCCTGTTGTCACAACAACACCTGCAGCTGAACCAGCCGCCGCCTCGAAACCAAAACGTAAACCTAAAGCTGACCCTGTAAAGACCAACAAAGCGATCGGCCTCCTGGGAAAACGCACGTTTGAGAAGTGAGTCCTGCCAGATGTGTAGATTTATCTTCATATTCTGTCGCATTACTGAGTGACACCTTATTAAAATCTTGTTAACTGAGTGTGATGTCACTTTCTGTAGCTTCTTCTATTGTGTTGTACTTGTTCAGGTTAGGTTGTGAGCTGCTGTCTGTTTGTGTCCTCAGGCCTCCTCCAGGAAGGTCAACCGGCATCATCTCATTCATCGGGGTAAGAGCTCCAGCAGACATTGACATGTGACTGATGATGTCATCAGGTCAGGTGTTCCAGCATACTAAATAGTCTGGTAGTGTATTACTGTCCAGCAGCAGCGGTGCTCATCAGCTGAACATGAAAAAAAAACAACAACTGATACCTGTATTGATTGACAGGTGATTTTGACCACGCCTCTCACTGATGTTGCTTCAAAATAAAAGTCTGATTTTGAAACACTTCATCATCTTGCTTTTCTCCTGTAATCTGATTTCTTTGTAGCTCCTTAAATCAGGCCTTGAAAGTCTTTGAAACATCTTAAAGTCACACTGTCAACCTTTATTTCCAGATCAGGGACTGTTTGAATCCAGGAACTAAATATAGTCCTCCAGTTCCTGTCCTGGTATCTGTGGTGGAGCTGTATGTTGGCCTACCTCAGTGACAGAATAAGAAAAACTCTGTCAGATCCAGATTTATTCAGTAATCTAACATTCTTCTTGTCTGATCTTCAGCCGAGCTTTGGCTACATTGAGAGAGAAGATCTGGCGAAGTACACCTTCAAGTTCGACGCCTTCTTCGGAAACCCCAAAGCCATGACACCCGGGGTCAGAGTTCATTTCACCGCTTACAAGGAAAAGGTGACGTCTACTCTTGTCTGATTAATTAATCAAATTTTTCTTCCTGTTGCGTCAGACTGGTTTAATCTTGTTCTACATTATGAGCAGAACAATCTGATAGCAACCGATGTGAAAGTGGCTCCAGGTGGAACCGAGAACGTGGACACGGAGATCTATGAGGCCGTGGTCAGTCAGCCAATCATTGAGCCTCAGGTCAGTTTAGACTTAATTTGTCAACCCGTCGCTGTTCTTCTTCCTGCTTCCTGTCGTTGACCATGTTGGTTTTCCTGGTCTGTAGCCCGGTGAGCGTCAGTACCCCGGTCAGGTGTTTGTGAGCATTGGGCCACTGCGGACCAATGTCGCGTTCGAAAGGAAGGACAGCACGGTGACGTTGCTTAAGAATGACCATGTGCTCATGAACCTGCTTACTGACATCGTCAGCGAGAAGAGGCGGGCCACCAACATCAAACCCAAAATCCCTTCAACATTTAGTCACACCAGTGAGACCAGAGAGGAGGTCAGAGCTGCTTGAAATACTGATCTACATTCTTTTACTGAATCCTCATTCACACTATTCAGACAGCTCCTCCTGATGCTGATCATTTTAAATATGGAGTCTTTTCTGTCGCTGCAGGGGGTCATCATCAGCCTGAATGACAACGCCGGTGTCATTAAGTCAGAAAAACATGGCGAGCTTCCCTTTGACATCCAAGAGAACTTCAGCGATGTCGAGTTCACCACCGAGGACATCAACGAGGAGGTCGAGTTCACTGTTATCGAGGTGAGGAGCGTTTCATTGTCTTTTGACTGACTTCCAGCAATGGTATTTACTCTAAATGTTTTTGTGTTTCCTCAGCTGAGAGCAGGAAAGAGGGCGATCAGGATACGGCGGGTGAAGGAGCCCCTCCTCCTGACATTCTGCTCCGTCGAAGAGGAAGCCGAGAACCGAACCTCAGACAGCGAAGGCGACTCACCTCAAAGGCCCAGAGGAAAGGCCGTCAATCAATCAGAGCTGGGGCCCGACATGAAGCTGGACACAGATATGTACGAGGGCATTGTCAGCCAGCCAGTCATCGATCCCACGGTGAGCGAGACTCCACACAGAGAATGAGTCTCTAAAGGAACAATTCACCCAAAAACATAAATTCAGTCTTTATCTATTCAACCCTACGTTGATGTAAAGTGAAGTTTTTTTCATCCACCAAACACAGACCTTGAATTTCAGTGCGGGATTATGGGTTTTGCGCATAACTTTATCGATTCCCACAAGTCTTGCAATTGTAATGTGAGAAATTCCCACACAGATTTTAAGTATTGGTATATAATTAGTGTATAATGTTCAGGGAATTCCCCCTCATTTTGAAAACTTAATTTCAGGCCCTGCAAACATTTCTGGAGCTTCATAGTAAAACAGCGTTACAGCATTCTCCTAAACACCTGAAGATGGAGACTAGTTTTTTTTAAAACAAACAAAATGACTCCATACACAAACATACACATATACATACACATGAGGACAGGATGGGGTGTGGCGATTTGATGTTATGTGTGCGACCCACAACTAGGAGGTTTAAAAAGCAGCTATGCGTCCTCTTTTCAGCCCCACCTGCAGGGCTTCCCAGGTCAGATCTACGCCAACATCGGCCCCACCAAGACCAATGTGACGTTCGACCACCAGGACTGTGGCGTCACACTGCTGAAGAACGACCACGTGTTGATTAACCTTCTGTACAACATAACGACTAAGAAGAAGAGGGCGGTCAACATCAAACCGAAAGTCCCCTTCACCTTCAGCTACACCAAAGAGAAGAGAGAGCTGGTAACACTTGTTTACTTACATCCATCACATCTTCGACCCGATGGAGCTGTGATGACTAAACTCAGTAAATGTGAAGAAATGCTGTGTAATTCTATTATCGTAAAGGGAAACTGATTACATAGCACATAAAGAGAATGCATGCAAATACAGCTTCAAGCAGCAACAAGCTGGATCCAAATTTTACATTTTAGGGATAGAGATTTTAAAAAATTATGGTAGATTATTTACAGGCCGTTTTTGAGGGATTGAACTCGGGACCTTGAGGTTCTCAGGCTATGTTCATAATACAGGCCTCGGATCAGATCTGGTTGTGTTGACGGCTCATCATGATGGTATCTAGCTCTAATGTAAACACATCTGTCCTCCCAAACAGCAAACATGCTCACATTGATGCGTTTTTACACAAGTCATTTGCGTCACCAACAAAAAACGTCATATTAGTGAGACGACTCATGATAATCAAACCAAAATGGACGAGCTAGTGGTGAATGTACGCATGACGTTTATCTCTGGAGGTCAGCTGATCACCATATGCTCGTGATCAGATGCTCGTTGTCATTTTGGTTTTACTGCTGTCGGGGCCGGATGATGACAACAGCTCTCAGTGCATGTTTATAGACACAAAGACACGTGAATTCTGATCTGACCATTCTCATTCATGTCACATGGCTACGAATCCGACATACAGGTATATCCAATCTAGGACCACATACTGTATGAAAGAGACTCAAATGTGATTTGAAAAGTTCAGATTTTTGTGTTCATGCAGCCGCGGGGAAAAAAATCATTAAGGTAAAAAAAAAAAAATCAGAACTGAGTCACTTCAGCCTGGTGATATGATCGTAGCCTAAATCAGCACCTTAACTACCCCGACGATCAGCTCTGCTGTTCAGTGGTCTCTTTAGTTTCCTCAAGAAGACCAGGTTAACCACCCAAAGACCCAGATAACTGAGAAGATATGTTACAAAACTTGAAAAAAATGCATTTATGAGTAACACAGGTTTACAAATGTAGACTTTCCAAACTGATCGATGTATTGATATTTCTTTGATAACTTTAGGTCAGTGATGTCTGTCGATGGTTCTGACAAAGTTTCAGGAGGATTTTTGACCAAACAATATGGTGTGAGGAAAGTGCATTGAAGTAAAGATGAAGAGAAATTAAAATAATGAAAGAATTTTGACCTGCTATTATTGATAAAACTGCAAAAACAAACAGGGAATTGATATTCACAGCGCCACCTTGAGGTTTGCATCCCACCTGACGATTTACAGTTTAAGATGAACAAACAGTTCTAACAGAAAAATAAAAAGAATAATGAGAACGTTTCTGTGGTTCAGGGCATCATCACCTGTCTGGGAGCTGAAAAAGGCATCGTCAACTCT
Source organism: Chaunax sp. Z400 (assembly GCA_037577475.1). Classification (NCBI taxonomy): domain Eukaryota; kingdom Metazoa; phylum Chordata; class Actinopteri; order Lophiiformes; family Chaunacidae; genus Chaunax; species Chaunax sp. Z400. The sequence continues at coordinate 1,022,990 of CM075193.1, forward strand.
GACGAGCACGGCGAGCTTTCCTTTAACGTCTGTGAGAACTTCAGCGACACAGAGTTCGACAACAAGGACATCCACAAGCAGGTGGAATTCACGGTGGCCATGGTGAGTCAGACGAGCCGGACATCATGTAGGAAGTGACACGGTTTTACATCATGACACAGTCGTTTTCTTCCTGCAGGTGAAATCTAAAAAGAGAGCCATTAGGCTGAGGAGGACGAAAAAGGACAAAGACATTATCCTGGAGGAACAGAAAAGACGAGAGGAGGAGGACAAGAGGAAGAAACGGGAGGAGGAGGGGAGGAAACAAGAGGAGGAGGAGAGGATGAGAAGGTACGAGGAGGAGCGACAGAAAGAGGCGGACAGGAAGAAGAAGGAAGAGGCGGTAGCGGCACTCGCAGCGGCTAAATGCAAGGTGAGAAAGACGATTTAGTGAATGTTACAGAGTTTATATGTGAGTTTTATCTGAAAAGATGTCGTCCTGTCGTCCCGCAGTGGACGCCGCTCGGCTTCAAAATGAGAGACCCCGACACGCTGGATGACATCAGCAAGGAGCGATTTGAAGGCACCGTCCTCAAAGCCATTTCCAAAAACTTGAAGATCAAGAAGGAGCCGGAGCATGAATTAGGAGGAGGAGGAGGAGTTGTGGGTGGACAAACTTTCAGACAGGTACAACAACAAAAAATCCTGGACAAAATTGTGGCGTTCGAGCTGTAACAGAAATAAACATAATTTATCCTTAATTTAAACGTCTTTCAGGTCAAAATTAAACAAGAGAAAATAGTTGAAGATGAGAAGAAGGAGGTGGGAGGAAAACCTGAAGGGGAGCAGAAGATTAAAATAGAGGTGAAGGAGGAGCATGAGGAGGAGGTGAAAAAGAGTGAGTCCGCTGGGGGCGGAGCCAAAGCAGGCCCAGAGATGGGTCGACTGGTGATGACGATCGACGGTCAACAGAAGCAGCTTGTCTTCGGACCCAACGACCTGCTGAGCACCGCCACCATGCTGGATGGAGACAAGGTGAGATGAGGATGTCCCCAAATTTTCAAATCAGGATAAATACACAAGTTCCCCTAAACAAGCAATGATGGATGAGTGTTTATATATTTCTACGCTCTTCCTGCAATGTCATGATGTCTTCAGGGACGCCATTGGTTTGGAGTGCTCTTTAAAAGCACAGTGAGTCTCTTGGGAAGTCGGCTGTGTTAAAATTCACTCTTGATATTATTTTTTATCCATCTGGAACGCTGAACCGTGCCTGAAACACACTCTTCCTGTTTATTAATGTGTAGGCTGTGAACGAAATCTAGAGAGAGCGTCTCAGGAAATGAACTATGTCTGAAGAAGTACTGTATTCGTCTCTCTCTCTCTCTCTGTAGCCCTTTTACACAGAGATCGCACAATACCGCCATAACGGAGCTCCCGGACCTCACACTGTCACCTCTATCTGCAGACATTTTCTTCTTCTCTCAGTTAGTTGCTAACTGCCAACATGCTATCTAAAATGACAGACTGGAGCAGCGTTATGACACCATTGGCTTGTTCAGTGTAAACAAACAAAGGTGGCGTAGAGAAGGGTCTTTGTTGAGGTCGTCGATCTCTGTGTAAAAAGGCCTTTAGTCTGAGAAGACAGACTAAGTAAATCTTATAAACCTAATGAAGGAACATTCCCACATGGGCTACAAGCTGTCAGCTGTTAGCTGTTGTTGGTGTTTAAAAGGTTCATTGTTATTATTTACTGAAGTCACACAATGACACAAACCGACCAGTCAGGCAGCTTTAAATCCATTCTGCCAATTCTCAAAGTCTATTATCAAACTTTTAAATATTCTGTTTTGAAATTAAATGTCAATAATGTGTCTAAAGTTCTGAAAACAGATAATTAGACAGATACTTATATGTTTATGGAATATATTCTTGTTTTATAACTTTGGCACAGCAACACTATTGAAGTATACTGTATTAATCCAATAGGAATGAGTGAGTACACTAGTATCTGCATTGGGAATTATTAATTTAAACTTGATGTTGATCAGAAGTAGGTTTACTTCACGTTTATTATCAAACGAATTAATTAATTAAATAGTCTTTTATCGAAAGTTAGAGAACTATTTACAAAACAACATTTCTCTAAACACATCCAGTATTTTAGAAGTAGAAGAACCTCCTCTGTACTGGATACTGATTTTAGTCAAAACAAATTAATCGTGAAAATAATCATATTAATTGATTCAAATAGAAATAGAATCAGAAAGCCTTTATTTTCATCGTAAGCTCTGCATACAACGAAAGTAGGCGTGCTACTCCTCCTTAGTGCATAAGAAATATGAATTTTAAACACAGAACAAACAACAAACAGTCTTTAAAATAAATAAATATATATATATACACACTACTAAAATAAGGGTGTCAGAATAAAATATTACATTGAAAAGAAGAAAAGATATTGCTATTGCACATGAGCCCATAAAGTGTGAGATGAGTAGCAGCGCAAATTGGTGTTTGTCACAGTTTGTGTGAGAATAAAAGTCTCACTGTTTATTTGAGTTCAGAGTGGTAATGGCCTTGGGGAAGAAACTGTCTCGAAACCTGGGGGGGGGTGTTTTGGCAGACCTGTAGAGCAACAGTTGAAACATGTGATGGCCGCAATGTGTGGAGTCTTAAATGATGTTGGTGGCTCTGCTGAGGTAGCGGGAAGTGGCAATGTTGTCCAAGGAGAGCAGCAAACAGCCGATGATTTTCTGTGCTGTGTTAACTACTCTCTGCAAGGCTTTTTTGTCTGCAGCTGAGCAGCCTGCATACCTTTCTGAGATGCAGTATATCAGTATGCTCTCGATGGTTGCGCGGTAAAAGGCCACCAGCAGCTTACATTCATCTGGGCGGTCTCAGGAAGTGGAGTCGTAGCTGTGCTTTTTGACAGTGCCAATGGTGTTGGCAGACCAGGAGAAGTCATTGGAAAACAGGATAAAATATACATACATATATGTCACAAAATATACAAAACACATGCATAAAAATACACGTAGCTGCAGCCCTATACTGTAGTGTAAATAAAGTTTTTTTCCACTGAACAGTGCAGAGTGTGTTGATGTGTGTTTTACTCATCTTTGATCTGTGAAGGTTCGTTTCAACATCGCCACCCATCAAGTTACCAAGGAGGAGCGAGCGACCTTCGTGGAGATTCTCCCTGACTCCTTTGAAGAATCCATTGAACAACGGCGACACGTAAGACCTTTATGACTGTTTGTGTCCTCAAATCGATTAATTGGAGTTAGAGACTAAGAGCAGCTGTATAGGAGGTGAATATGACAACCAGTGATATATTTAACCATTGGTCGTTCCAACCAGGGCATCGTGATCGAGTTCTCGGATGACTCTGGGCTCATCAAGTGCAGCCAGAACCCTCAGCTCTACTTCCACATGTCAGAGGTGATCGAGAAGAAGAAACTAGAGCTGAATGAGAAAATCGAGTTCAGCGTTGTCCCGGTGAGATCTCCTTGTTCTGATGATGGCTGAGACACTTTGACTGGAGGTTTATGATGGAAAAGAAATTTAGCAGACGGTCAGATTAACTCAGGACATATAATCAGAACTACACAGAGGCTGATGTCACAGTTCAAGGCAGGACTGTCGCTCCTTTATTGCTCCTCACTGTTATGTATAAATGCTACCAAACAGTAATGAGGGGTCAGTGTTGTAACTCTGAGACAGCACGAAGATAGTAACTGAGTTGAATTGACAAAGCAAGGTGGTAGGACAGGGCGGTGGTGTGATTTTTGAAGGTTGTATTTGAAGACTGAATGCATCACAGTGGTGTGACAAGGCTATCCTGTTTCTAAGGCTCATTCAAATGCAGTTCAGAAATGTGGCAGCCTTTTCTGGGACAGCGAAGGACTCAACACATGGACCATCCTTGACATTCTTTCCCAAGATTGAGTATGCACTGGTGATGTTTTTTTCCCCCCAAAAAAGCGTGAACTGGCACCATCTCAAAAGCTTTGGAGGAGCATTTCATTTCTTCCAACATTAGGACTAACACTGACAAAATTTTAATTAAAATTTCTAGCTCTATTTCAGTTTTAATTATAATAATTTTCCTCCTACTGCTATTGTCACCCATACATGTCAACCACATCGGACACTCAATTGTAAGACTTGCATTGAAAGAGCTAAGATTTTTCCAGTGCCTGTAAGAAAACATACATGTAGAAAAGTTGATGTTAAAGTAGCAAAAGCTTTACCACTTCTACTACACAGATTTTTACAGCAATGACTTTAACAATGACTACCAATCAACTAATCAACTCCAGCCATCAATGTCCCTAGGTGACAGGCGCGGCGCCTTTTGATTGGATGGTAAGGACAGCCTCAGAATTTAGACACAGCTTATGTTTGTTCAAAATGTCTGCAGTTTTGGGGGACAGCACTAGTTCTGGAAGCTCCTTAAGGCCCATTTATGCTCTAAGACGGATACGGAGACTAACGAAGCCTTCCAAACGCCTTCTGCGTTCAGTCCATATGTAATCGAACACGTTTTTGGAGAGCTTACGGATACAGACGAGATAGGTCAAACGGAGCAATACCACCGGAAATAGCTGAGGGGAGTGTATCTACAATTCAAGCAAGGCACAACAAATATGCACGGAAACAACGAAGAAGAAAAAAGTGAAGCGATAAATTGTAAAAACTCTGTCCTCAAGTCTCGATGTATTTAATAGCCTCACAGACCACCACCGAGTACATCGTTACCTCTGCTTTTGCGACTTTGTGTTTACTAGGTTCGTTATCGCAACCTACTGCGGTTGTCGCCATATTTGTTGTCGTCGAAATTTTTGAAACTTCACTGCCCCACTGCGATTGTACCGATATCGACGTAGAGGACGTATGGAACTATATACGGGTCGATGAATAGACCGTTTCTGGAAGGAAGTATCCATTCACGTATGTAGAGGGAGCATAAATGGGCCTTTACCCTACGAACAGAGGATGAGATCAACCGTCATGTAACAGGGATGCTGAGTGATTGTTATTGTCATGTTATTCCATTGCATGCTGATATAAAACCTTATGACACTGCTGTGTTACGTCACATATCTTTAACTTGAGGAATGCCAGCATGCCATCTAAGATCACACACTGTCTGACAACTAATTACACGCTGTTTCTAACTTTTCAGCCAGTCTCTCTGCTCTTGCTTTTCATATTGAGGAAGATTTATCAAAAGTGAATAAACCTTAAGCAGTCCAAATGGTCAGCAGAGTTTGCCTCAGATAGTTTCATGTGTCCTGGTTTCATTATATAGAATATTATAGTATTTTATCTTTAACACTTCTGATTCTACTTTTGTCTCTAAGCATGAAACGGCAGAGGGAGGGAACCAGGCCATCAGGATTAAACGTTACACAGAGAGTATTTTCCTCCCAGTTCGGAAATTGGGCGCCGTTGGGGCAAGCAAAGGAAAGGTAAAGAGGACTAGATTTATTTGCATACAGCTGCAATTTAGGACTTTAGTATTTGGTGTTTTTTCTCAAGTCTATCTGGACCAAACATGTTGCCATTTCTGTGCAAAATATCTAATTTCAGTTAGGGGAAATATGTAATACAAACCGGTGTCATGATTTAAAACTGAAAATTGATCAAAACAAGCATTCATTGTCAGTCATCAAAATCAAAAGCAGGGTCGCTCATTCTCACACTAATCTTTGTTCTCTTGTGACACTGTTGAATTCAGGATCATTTTAAGGTCCAGCAAAGCTGTACATTGCTTTTATAGTGTAACTATGACCTTAATTAACTAGTTATTTCACCAGTTCTGTGTGTGTTTTACACATTAGTTTTGTTGCAAGAAGTTGACAGAGATAATTTATTTATCTAACTTTGCCTATTATGTTTTTGTCTCATTTGGTAGATGACCATCAAGCTGACGAAAGCTTCAGAAGACACTGAGTGAGTTATGAATGTATTTATGTTAGGTTGTAACACATTAAAGATTATTCAGTAGGTTTCTGTAATATGTAACATACATTTCTATACAGAATGTTAAGAAATCCACATTTTGTAATAAACCTGTCTGTGATGTGTTTTTTTGCTTCTGGCATTTCAGGAAAGCAAATCCGGAGACAGAGAAGCTGAAGGCGGTGGTGAAAAATCTTAGAACACAAGACAGCAAGGGCAGCGCCATCAGAAGGGACTACAGTGCCTCTCGGCGTAGGTATAGCCGGAGCAGGAGTCGGAGCAGGGGTCGGAGCAGGAGTCGCAGCAGGAGTCGCAGCAGGAGTCAGAGCAGGGATAGGGCCAGGTTCAGGGATAAAAGTAGGAGCAAGAGTCCGCCAAGAGACCAATTTGGACGTATCCTCAAAAGGACATGCAGCCCCAGCGTCGATCGTGACCGAAAAAGCAGCAGGTACAGGCGAAGCCGAAGCCGAGAGAGGCCAAAGAGGCACACTAAGAGCCGCAGCAGGAGCCGCAGCCCAAGCAAAAGCTCCAGCAGGAGCCGCAGCAGCAGCAAGGAGAGGAGCAGAGACAGGTCTGGCAAGAAGAGGACCAAAATCAGTAGAGAGCGCGAAGAAAGTCACAAGAGGAGGAGAGATTTGAGCTCTCCTCCCAGACCTGTCAGAGTCATGGAGGACGAGCTGGCAAGGAAGAAGCGGGAGCTGGAGCAGCTGAACGAGATGATTGCCTACAAAAAGTCTCTGGTGGACAGAGACCCGGGACAGAGGACCTGCATAGACTACGACCATGGCAGGATTGCCATCCCACTGACCGAGTACAAACCTGTACGATCCATCTTGAAGAAACGACCAGAGGGACCAGAGTACCACCCTCTTCCTCCTCAAGACTATGATGATCCTTATTTTGACCGACCATACAGTCCTTATCAAGATCGGCGATATGGTGACCGTTGGGGTGATCCGTACACTAGACGTCCTTATATTGATGGCCCTTACAGTGATCGTCCCTACAGTGACAGTCCTTACGAAAGTCGTCTCTATGGTGAAGCTGTCTATAGTGCTCGTCCGTCTGCCAGCCAACGTTACACTGATCGCTACGATGTTTACGATGAACCCTATGATGATCGCATCCATGACTCTGCATATGTGGAACGACCATACGATGATCTGTATCGGCCTGTCAAACGGAGCCAGTCTCCTGATGATTCTTTATCTACACACCAGTCTGGACAGGGTTCTGCTGCCTCCACCCAACATACTACTGTCGCCTCATCTTCCCATACCCCTTTCAGACCTCCATCTCCCACAGAACCACCTCCTAGAAGCCCCTCTCCCAAACGGAAGAACACAACACCACGGCAGTCCCCTCAGACTGAGAAACCACCCCTCGATCGTTTCCTCGACATGCTTAATAAAAAGGTGGATGCTGAAAAGAAATTGGAACCAGTTTATGTGACTGATGACCTTTTGCCTCATGAGCGGGCACTTCAAGATGGCAAGGGTTTCTCACGGATTGTGGGAATGGCTCACACGGAGCAACCCAGCAGCAGTCAAGGAGAAGAAGGGGAAAAGAACCAACTGGGTCCTAAACGGTCCTCAGTAGAGAGAACAAGCGAAGAACAAAAGAGCAATACAGAACCTTATGACAAGATCCAGAGTCTGCTCCGTACGATAGGCCTGAAGCTGAGCACAGGAGATGTGTCCAAACTGGCAAGCCGAGCCCAAGAGAAAATCTATAGCCCTAAGTCCTCATCCACTGAAAGAGAGACTTTGTCATCCCTAAGAGAAGAAATGCGAACAAATAGAACCGGTTCTGTTGAGTCAAATCCCACTCATTCCCCTTCCCCTGCCAGATCCTCCAGTTTAGAGCCACTCAGCAGACATACAGCTGTCTCCGAGTATGAAGAATTCCTGGACCAGCAAGAATTGGAGGCGCTAAAGAAGGCACAACAGCTGCAGAGTCTCACTAAGACGATGGGGAGCACACCCTCCATCCCACCGGTGAAACCTCCTCCTGGGCCTCCACCTGCTCACTACAAACATCCACCCACACCTGTCAACTTCCCTCTTGGAGTTACAACCCAGATTGCCCCCGTCCAGAGCTCCACAGCCCTGAGCATGGGTACTCCAAATCCCCCTGCACCTGGTCAACCTCCCCAGAGACTTGGACCTATGGCAGGACCGCCCCCTGGACCTCCTCCAGGACCTCCTCCACGGCATCCTGGACAGTCACCTCCAGGGCCAACTTCTGGGCCTCCACCCCGACGTCCCCCTGGACAACCTCCTCCAGGGCCTCCACCTGGTCCTCCACCTCGGCGATCTCCTGGACAACCTCCTTTCAATCAGTTCTCCGGTCATCCAGTCTTACCTTTTATTGGCCAGCCATCTGCAGCTCCACCACTTGACTCTAGCAATCCTTTATCCACGACCGTAGTAACGCCACCATCATCAACACCGGCAGCATCGAGTTCTACAAGCGATGACCAGTCGGCCATCTCTACGACAGTGGCCAGATGCTTGAAGGTCATTGAGACGGTGAAATCTCTGGCTGTACAACCACCAGCCAAGACAATCAAATCAGTCCAGTTCAGTTTACCCACAGAATCTTCATCAGTATCCAGTCTTCAGACATCAGCTGGGACAGACGATGACGTAAAGACCAAGCAGAAGGAGAAGGTATTATCAGCAGTTGTACTCCAGTCAACCCCCAAAAACTCCAGCACAAAGTAGTATTGAAACTAGTCAAACAATACCTGTAATCGATCCTTTCTGTACCCAGATCTAGAAAAACATGACTATGTGAATGGCTTTGCTCGCAAGCAGTCACCACAACTGTTTTTGATTTTATTTTATTTAATGCAACCTGTAATTGGCCAACTACCCAATTTGCAGCAATGTACAGTCTATGGTGGACAAGTCAAGTGTGGTGCATTTGTTGTCAGAATGTGAGTTCACATCCCATAGATTTTTTTTTAATAGTTTCATACAATTTTGCTGCTTTTATTGTTTGATTCAAACTCTTCTATATTTGTTATTTTTACTTCCGAATTTTGAGAAAATCTTGAGGATTTCCAAGTCAAGTCTGACAGGTGAGCATCTGATGAGGTTGAAATGTATATTCTGGTGTCATAAATTTCAAATGATACCCAGCTCAAAGCTAAAGTTAAAGGTTTAGGGTTTTGAATGGTGCCTTTCTCATTGAAGTACATTACCAACATGATGACAAGTTCTTCTCTGCATTTGCTTGAGGATTTGTATTTCACTATTTGCAGTTAAAATGTCTTACCTGCAAGTATTCCCATCTAATATAGTGCACTTAATAAAGTAGAAACCTTTAGAATGATAGGATGGTCCATATTGCAGCCTCAAAAGTCCTAACAAGGTCCTTTGTTTATTTTGCAGCTCGATTTATATAACCAGAGGATTTTGGAAAAGAGGGAGCAGCTGTACCAGGAGAGGCTAGCCCGTAAGAAACAAGAGAAGAACAAGGATGGCACACCAATTCCTCCAGGTATCAGAACCTGTTTAATTATATTAAACTTAACTAGAAACATTTCAATTACAGAGATTCCTGAGTTAAACATTCAGTAACATCATAGTAGTCTCAGCGTGCTAATTCTTAAAACACATTTACAAGTTGACGTTTTACAGATGCATGACATTTCTGTTTCTTTTTTAATTGAAGGGAAACATCGTTTTCTGTTTTCTTTGACTAGATGGGTACTTAAAGCAGGTAAATAAAAACTACTTCTCTCAGACAGTTAGCCAGGCTTTTGTGAGAACCCAGAGATACGCGATTAGTCAGATCACCTGAGATGTGGTAGAAACGTTGGGAAGATAATAGTAACTGCTAAGCTTTGTTGGGATCTAACAGAAGTTTTCATATGATCAGCAAGGTATTTACCCCTAAAAGGTATTTACCCCTAAAAGGTATTTACCCCTAAAAGTCAGAGACCCGTACTAAGTTAGATTTATTCTTTGTCATCAATGTGGTCTTGGGGTCTCATCTCAGATTTCCACAAGTTAGGAAGTTATTCAGAGTAGCATTTTGCTTAGTTGTCATCGCTGCACCACAATACTACATTAATGTGTTGCACAATATTGAGATTTACAATGACAGCTAGAAGGTTTGTCCTGGAATTGTCTTTGTAAGCATACATTTTTCTAGCATCTCTTGTGCTCTTCCAGGAGCACCAACATGTGGTTGAATTAGAGTCGCAGTCACCCACAGAGGAATTTACGACGTAGTAACAACAGAGCCTTGGCACATAGATACCGCTGCGTTAAGGTTACCAAGCAGCACGACAAAGATCAGTCGCTCCTCTGCCGATCACATTAGCCGAGTCAAGTGGTTCGTCCCAGCGATCAAGACAAGAAGCCAACTGCAATGTCAACTTCCCAGAGTAACATCTTTTTCCTCTTCATATAGTGACTCTAGCATTATCTAGTAAAGGAACCCATTTGAGCTCAGAAAGCATTAATCAGATAAGATTAAGATAGACATACATAGTGTAAATGCTGTTGATATGTATAAATACCATTATAGATAGAATACCAGCGTTTCAGTACAGACACCAACGCTGTATATTTTTTTTGATAATTTACTTGATTAAAGTCTAGGTAAATAAAACCAACAAAAGTACCTGGCAGTTTTGGTGCTTTATACTATTTTGGTCTGTACAGATAAGTTAGGTATCATAGCAAGCCCTAGTAGTTAGCCAGGTATTTGCATACTTTTCATTCAAGGTAGTTATGCGAGGGTAGGTTGATACTGTTACACTCAGTGGTCACTCAGCAGGTAAACCCTCTGCAGATATCGTCTCTCACCAAATGGCGAGTTTCATTCGTGTGTTTTAATGGAATCTGCTGTGGGGTAGCTGGTATCACATCAGGATTGTCCAAAAAAACAAAAACTAAACTATTTTTGGATTGATGGAATAACCAGCATAGCTCCAGTCTTACTTCATTAGAGGGTGCAAAGATAAATGTTCAATTTCAGGAACACAAAGACAACATTAATTGATGCACCTTGCATTTGGCAGCCGAAGACGATTCTGGCTTTGAGTTGTCGAGTTGGTGGTGAAGGAACAATAAACTTAGCCACCTCAAGGTGAGTGATCGTTAAAATTGGTACAAGTTGGAAAATTGTTGCCTGATTCAGTAGATGTCTTTTCATGTAGTGTGCTAACAACTGCCTTTTTAAGAATCTATGAATTAGTTTTTTTAATATTGATCAGCTGCCTCTGCTCTACCTCCTTTAGTTGTGTGTCATATCATTAAATTTGGGGACTTCATATTTCTACCTATGTTGCGACGTTTACGATTGATAACACCCTCATTCAGAAGAGGAAAATATAAGAACTTTGGCTTGCCGTTATAACTGAGGAAGCCATTATTTTGGCTATGGTCTAGTGGATATCATTACAACTAAAGGATGCAAAAAGATGCTCTCAATAATTATGTTGCGTCAAAAATTTTGAGTGTAGTACTTTGTAGTAAGAAGTTGTACTTAAACAGTTGCCACTGAGTGTAAACACAGTACAGTTATCTTAAGATACCATTCCTTACTAGGATTTGATTCCACATGACGCTGTTTAAATGAGCCTATGATTCAGCTTCAGATATCCAGGAAACACGTTGTAGCATAAAGGTAATGGACGATCCATGCTAATGACTTAATTCTGTACTACTGTTTGTAGTGCTCAGAGATAGATCAACTTTGGTTAGCCAATAGTTCTCTTGTATCAGCTAGTTATGTAGCTGATATTTTCTGCTACATCAGGGCCTAATGCCGGACTCAGACTACAGGAGTTTCTGCCTGGTTGGAAGAGAAATCTGGTTTGGGACCGTGGTTGGTACTGATGTTGGGTCCAGATATTCAGGCAATGTGAGGCGTTAAATATCCAGTCTTAAACATCCTAATCTGCACAGACTGCCCATCATGGATCAAACATGTTTAATGTTTAAAATCTGATCACATCAGTACTTTCTGAGCCAATAAGAGAGACATCCTGGAGGCTAACATTAGCTCCAGTTCTCTGTGAAGAAGACTACCCATGTTGACTATGTCTCCCGACTCATTTCTGCTTTTTTTAAAACTCTTTGTAAAGCATTACCACGTCACATTGATGACCCACATCAGTCTCTATTTTACATCACATGAGACTGTGCATTGCTCCCTCTGACACCATCATCCTTATAATATCCTGTAGTATCTTCGTGTTTGAGATTAGAGAGGAGATTAACAGTCAGGTTTCTCCTGATTTGTTTGATGGAACCTAAAATCAGTTGCAATTTTAAAACTCTTGTAGTCTGAGACCCGCTTTAGTTCTCCTGGCATAACTGAAGCTGTTAGAACAGATTTGAATATGAGTTGATGTGGGTTCTTTATTGCTAGAGTCAAAATCCCCACATTATTTTATTATTTTTATATGTTTCGATCCTCTGTTAAGGATATTAATGCATTTTTGACTAATTCTTTGAGCCAGGTCCTTGAAAAAGTGTAAAGGGTAAGTCAGCTTTGCTCACTTCTTCTAGTAGCATTTTCCAGATATCCAGATATTTTAACAGAAGATCCAAAAGACCACATGTAATTGTTACCATACAAAGTAAAGCATATCTAATTTATTGACAGAGAAATCAATTATTTTAGTAAGAGTCAAATACAACTCACGACACATGTTGATCCCATACAACATATCACAGTGACCTGCAGTACTACCCTGAGTCCTAGTCTACAGCGTTCTAATTTCATTTATTGCTTTGATAGCATTTGGAACAAAGGATTTCTTATAGATATTTTAGATACTATATAGACATAGATATTAATCTATAATGTCTCCATGAGGGTAAAAGTTAAAATTGATTGTACAGTGGATGAGATGGATCATTAGTAATTCTGTCAGCTTTATATATTAAGAGTTCATCCTATATGTTACTGATGTTATGTAGCCCTCGGACCACTGCCACACGTCTCACCCTCACACTCTCTACCCATTTCCTGTCTCAATCTTCAGCTGTCCTTTCTGATAAAAGGCAAAAAGCCCCCCCCAAAATGTTTAAAAAGAAAAAGAATCACTCATCGTCTGTTACACGCTGCTTGATTTTGTCCTCTGCTCGGAGGGTAAGGAGCTCCTGAACTTCGCACTGTTGTCCCAATTTGAAGACATTTTCTTCTTCTTGGAGTTAGCTGCAAACTGCTACCAGCCGCTCTTTAAATGTCCTGGTCGGGGGTTGCACACACACGTCATCAAAAACGTCACAGCCTTGCCCTGTCCCGCCACCTCGCCGGTTCACTCCTTCTATTCAGAAGTCGACTTGGTGCTTTTACTGCCTCCACTAACGGCTCAGAGGAGGAATTACTATGCCTCCCTTACCCTGGAGAAAGGAGCTAATCTAGCTTACAACCTGTCAGTGTTTGAATCCATCACTGAGTTGATTTATGTTGTCCACATTAGTCATCAAATTAATGTTAACTGAGGTCACGAAGGGGTCTTGGAGGTAAGGATGGAAATATTTCCACATCCCTTTGGTCATGTCAGAAATGCACACAGGTTTCTCCTCTTTATCAGCGATAGCTCATCATGTACCTTCCTATTTGTGAAGCTAACGTTAGCCCAGAGAGCTAACAATAAGAGATTTCACCATCATGTAGCGATCGTCAGTCAGCTGTTGTTGATAACAAACTTATCAGCAGAAACACAGTAAGTGGTCACCTTCATACCTGTAACTAGTAAATACTTGAATGTGTTATTTGAATAATGTTGTTCTTATTAAAACCATTTTGAGTATGGTACATTGCATTGTGTCCAAGCTAAATAGGTCAAATTTTGGCCCAACTGTATTGCTTACCCTCTAAATTTAGTAACTGAATGTTTTCTGCATGTTGGATTGTGAACTAGCTTGATTTTCAGTCTGTAACAAACATTAGGTCAGGAAGCTAATACAGAGAGTTAGCTATATAAACTGTCATGATTATTGTTCATTGACATTGTTCTTAAGAGTATGGATTGGGTAATATTATGTAGAGTCTTGTTCAAGCTAAATTTGCTTAGTTACCAACTGAATCACATAGTTACCTTTATAACTGTGCATAGTAATATTGGGTTTTTACTTTCAATCTTTGAGGCTGTTTGGAACATTGTAGAGACCTATTATCAATTAAGAGTCAGTGGATTATTGGTAGCTTTATCATCTTAATGTATGCAAGAATACGGTAAGTAACTCTGTACTTAACGTCAATATGAGTTCACCTATTAATTTCATGGTGATTATTATCAATCGTGTTTTTTAAGTAGTGCGGAGCAGAATTCTTGGTTAAATGCTCACACTTTTTCATAATTTAAGCCCACTAAATAAGTACTGGTATATAACAGCAATATTTTAGTTTTCATACTTTTGAATTTTGATACCTTTCAGTCTTTAAACATGCTGCTCAAGTAACTTCTGTTGATGTGTCGCGGTCCCGTGATCGTCACACAACAGACCACCACCAGGACTACCAGTTTTTATTAAGACTGGGAGGAGGGTCCCGTATGGAGTCAGGGAACGGAAATGGAAAACATTGAATGTCTCAAATGACCTTAGAAAAAAGGATGAATGGTTCATCCACCAGCCTCCTAACACAGTACTTTATAATTTACCAATCAATTCCTCAAGTCTACTTTTCACTCAGTATGCATTGTTAGTCATTTAAAAACTATGTCAGCCTGTTTATACTTGAAACATTTATTTACAACAGTATTAATTTTTTTTAGTAAAGTGTAATTTGATACAGCCAGTTATCGGTTCACTTCCATTTCCTTTCTCTAAATGAAATACTGGACTCTTAAAACTTGGAGGCAGAATTAAAGTAATATTTTTCATGGAGTCAAATTATTCTAATTTGATAAAAGGAAAACTTTGATGTTTTTAAAGAAAATAGATATCAGGATTAAGTTGTTTTTAGTGCTTTGTTGACATTTTTTGTTACATGTTATATTTAGCTAGGGAGAGGATACAATACACTGCTAAAAGTCATCCAAAGCTATTAAAATCATTTCTGTGACATATTTTATCATACATGCAGTTTGGTTTTGAAGTTATGCTAGTTGGTTTGAGACGTAAAAGAAAATTTGTACATTGTTGAATAACAATATTTGTTGTCGTAACGATGAAGGTAGGTGATCATTTTGAACTCTTAACTGCACTGATTGATCAGGTTCAGGATTTTCACTGTGTTTTAAAAACAGCAAGTACTTATCTTAAATTATACATCCAACAGTGAAATTCGTTTTATCCTAATGATACAATTACCACAAACGTTTTCCTCGGATCGTTCACTTGTGTTCTGGTTTTTACATTTGTATGTTTTTTGGTTATCACTACAACAGTTAAATGATTTTAAAAAACAACCTGATGAACTTTTCTTGATGCAGTAATTCTTACTTAAGCCAATTAAATTATCGATACGGTAAAGTTTTAACAAATAAAAAGGTGCTTGTGGATTTATGAAGTGAACAAAAACCATTATCACAGCACAGTCAGCAAATCAGAAGTCAACAGTTAGGATCAGAACAGCTACAAACAGGTTGAGATGACCGTTTGAATCAGAATTATTGTGAAATATTTGTGCTCGTAAAAATCTGTGTCTTGTTTCACCAAGGTAAAGTGGCTCTACTCCATCTGACAGACCTCATAGATGGCCCAGTTCAGAGGACGTAGGAAGTACTAGAAGATCATTTTTAATTTTTCTGTAGGTCACATTTATGACATTAAATTAGACCAGTAGACTGGTCTAATTTTAAATCCAATACTTGCCAAACTCTGCAAGCCAGTCTGACAGATCTTTGTGAAACCAGTGCAAGCTCTAGAGTTCCAATCCAAGAGATAGTCTGGGATAAACTAGTGGAAATGAAAAGATTTGTGATTCACAAATGTATTCTGTTAAAATTTTTGTAGACGTGCCAGACAGCAGCAGCAAGCCCAGGAACGTTTGGATTTGTGGTCATTCGCTGGTGTACTGGGCGGAGTCCCGGGCCAAGTCTCCAGAGGTAGGTATGCAACTGGGCATGGACCCCAGCAAGGTGGTCATCTGGTGGAAGGGCATCCAGGGCATGATGTGGCCCCAGCTCCTGCCCCAGCTCCACCAGCTAAAGGTCACCTGGCCCAACCCGGATGTCCTCATCGTGCACTTGGGCGGCAACGACATGAGCACTGACAGCCCCACCGACCTGCTGGCCTCTGTCAAGAAGGACCTGACATCCATGAGGAGCATCTTCCCACAGTGTATCCTCGTCTGGTCCAACATCCTCCCTCGTAGGGTGTGGCGCCACTCAGCCGACAGCCATGAAGTTGATCTGGTCCGAACGACTGTGAACCGCAGGATCCAAAACATCATCTCAGACCTGGGTGGCTTCTCGCTGACCCACGATAACATCCGCTGTGGTGCGCACACGGGTCTGTATCGATCAAATGGCATCCATCTGTCTCCCAAAGGCATTGATGTTTTTAATCTGAACCTGCAAGATTTTCTGGAGAAGTGGGAGATGGCCTCGGAGAAAAGTTAAGAGGTGTTTGAATTATGTTGTTTAAATGTTGTCTTTTATTTCTAAAAATAGCTAGATACTAAACTCCATCTATTCAGTCTTGCTTGTTTTGTCAGCACACAGAAACAGCTGTTATTCATGGAAAAATTGTCTTGAAATATTAAACTTTATCAACTGATCTGTTGTGTCTCGTTCTTTTCATTTTCTTGATGAACACAATATCAAAACCTGCTGTTCAATATCTTAATAATAGAAGATACACATTTTATTTATGCTAATGGGCGGGTCTGGGCACCTTCAGGCCGGTATGGCCGTGAGCTTCTTTATGCTAATGGAGATACTTTCAGTGATACACACAGAGGTGCCATTTCTGCAGATTAATGTATTACAAATAAAAATGTGGATATTCCGTGGTATATGTAGGGGTTGGCATCTGAGTGTGCAATTTGGCATGGATCCAAGTAAAAAAAATGGATCCAACCAGTCCACCGTCCAGATTTAAATCGTTTGGCGTTACAAATCCAGTCACCTTAATTTATGGTTACAGGGCTATGAGTTTGATTTTGCATGTGGATCTATGGTGGCGGTTAATAGGCCAATCAAAATAAAAATACCCAGACATGAACAACTCATGATGTTCCACAACTATACACAGCTGGATCCAGATCACAATCCAGATCTGGGAGAATAAAACCTACATCTGTAGGGGTTCAGTATTAGATCACAGTACTGGAACAGAGAGGGGTAGAGATATTACACTGCCACCAGTATGTAGCCGAGATAATTCAGATTCAAAACATTTTTCCAAATGCTAAGAGTAGGTGTCCAAGGTCAAGGAATTATGTGGTTTTACTTGATTTGGCGTGAGGCAAATCCCAGTGTAGCCACGTCATCTTGGCAGAGATACACGTCTGTTAAATTACTGTTACTTTTTTCTGATTGTTCAGGTCTTAGCGATAATGGCTAGGTGCTGTTTTTCTGGCGATCGTCCCACAGTTTAACCTTGTTGTGTTCTGTGATCTAGTGACGTTTTGCCTTTTATTAAAGGGTGTATGGTCTCATCCTGATCATATCCTAGGAGAATGAAGGTCAGACCAGGATGCTTCGGGTTCACTGGCCATAAATCCGGCACAAAGAAGTTTTCCTACCTGAGACAGCATTGAGTTAATTACCTCCAACAATGTTTGCCTGACCTCGTGAGGATGGATACTTGATGGATTTTCATAAAACTTGGAGGGAGAGTTGGTCATGTGACAGGAAAGATCTTTTTACATTTTGAAGTGGATCCGAGTAAAGATGAGGACCCAGGAATTTCTTTTCACATTCCTTAACATTGCGAGTTCAGGAATTTTTCACCATTTCCATTTATTATGGCCTCTGTGTCTGACATGTTACGGGGAAACTGAGCTGCCTTGGCAGAGGTTTTCTGCTCTATTAAGTGCCCTTCTAGTTACTTATTATTTATCGCCAGCACTACATTCAGACTATCTTGTACCTGTTGGAGCAGACCAGGTGAGTGTTTGTTCTCTCTGCAGGTTCCAGCCAAGATGGAGGTCAGGATGACTCAAGGATTCAGCAGGTGATATAAACGCGACACAAACAGCAGATTTGTTCAGCTGAGTTACCGACTGAAACACAACAAACATGAAATCCTCAGGATCTCCCGCCATTGATAAAGACTAAAGCTCATCACTGAATTGACAATGGTTGATGGACACAGCTATGATCCCATCCACCTGGGCCCTCTTACAGAAAGTAACTCAGGTGTTACTAGTACTTAATAATACCGTCCTAACTCAAGCATTACGAAAAAACAAAAGTCTGCTCCATAATTCATCAAAATACGAAGTTTAAATTCTAATATTAATTAAAGCCTTTGCACATGCACACAGAATAATAATAATATTACAAACTCCTTGCAGAACAATAGGGTTCTCGCACGCTTCGTGCATGGCCCCTAATTATAATACTGCTATCTATTCCTAAGGTATTTTTTATATTGTAGAAAGCTAACAAAGTTATAACACTGATGCTGTGTCCCAAATTGCACACTTCAGTTAGTATAGTATACTCACTTGCGTAAATGCATGAATTTCATGACCGCGAATATCACATCACTTTCAAAAATACCTTTTCATTTGATCAAAATGAACGGTTCAATGAGCTCAACATTTCATGCGAAATTGTACTTCGTTTGTACAGTTATTGATATGTTGTTCTCTGCAATAACAGTCACTTCCTCGGTCGTAATTTTCAGAAGCTTGGTAAGTCTCGTAGGCCCCTCACCTTCTTGTTACGTTGCTAAGATGGCAAGTTTCTGATTTGGGACACAGCAGTGGTGATATGGAATCTAGAAGTTGTCCCTTTTTGTTGCATATCAGAGAAAAAGTTCAATTTTCAAAAAGTAGAAAAATATAAATAAAATGCTTGAAATTCCCGAAGCATAGAGCACCACTCCAGTACATGGGACATGTATACATGATGTTTGGTGAAAACATATTAAACAGTTTTTGAGTATGCCCCGGAAACCTTCATCTGAGACAAATCCCACTCTCAGGATGAGCCTAAATTCAACTTGTAACCATGGAAATGAACAAAATAAAAATCACTAAATAGTAAACAGCACCGCTTCCGTATTAGGTTGTTGTGTGTAGAAAATTTGGTGAAAAAATATTTAGCAGTTTTTGAGTTCTACAGAAATTAAACAATGGATGGAACTCATTGTTTGCTTTTAACCGGTCCCAGTAAAAAAGACTATCATATTTAGTTTCATCACAAAGAAGAGAATTAACCATGAAAGTTTAAAGTTTTAGTTTTAAGTTTAGCATTTAAATGTTATATTTATGTTCAAGACAATAAAGAGATTAATAAAAGAAGGTAAAGTGAGTCTAACAAGGTAAAACAAATTTAAAAACATCGTATATGAAATGAAAACCTGACTTGAGTCTATGTTTGTTGCTGGATTAATCAGGATTTGGTCGCTTTCTTCAAAACAATTAACTTTTCAGCAGATCTCAAGTGATCCAAGACGTTTATATGAAAATCAGTCCAAGCAAAATCTGAATACAGAATGAACCCTCAGCTGCTGCAGCTCTGTAATCTGAACGGTGGAGGAAGAAGACAACTTAAATGTTTAAACACAACCTTTACAAGAAGATTTATCAACTTTACAAAACTTCAAATCTGCTATTGACTTAAAACGTGACAATGATGTAACCTGATTTACTTTTTGTCCAGGATTTTCAAGTTCTGGTTTTAAAGACACTGGATTTAATGACAGACTGGGACCGAGTCTAAAATCATCCCTCATTACTGAACTTCTTCAGGATCAATGAGCTCATCTGTATGACTTGATTCATGGACGATGGCATCAACATGTTTGACATCATACTTTCTTTTTTTCTCCCCCAAATCTAAGCCAAAAGTCTACTTGTACTGACTACTGCAGTCTCTAAATGATTCGACCTCCCGAATGTCATCCCTCATCAGAGACACAATCTGATGTAGTTAAAACCTGGAGCCAACCTTCATAGACTTACTTTAGCAGTAGAGTCCTAAAGGTTTTTCTGTTAAGGCCTAAATTTACATCAGTACTCCAAGACGTTCACCACTGCTGACCCAAAGCACCAGAAAAGTGGACTCCAGTAGAACTATCTAGATAAGACAGAAGTTTTTGGATGCTTTTCTGTGGAGCCATGAAACCAAACCGGAACTTTTGGGGCCTCTGGATCAGCGGTATGTCTGGTGGAGGAAGAATGAAGCTGATGCTGAAAAGAACCCCCTATCTACAGTGAAGCCTGGCGAAGGCTTGGTGATGTTCAGGGGCTGCTTTGCTTCTTCAGACACTGGAAACCTGCAGTGTGTAGAGGGTAAGACAGATTCCATCAAGTATCAGGAAATCCTAGAAGAAAATGTCTCACCTTCTGTGACGAAGCTGAAGCTTGGGCATAATTGGATGTTCCAAAAGGACAATGATGCCAAGCAGACCTCAAAGTCCACCAAGGCTTGGTTTCAGAAGAAGTCCTGGATCATTCTAGATTGGCCGTAACAGTCGCCTGACTTGAATCCCAGAGAAAATCTCTGGTGGGATTTTAGGGAATGCGGTTGCAGCAGGTAAACCCAGGAATATTCCATAACTGGAAAAACTGCCCATTCCTCATGGGCAAAGGCCATTTTCATGAAAATATCAAAATATACTGTCTCAATGTTAACAGAACTGGAGATGATGATCCTGGATCTGCCTCAAAATCTAACAAACTCTTCTGCAACCCTTGACCTGCCTTCAAACTATCATTAGGTATGAGGCATCTGCTGCACAGACAGACATCTGAGGCTGGAGGTTAATCACATTTCAAACATTCAACGGAAACATCGCTTTGGAGATCTCAGGTCCTATTTAAGTGATCTATAGGTCTGAGGTTCATTTTGGGCCTTTTGTTGGTTAAATAGTTCATAGTTTGTGTGCAGAGAGTCTCTGAATGCTGTTGAGCGACAATCTCAAACCTGGATCAAACAAATCTAAATGGACCCGTTCAGACTATGGAGTGAGATGGAACAGAGCTGCTGAATGTTCTCGTAGCTGTGAAATTTTCATTCCCCACCACATTTCTGTTTGTTACTTTTCCTTTCAGGATCATAAGTATCTAAAAGTATCTACACACATCAACCAAATTCTCAGGTGGTGCCTTTTGCTATACAGGAACTTTTATCGTTTGTATTTTTTTATTTTATTTCCATGGTTAAAAGTCGAACTTAAGCTCATTCTGTGAGTGGGATTTGTCTCAGATGAGGGTTTCAGGAACATAGCTCAAAAACTGTTAAATATTTTTTCACAAAACGTCATGGAAAGCTGTCTTTTGATATTTTTGGAGTTTTAAACTTTCTTTTCCTATTCAGTAAACGGGGAGAACTTCTTTCTGTCTTTCTTCAATGAAATACACCCGTGGCGGGGATCCTGAGGCGTGCTTCATTCTCATTTGTGTTTCCAGGTGTTTCACGTCGAGACGTCTGTCCACAGTGAACAAAATAAAGAACTCTGCTCTTCCCAGCCGACACCGGAGAGGAGAGACAGACGGGTGAGCAGTGAGACAGATGGCAGATAAAATCATTTAATGGTCAACAAAAAAAATCCTCTCAGATATATAATAACATAAAAATGCTCTCTTGCATGACACATATTTGTACTTTTACACTTTGAGGACATTTTGTTGATAACATGTCTGTATTATAAGTTCAATTTTTACTTCTGACTGTTTCTACTCTGGGATATGGCTGCTGATTTTATATACATTAATCTGAGGACTGTTTCACTTCTGTAAACACTGTTGTAACAACAAAACACTGAGAATAGGAGAATATATAATACCTCAATAGAATCATCCTGATGGTGATACTGTTATTTCAAGTGTTGGATTAATGCTCTTTGTTTTGGAATCACACAAACTGCTCAAGTCTGTATGTTTAAACTGAAGCTGTAAGTACTTTATGCTGTCTGATTGACTGTTTTATTCAATAAAAAATATTTTAAATTAATGACTGTTCTCCTTTTACTGGTTATTTAAATGTTAAAGAAATATGTGGTTTATTTCTGAATCTCTCCCTTTATGTTTATTTTAAAATAAACAAGCCTCAAAGAGATCTAAAGAATGAGAAAATCTCATCTAATGTTGAATTAAATATAATAAATATTGAATATTAGAGAAAACAGGTCGACCGTTTAGAATAATTCACATAAAAATGTCACTCAGACTTTTGTGATGATTTGTGAATTTTAAAAAATCTGTTTTTTCAACATTTTATTAAAATAATTTTGACATGATCTGGAAGGAAAACAGATTTTTTGAAGAAGCGTAGCTGTCATCTATCGGTCGATCTGTCTGCTGTGTCTATCTAAAACTGTGCCAACCAGGCCACCGTACGAATGAACTTCCTCCACAAGATGGCGGTGCTGTAATACTGTGTGCTGCCGTTAATCATCCCAGAAGAAGACAGAGGAGGCTTGTGTTCATGTAGAGAATGATGAGGTAAATCAGCTTTTAATCAAACAGTTCTATTATTGATCCGGACTCAGAGTTAAGTCCTTCCAGATTTCAGTTCTCCATTAAAGAACCGCTGGACACCAGAGCTGCTGCTCCGCAGGAACACAAACCGTCTCTGCGGGAGGACATGTATCGCGGTCGGCCACCGCCGAGAGGAGGAGGCTACCCGCCGCCTCCGAGGCCTAACCCGACATCGAGCTGTAGAGATGACAGGAACCGACTCAGACCTCCATGCCACCCCGACTACCACGACCAGGTTCCACGGGACTCGTACCGACGCTCCCCGCCGCGCAGGAGGTATCCTTCCCCCGGGTCAGGAAGTTACCGAGGCGGAGAGAAGTGGGCCGGTGGTCCGCCGAGAGAGGTGAGTTAGCCGAGCATGAAATAGTGTGTATTCAAAATGACTGGTGTCAGTTAATATTACAGGATGTAGAGACTGTAGGATGGTTGATGTCAGCAGCCCCATTACACCAGCTTATTAACACCAGTACACCAGTCCATTAAAAAAACAGTCAGTTGAACTGGTCCTGCTGGTCAGCTGTTGTTATTTTTGTTGCAGAGGTCTCCGTCCCCTCGTAGACCGGCTCCCCTGGACCACAACCTTGTCGTCACCGTGGGAAACGAGCTGAGGGGACCGTCTGGGTCCTCACGCCTTCATAACAGGTACTCCGGAAAGAAAACAACATTATTGGTTACAAATGGAAAGCACAGGAGTAAACTGATAAGTTCTTTATGTTCTCACTAGTATATATGGGCTAACCTTAAATGTTTCTATAAAATTATTTGTTGTGTTTATTTTGTATAAGTAGAGATTATTACAGAGGTCAGGGGTCACTGCTGAGGGAAACATGGGATTCACAGGAAGTTAGAAAAATACCTTGAAATATTGTGAGAGAGAGAAAATTATTTTACTATAAGTCATTCACATTATAAGTTGATGTATTTCATATTTACACTGTTAGGAATAAAGACCAGACTCAATGATTTCTATTTTATTGTACCTTAAAAATTAGCATCGGAGGTTTCATAGTTTTTAGTTGGGTCTGCAGTCTTTCATACAGGCTGCAGGTGAACTCACATGTCAGCTGATGACGTCTCTTCTCTGCCTTAGTTGGTTTACACTGAACAAACCAATGGCGTCATAACGTCACTCCAGTGTCTGATTTTATATAACAAGCCAGCAGCGTCTACTGTGACGTTTAATATCAGTATCAAGCAGAAGCAACATAACAACAATCATTTAGCTTCCCTGTTACATGGCGGTCGGTCTCGTCCTCTGCTTGGAGGGTAAGGACCTCCTGGACCTCCCCTTTTCTCCTTCTGCAAACATTTTCTTCTTCTTTCATTTAGCTTCTAACTGCTACTAGCCGCTTTTTAAATTTCCTGGTTCTCACATCTATACAGATGTCTGATTCTGCACTGTTACCCCCTCCCCCTTTACACCTTCATAGCATTTATACAGAATAGCGGGTTGGAATTAAGGTGCACCAGTTCCACCTTTAACAAACTGTGTAAAAGGTGCTGCAGGGTCAGTCAGCACCTTCTTTAACAGCCTGACAGGCCAAACTCGGGGCAAAGAAAGTCCATAATTTAAAATGGGAAAAATAAACTAGCTATAAAATCCAGTCCAGTTAAAACCAGTGTTTCCATACAGAGACTACCCTCATCGACCAGAGTACGACCGGAGCCGTAGTGGAGACCAGAGCCCAGACCGGAGCCGTGCCAAGAGTCGCGGACGCAGCAAGAGTCGTGCGAGAAGCAAGAGCCGACCCCGCAGCCAGAGCCGCAGCCCAGACCGGAGCCGGGCCAGGAGCCGTGGTCGGAGCAGGAGCCACAGTCCGGACCGGAGCCGGGCGAAGAGTCGTGGTCGAAGCAGGAGCCACAGTCCGGACCGGAGCAGGGCCAAGAGTCGTGGTCGGAGCAAGAGTCGCCCCCGTAGCAAGTCTAGATCCAGGTCCAGAGGTCGGAGCTACAGCAAAGCAGTGAGCCACGGCCGCAGTAAGAGCCGTCAGTGGAGTAGAAGCCGTAGTCGCAGCACGAGCAGCAGCTCAAGCTCGAGCAGCATCAGTGACGACAATGATGAGAAATCTAGGAAAGAGTTCAAAGAGCTGGAGACGGCGCGACGCAGGAAGGAGCTGGAGGAGATGCTGAGTCTGCCGACCAAATCCATCCTAAAGAGACGCAACGACTCAGACGACTCGCCATCACTCAGGGTAGGACACCTACAACCAATCTGGTTTATCATAAGTTAGATGTTAATACAAGCAATGATGACGTCACAGCTCAGTGATGATGTCACAGAGCCAAGTGTTCAGGTTCACACAGACCAGCTGTTCCACTTAATAATTCAGATAATGAATCTGATAGTGGAGCCAATATGATCCCTGAGTTCTGGTTCCACATCAAAAGAAGATGTCAAACATTAATGTTGTCTAAACATGAGGACCAATTATATTCATCATGTATTAATCTATTATTTTATTGTACGACAATAACTTAATTATTTAGTTTATGGAATCTTAAAGTGATGTCGGTAGACGTCTCGTTTTGTCCGACCAACAGCCCAAAAAAAATCACATTTATTCAGTTTGGAGTGACGTCAAACAAAAAAGCAGCAAATCATGTTTTAAACGCTGCAGTCAACAAATGTTTGACTTGTTTTGTTTCATTTTGTGTTCAAATGATTATTTCAATGAATTCTCTATCAACCAACAATTAATTTGATCTATGCCAGACACAAGCAGCCGTAGAAGAAGAGAATCAATAGAAATCATCTAAAATGATGATTTAATTCAGAGAATGACAAAAGAACACGATCTGATGTCAACTTTCATTATTTACAGTTTTCAATATTCCAGAGAGACGATCAATACAGAGCTTTTAACCTTCTGTTTGTCACGCTGCTCTGTTTCTCTGTTTCAGAGCTCAGACTCCCCCAGAGCTCTGGAAGGATCCAAAATGTCCCAGGTGGCCGAGCAGCTGCTGCTGGCGGTTAAAGGCATGGAGCCCCACAGGGTGGCCTCGATCCTATCGGAGCTGCAGTCCGATCCACGGATGGCTCAGAGCGCCTGCCTCAACGCCGAGGTTAGAGAGATCCTCAACTTGCTGGGGGAGCAGGCGGTGGGCGCCAAGGCTCAGGAGAAGATGTCAGATGACATCGATGATGAGGAGAAGTTCCTGTACGGAGACTCGGAGGAGCCCAAACCTCCGCCAGCTTCCGAGTCGGTCCGACACCACGGGCTGGATATGTACGGAGAAGTGTCGGAGGAGATGTTGTACGGAGACTACCACCCACAGAAAGCCGTCATCGCTCAGACGTATGGCCTTCCGCCGGGGGTTTCTCCTCACCTTCAGGCCCCTCCCACTAAGGAGGAGGTGGACATGAGGTATGCGAGCAGGCCCACAATCACCGCCGACCAGAACATCAGAGTCCAGGTGTCGAACCCAGCTTATCCACCGGGTACGGAGCCGCTGGGGGAGAGCGAGCGTCAGGCACTGGAGGAGTATGAGAAGATCCAGGACCTGCTAAAGACCATCGGCTTGGACTTGGGCGTGACTGAGATTAGCAAGATGGCCGCTAGGACCAAAGAGCGTCTCCACGGGAACAGGCCGCCTCCGAAGACGCCCACACGCCGCACACGTTACTCATCTGGCAGCTCAGATGGCAGCCGCCGTAGCCACAGGAGGCGGAGCCACAGCGGAAGCTCCAGCAGCAGGAGTAGGAGTCGTAGCCGTGGGCGGGGGCACAGCTGGAGCAGCGACGACAGCCGCAGGAAGAGCTCAGCTCCACCCAAATCTCACAAAGGCAGAGACGTGAAAGAGATGAAGACCGAGTGGAGCAATGCAGCACCGTCACCACAAACCCCCCTTGACCCCAATACCCTCCCCCCTCGCGCGGGGATCCCCATACCCACCTACCCCCCGCCACAGGTCCACGGCATGATACCCCCCAACTTCCCCCCACCAGGTTACGGCCAGTATGGAAACTACCTCCCCTACATGCACCAGCAGTGGCCACCCATGTACCCGCCCCCCAATATGACGATGCCCCCCCAGATCGGCCCTGATGAGCCCCCGCCCACTCTGCAGGTTAACAAAGCAGCCCCTGAGCCGGAGGCCAAAGGTCAGTGTGATGATTTGTTGACTTTTAAAGGGATGCTCCACCTGTTCCAATCTGGTGTTCAGAAAGAATCAGATGAAAGTAGCAGTAAAGTCAGAACATCTGAGGAGTACGTGGTGAAAAAACAACTTCTCTAGACAGACATGGTCAGGTGATGATGATCCTGAGTGACAGGATTATTATCAGGGTCTTGATTGGATGGATAATTCCTGCTGGTCATTGTGTCCTCAGGTTTGATGAATAGCGGCGTTGAGGATGGTGAGAAGGGAAACGTCAGCAGCCTGGACAGGAGAGTGTCTGAGGAGGAGAACAACGAGAGCCAGAAACAAAAGGTTTGACCTTCATTCATCTCCTTCAGTCATGAATGAAACACCCGAGAACTGTGATGATGATGTCATCAGGTGATGTCATCAGGTGAGCTGTTGTGTGTTTAGGTTCTGGAGGAGAGAGAGAAGCTGAAGGAGGAGAGAGAGACCAGGATGAAGAAAAAAGAATGTCTGATGAAGGAGCTGGAGAGACTCCGGAAGCACCAAGGTGGGTTCACACAGACGCCATGATGATTCATCCATCCATCCATCATCTATTCATTCATCGTCATACATCTATTAATTCATTTTCATCCATGGATCTTCCATCCATACCATCGTCATCCATCCATTCATTCATTCATCGTCATCCATCCATCTTATCCGGGGTCGTGTTGTGGTGTCAGCAGATTAATCAGTTTTTCCAGACGTTCCTCTCCTCAGCAACACTTTCCAGTTCCTCCTGGAAGATCCTGAGGCGTTCCCAGTCTAGATGAGATACTGTATGTAATCCCTCCACTGAATTGTGGGTCTACCCCAGGGTCTCCTCCCAGTTGTCCAGAAATCTCCAAAGGGAGGCCCCTTGGACGCATCCTGACCAGATGTTGAACCACCTCAACTGGCTCCTTTGGACGTGAAGGAGCAGCAGCTCTTTTCTGCTCCTCCCCCTTTCTCTTAAGCTGAGCCCAGCCATCCTATCGAGGAAGGTCATCTCATCCGCTGGTATCCACCATCTCATTCTTTCAGTCACTACCCAGAGCTCATGACCATAGGAGAGGGTTCAATGTAGATCCACTGGTAAATCCAGAACTTTGCCTTCAAACTTGGCTCCCTCTTCAACATGATGGTCCAATACGATGCCCACATTACTTCTGATGCACCAGTGAGTCTGCAGTTGGATATTTGGTCAGAGCCTTTCAGCACCCTGGAATAAACTTTCCCAGGAAGGCTGAACAGTGTGATAACCTGATAATCAGAGCACACCCTTCAGTTCCCTTTTTTGAAAGTGGTAACCACCAACACCACAGTCTTATTGATCGTGACGCATGAGGACGCTGGCATGTGTGTCAACGCTTCACAGTCCGTTAATAATCGTACCCAACTGCGTCCTTGGGTCTCTTGAAAGGCGCAATATAAATGTAAGTTATTATAATTATTATTATTATTATTATTATTACCTGTGGTGTACTTTGTCAGCCATGATGGCCCACCAATGTCCAAAGCCTTCAGAATATTAGGGCCAATCTCATCCTCACCTGGTGCCTTGCTGCTGAAGAGCTTCTTGACTACCTCAGAGACCTTTACCTGGGATATGGATGAGTCTTCAGACGGTGTCTCTTTTACAGCGGATGTGACAGTCTGGTTCGGGAGCTCCTCAAAGTGTTTCTTCCACCACCCAAAAATATCCTAAGTCCTTGACTGAAAACAGTCTGGGTCAAGCCCTGCTCTCCCTTCCTGAATTATGAGTTCGCAAGCAGTTGTCCTGAATTTTGAGACCAACTGAAAATTCTTCTCTACTTTCTGCCTGACTACACCCACTGAAGCCGAAGCTGCAGCCCTTCTGGTCTCTCTGTACCTGTCTGCTGCTTCAGGAGAACCCTGGACAACCAAGCCTGAAATGTCTCCTCCTTCAGCTTATTTTTTTAGAGACATGACCCTGCTTCTATTGACAAATGACATGAACTCTAAGTTGTGTGTACTTTTATATTAATGTCAACATGTTTCCAGATCATTCCTCATGCGTAAACATTTCTCTTAACCTTATTTCTATTCGCAGCTGATAGACAGGAAAAAGTTGTCAGCATGTCTCTACATCTGTTGTGTTTCCAGGTGAGCTCCTGAGGAAGAAGCGGCGGGAGAAGGGTGGCCACAAAGACCCTCTGCTGCAGGAGATCAGCCACCTGCAGGAGGCGGTCATGATCCAGATCTCCAATCTGCGCAAAGAGCATGAGGCCGCTGAGAAGAAACGCAACGAGATCGACAAGGTGGCGCTCATACTTGGCTTGAGTCCGTCCGACCGGCCCCGCAGGACCAGCAAACCGGCTGCGGAGCAGGAGGATCCACCGCCACCAGAGAAGGAGAAAGAGGAGCCAGAGAGGAGTCCCAAGCAAGGGCAGGCAGCCAGCAGCTCCATGATGAAGGTAAAAATGCCTGCAGAGGAGGTAAAACAGGAAATATTACTGAAGGTTCTATGACACAGCTATTACTTTAACTTTTTTTGTGACTAAAATCTGAATTTGTCAGTAAAAATTAGAGGTGCAACGGATCACAAAACTCATGGTTCCAATCGGATCACAGTTTTTGCGTCATGGATCGGCTCAATTTTCAGATCAGCAAAAAAAAAAAAACGGAGACAATTACAACTTTCCTCTTCATTTATTCCTTAAAGAACAAGTTAAAAAACAAGGAACTTCTGCACATGGTCAACAATAAGATGCCCAATGTTTGAATAAAATCTTAAAATAAAATATTCAATTCTCAAATGTTAAATTAAAGTGCTATATGGGGCATGATGATGACAGTTCATAAGAAATATAACATTTGTGCTAAATTGATCACATGTGCAAAGCAAGCTATCTGTGGCCCCAGTTCAGCTTCTCTCACTGCATTTACTTGGTTCTTGCATTATCTGTGATGTGATTTTGCCTTTGTGCCTCTCTAACTTCCACTCAGCTACTGCTCCTGTCAGTACTTGCTCCAGATTTGCGCCTGTGTAACTCTCATAGAGGGGGTGTGTCTGCAGCACCAGATTCTCATCTCCCTCTCTGCTGTGATGTAGTCAGCAGTTACAGTCACGTAGCTTTCTGTTGCTCTGGGGGTCCAGCTGTCTATGATGAAGGCAACAGAAGATGCCTCGAATAATTTTTTGACTTTCTTGACTTTTAAGAGAATATGGCCTCAAGCCTGCAGCAAAAAACACCCTATATAGATTTGATAATAGCTTTAGCCCACTCTGATTGAGGCGCATAGTATTGCTTAAACGCCACAGTGATCCCTTGTGTCTTGACTACTGTTGCCACCACACCAGGGGGGAGGTTGCTTTAAATGCGTGGCCATGCTTGATGTATTGCCATGGTCATACGGCTTCCTGATCGAGCAATGCCTACATACCGTAATGGTTCTGTCCACCACCCTTCTTCCATCATCAGTATATTTTACAGGGAGGCCAAAATGCTCTCATACTTGAGACTTCAGTGATGCAGGAGGCTTTTCAAGTTCTTCCACTTGTCCAGCATCCATGACTGTCTGTCAACTACTTCTCAACACGCCCCATTCGTGTGATCACACAGTCGCTCTGTGTATCTTCTCAATGCAGCTCCGCACTGAGATTTAGACAATAATTTATTTTTTAAAAAGCAACCTTAAAACTGTCACACTATTATAGTTTAACTTGTAAGTGATCCACGGATTACATGCAACCTGATCCGTGGAGGGCGATCCAATCCGAACACGGATCAACCATGGTCCGTTGCACCACTAGTAAAATTGTCTGAACATAACTTGTTGGCTGATTTCACTTAACAGGTATCATTTCTGATTTATGATGAGAACAGAGCAGATATAAAAGCTAAATATCAAAGTTTGGAGCAGCTGATAAACGTCTTCATTTACTGTCATATCTCACCTGGTAAAGTCACTGGAGTGTACATTTACACACATTCACTCTATCAATACAACAGTCGCTTCTTCTTTGCTGGTTTCATACTGAAGCCTGTCATGTTAAGAGTGGATTGTTCTCTGGTTCATCTGTTTGACGTAAAACGCATCACTACCAATGCATCTGTGCGGGAAAGTCGCCTCAGACTCCAGATTTTAAAAACTAGTTTACTGTGAAACACAGAGCGATTGATCTGATGGAGTTGTGTGAATTCGTTTGGTTTGAATGTCTGTTTAGAATCACAGAAAAATCAAATGCTTTAAATATAATAAACGTTACTTGACAAGATTGTCTCATCTTGTCCTGCGAGTGTGAATGTAGATTGCTCAGTACTGAGATGCTGAGGTAGTCTTTCTTCACAGGTTCAGTAATAAGGACAAATTTTACTGATCGATATACTCGTTAAATATGAACCTTATCGTCACACGTTTGCTAAAAAAAATTATTTTCTTTAGCAAATGATGAAGCTTAGACTTTAAAGTGATTTTAAAGTTATTATTGGTTAATATCGTTACCGCTGGATTCATGCCAGATTCTCGCAGAATCCGTGTTGATTAACTTCTTGGACACTGGAATTCAGTGAAGGTAAGAAACTTTTCAATTTCAATATTTTTGTTGACTTTTTAAGAAGGAAATCAAATGTTTTCATCTGAGTGAATCATCTTTATTTCCACCCACCATGTTGACTCTGCTCCATCTTTGTTTCTTAGCTGACCTCAGCGGTGCAGCCGCCATCAAGACCATTCCCGGACAAGCCACCTGTCAGTGCCCCAACTCCCCCCATGGCCCCGCCCCCAGATCCGTTTGAATACTATGACGCTGGAAACCATTGGTGCAAAAACTGTAACGTCACCTCTGGTTCCATGTTCGATTTTTTCACGCACTTGCACAGCAAAACACATCGAAAGGTTTGTGACAGTTTTTATATTTTACACCCAAAATATCTTTACAAGGCTTTGTCTTCCTTTTGTTTTTCATATTTCAAAGGTTTGACATTCATACCTTAAGAATCCACTCATCAAGTCAAGTCAAACTGTATTTATATAGCACATTTAAAAACAACAAGGGTTGACCAAAGTGTTTTACAATGTAAACAGTACGGCTCGAAAACACAATCGATCATAATAAAATTTAAAATCGGCTGGGATAATAAAAGGTAAATAAGAAAATAACTATAGATTATAAAAATAAATGGATAAATAAAAATTGTAAAATCTGTTGGGAGTACTGGTCTCATCTTGAAGGGAAGGCCAAAGAGAATAGATGAGTCTTCAGTTAAGATTTAAAACTTTCCATAGCAGATCTGATTTGGAGAGGTAAGCTGTTCCACAGGTTTGGAGCTGCTACTGCGAAGGCTCGGTCTCCCTGGGTTTTAAGCCGAGTTTTGGGCACAGTCATTAGCAGCTGATTTGTTGACCTCAGCGCTCTAGCTGGAATATGAGTGTGAACAAGTTCAGCAAGGTGCTGATCCATTTAGAGCTTTGTAAGCCAACAACAAAATCTTGAAGTTAATCCTGTATCGGACAGGAAGCCAGTGGACTGACAGCAGCACAGTGGTGATATGGTCCCTCTTTTTCCTACCAGTCAGGAGGTGAGCAGCAGCATTTTGAACCAGCTGTAGGCGCTGAATGGAGGAATGGTCTAAACCAACATACGAAGAATTAGAATAATCAAGACGGGATGTTATGAATGCGTGATCACCATCTCTAGGTCTTTAGGAGGGAGATATGCCCTCACCTTAGCTATCAGTGTCAGCTGGAAAAGGCTAGATTTAATGACCAAAGAAATCTGCTTATCAAATTTAAAAGCTTTGTCAATAAAGACACCAAGACTCTTAAACAGAAGAGTGACTCTAGAGGCTAGGGAGCTGAGAACACCTGCATCCAAGAGTTCAGGATGTCCAAACACGATGACCTTTTATTTTCATTTAAGTTGAGGAAGTTTACAGAAGTCATTCAGAATAAAAGTTTTGTTGGCTAGAGACCTAGCATTGATCAGGGCCATGCGAAGAGAGTGAAATCCACACTGTCCGGTTTTGAGGAACGGCGTGGCGGGCGAAGATTGACTGGGTTCGCACCATGGTGGTCAAGCAGACGCTTGGTCGTAGGCACCAGGTTACCGAGTCCGGTGGTAGCCCCCAGCAGTCCAGCTGCCGGAGGAGGGTGCTTCGGAGGGGCCGTGTTGGTACCAGTCGCTGTCAACCAGATGGCGGGAGAGAAGCCCATCGATGGAGCAAGATGATGATCAGGCGGTGAAGTCAGGCCGACAGGAGCGAAGCCCACAGCATTCACACTGGGCAGCGCAGCAAACGGACCGGGAAAGATAGGTCCGACCCATCGCAGGCGCGGGACAGCCTGGAAACGGTGGCCATCACGACAGAAGAGGCGTCGAGGAGCCACACCTGGGGATTTCAGGTAGGCCTTCAGTCCAACCAGCACACTGGCGCGCTTTCCCCGTCGTCTGTGGCGCTTTTTCCCGGGAAGGTCATTCGCTGGAAGGCGCAGGTAGTCCGGGATGTTTGACAGCAAAGGTCTGTTCTCCAAAGTTATCTCTAGACAACCTCAGCTCCTCACAAGAAGTTCTGATGTTTAATAGAGCTTGGCGATCATAAAGAAGAAGAGCAGTTACATCCCAACAGCAAAAACAAAAAAAATAATGCAGCAGCAATCAAAAGGTACAGGTAGCGAGATGCTGACAGACGGCTGGCCAAACAGTGGCGCCATCATGTCAGTCAACACGTCTCTTACTGTGGTCAAAGTGGTTGTGGAATGGTGAGCATTCACCACCCTTGTGACTTGTCTGGTGGACTGCTCTGCTCATGTCTCTGTTCCTTTAGCTTTAATTTTCTTTTTCTTTTCACAGACTCTGGACCCGTACGAGCGGCCCTGGGCTTCTTCTCCATCCAAAATGATCAAGAACACGGGGTCAGAAGAGAAGCTAGCCAAACCTGCCAAAGGTACTTTTACTGCATGTTCATGATTTCCCTTAAATGTCATCATGATGCAACTTTTTTCTCCTGATGATCCTGGTGTCCCAGTCCCTGAATTCTTTAGCCATCTTCTGCTTCCAGGTGGATCTCTGCTGCAGTTTCTATGTGTCTAAATGAAAACAGTGCTATCCAAGTGACAAAGACTCGTCAAACCACAGAGGAGACTCCTGTCCACACCTCTGATGTCAATTCATTTGTTTTACATGAGTCATCTTCAAATGAAGGCTGCTGTAAATGTAACGTCCTGCAGTAACATTTGTCCTCATGTTACTGCAGAGTAATGCTGGAATAAGGAGTTGGCACATTTCCATCGCTCACTGCTCTGAAATAAGACAACGAACTAAACGGCATCCATTTTTTGAAAGTCTTCTGATCAAACGTTCGCTCTTTAACCCTCTTCTGTCCTGACAGGTACTGGAAATGGAGACGTTCTCCAGGTAAACAATGATTGACAGTCTATTTTATCGCCATCTGTGGGTTCAAAACGTGTCGTGTGTGTTTTGCTGCAGGTTCAGAGTTTTTGCTGCCTGTCAGAGGATTCTTCTGCCTGCTGTGTAGAGAGTTTTATGGAGACGGCATATGTGCAGAAGAGCACGTCACCACACATGCTCACAATGAGAAATACAAGGTATTTAACTGTAGAGTAGTAGATAGGGGTGTACGGGTACATGTGTCTAAACCAAAAATCTTTGGTACAGGCCTTTTGGTTTGGTACGCACGTGTACCAAGCAAATACAGCCAGTGCGGAACTTATTTGTGTGTGTACAGATCTCAAATTCCGAGGGACAACTTTAGCAAAGGACCGGATGTTGTTAGTTCAGGCCCGTGGTCATGGCAACCGCAGACAAACAGTAGTTTGAAGACCCTCCCTAATCATTTAAGTCTACTGTGTGGGAACACTTCAGTTTCGCAGTCAACTATAATGACGACAGACAAAGACAAGTGGATCATTAAAGCCATATGCCGATATTGTGCAACTGCAATCGTGTGTGTAGCTGGTAGCACATCAAACATGCTAACTCATTTGAAACGGCATCACCTGAGTGTTAACATTGGGACAAGGAAAAAAACGAGTGCAAACCCAGCTCCCCATTGCACTTAAGCAGCCGCTTTATAATAATTTAGACTGTGCCAAAGCAATAACAAGCCCCATAGGTGTTTTTGTAACAGTGGATATGCGACCACAAATGCTGAAAGTAGTCGAGCCCTGTTACAAAGATCCTCTTGTCCACATTTCAGCCAGCAAGTCATACCAGCCCTTTATAAACAGTCAGTCTGTTCAGTTAACCAGTATTGAATTTTTTTTAAAGAAAAAGGAAAACAAAAACAGTTCGTTTTCTGTGCCTTGTTTCTGCTTTACTGAAAATGTACCAAACCATGACCTCAAAACCAAGGTACATACCAAACCGTGATTTTTGTGTTCCGTTACACCCCTAGTAGTACAGCAGAGCAGAGCAGAGACGGTAGAGGCACTTTCAAATTGCTAAAGGTTCGAAATGTGGCCAAAATGTGTCATCTTTGTTTGTTTTTTTGACATTTCAGGTTGTACAAATTTGTTGTGTTAAATTTTAGAGAGGGTTAGCTAGAACTTGAATCTGATGCAATCTGCCAATGCAAACATGGCAGAATGGTTGTGAGAACCAGATTGCATAGAGGCTTAAAGTGAACTCTTTCATTGCATCCAAAGTAGAGTCAATTTATTGCAATATTAGCAGGTTCTAGTTGAAATTATGAGTATTATGTGAATGTGATTGTTCCAAATGTCTCAGTTCTTGTACCTCGTGTGATGTTCTGGTTACACAATTCAGATAAAAGGTGTTTCATGTCCTCACTCTGTTGTCCTTCTGTTTTAATGTCTCCTTCACCAGAAACAGATGCATGAGAATCCCTTGTATGAACAGAGAAGGAACCTGGACCGTCAGGCAGGTCTAGCCGCAGACACAAGTGGAAAGAAACGCAAACGTGAGGATGATGAGAAACGAAACAAAGACAAGGAGGAAAAGTACAAACACAAGAAGGAGAAAAAAGACAAGGAGAGACAGAAGGAAGAGGACGATGCTGATGAGGATTTTAAAGATCCCAAAATCCTGGAAGAGGAGAGGCCTTCTTACAGCAAGAAAGATGAGGATGAAAAGTATAAATACAGTAAGAAGGACGACAAATACCGGTACAGCAGAGAAGAGGAGGAGAGGGATAAATACAGCAGAAGAGACGAAGAAGCCAAATACACACATAGTAAAGAAGAATATCAGCTCCGGTATCGAAAGGGGGAAGATAACAGATATGATGACCATCCCAAATATGAGCCAAGAGAAGATGAGCCCAAATATAAATACGGTAAACAGTCAGATTTCAGATCCAAACATGACAAAGACAGAGATGAGGGGAAACATAAGACTGACAAGGAATCTTTCAAAAAGCTTGAGCCGGGTAAACCAGAAGGGAAGCCAGAGTTCAGCAAGCCTCAACCTCCACCAAAGCCCCACGACCCGCCCAAAATTCTTTGTGGACCCAGTCCAGCAATGAGGGCGAAGCTTCGCAAGCAGAACCTGGAAGCCAGCAGACCGGCACCTCCAACCACGAACCCTGCATTTGGAAAGTTCACATGGAAGAAGAAGGAGAACGTTCTGGCAAAGGAGGCGCAGAAAGTGGCCGCAGAGTTCATCAAGGATGATGAAGCATCTGCGAAGCAGAATCCAGTCTCAGTGGAGGAGTCTTTTGCCAAATCTGTGGCCGTTGCTAAGGAGATAGCCGAGAAGCTTGGTGGCCAGCAGAATGTTCCTCCTCCTTGGCTATCCAACGCCGCTAATCGAGGAAGGATTCGTCCCAACCTTCCTGGACCCGCTGCAGTCCTGAGGAAGACAGCCATGATGGGTAAACCTGCAACTCTGAATACCTTCCTCTCCATCAGACCCCCAAACCCCAATTTACTAGGGCCTCCTCCAAAAGATGGACCAATATTCCCTTATCCTGCAACTCCAAATACCATCCAATCCATCAGGCCCCCAAACCTCAATTTACTCAGGCCTCCTCCAACAGATGGACCAAGATTCCCTAATCCTGCACCTTTGAATACCTTCCACTCCATCAGACCGCAAAACACCAGTCAACTAGGGCCTCCTCCAAAAGATGGACCAATATTCCCTGATCCTGCAACTCCAAATACCGTCCAATCCATCAGACCTCCAAATCCCAATTTACTAGGGCTTCCTCCAAAAGGTGGATCAAAATTCTCTGGTCCTCAAACAAAGGCTCAGAATACATTGCTGAAAGCTAAATCTGAGCCACCTGTTGGTAAAACTGGAACATCTATGCCTGCACCAGCAGTTGATATAGTAGAACCAGTTTACACTAAACCTGTGCCACCAGGTTCCAAATCTGCACCGTTTGAAGCTCAATCTGCAGAACCAGTCTCTAATCCTGTTCAATTGGACACTAATCCTGTTGCACTAGTTTCTAAACCTGCACCAGTTGAGGTTAAACCTGTGGAACCAGTTTTTAAACCTGCACCATCTATGGTTAATCCTACGCCAACAGTTTCTAAACCTGTACGATTTGAGGTTAATCCTGCGCCACCAGTTTCTAAACCTACACCCAACGAGGTAAAGCCTGTGGTGCCTCCGGCTAAACCTTCACAACCAACAATGATAAAGATCGTGTCTGACGTTGCAGCTCCTGGTGTCCCGGAATGTGAGCAAACTCGTACAGTGTTCGTCAAGCCTCCACCTTTCATGACTCTGGACAGTGGAGCTCAGAAGTCTGAGAAACTAAAGACCAATCTAGCTGCAGCCAAAGCCCAGGACTTATTTGACATCTTCTACAGCAGTGTTGGCCAATCAGGCACCTCCTCCATCACCAAACCAGCAACAGACGACAGAGCTATCAATAGTTGCATCAGTAAAAATAAACTTCCTACCCCACAACCACAAAAACTACAACCTCTGCATCAGCCTCCTACCCAGCTCCAACCTCCAACTGCGGTCTGTACATCTCCACAATCAAACTCCCCAAGTCTCGAAACCCAACCAGAATCAAACATTCAGATTGAATCTATTTGGTCTTTGCAGTCTATCTCAGATCCACCTCCTGAGACACCATCATCTGAAACAACTTCACAAACCCAACCAAATCTGAATCCACCAGTCCAGTCTGAGGTACAGAGTTTACCTGAAAAACAGCCCTTAACCTCAAAACCTGGCCAAATCACTTCACAAACAGAGCCACCAGAACTGAATCCAACACCTAAAACTCAGTTCCAGTCTAAACTGACTCCTCAAAACCAAACAAAGTCACCATCTGAACCCCAGCCAGACCAAAGTACCCAGCCCTTGTCCCATCTATCATCCCAGTTTGAGGGTCAGAGAGTACCCCAAAACCAGTCCTCGACTCCTAAATCTGCATCCCAAACCTGCTCACAAACAGAGCAACCTGAACACCACCCAAACCAGGACACCCAGCTCCCATCCAATCCAGAGAACCATCCTGACACAGCTCCCGAACCTAAACTTAAATCAATCCCCAAAACTAGAAGCAAGACAACAAAGAGAACTCCCCCTACCCCCTGTCCTGTACGACAAACCAGGTCCCAAACCAGATACCAGACTCGGCAGCAGCAGAGCCAGTCTGAGCCCGAGCCAAATTCAGGGGATTCTGACACTGCAGGTTCAGACCCAAAGGGGCTTGACACGTCAGATCCTGGCTCTGGATTGAAACCAGATGAGGGTGCACCCTACCAGGGGGACCCTTCAAGGATGGAGATCACCTCTGGAACCCTGAGCCTACCCTCCGACTTTACCTCTCTAGACTTTGAGACTGATTTTAACTTTGAGTAAGAGCTGAGGGGACGGAAATCTGGTGAAGAGGTTTCTTTAAGATCTCTCCTGTATCCAATTTGGCCAAAAGATCATCAGCTACAGTCTTTCATAAATAACTTATTGGACTTGAAGGCAGCTGAAGGTGTCGAGAGACGCTGACAGACTTGAGACTTTTAAAATGCTGACCGTCATGTGTTTGAAGTGCCAGGTTACCATCTTGTTCTCCCCAGATTCTGAGGTTTCTAATGGATCTGTTTTGTTTTTCTTTTCTTTTTTTCTTTTCTTTTTCCTTGTACAGAGTTAGTCCAGGTTGTCTCTGGCCCTGCATGGGAGAAAATATTAGGCTTTTATTCATAACAAAAACTCCCGAAAGGGTATGAAACCAACCATATTTACTAAACAGTATCACAGATATGAGTTAGTGTCGACCTCCATTGTTGGTCTGATTCTGCGCATTGGATTTGTTTTCAGTAAGAAAAGTGTAAAACAGCTTTTCCTTTTCTAATTTTTAGACAACAGTGGAAATCTGTGGTTCTAGTCAACTTTATATGGCCTGTCTATTTTGCCATAGTTGGGGCTTGGTCACTGACTTCTGTCTTGCAGTCTGGGGTCACAAGATCATGCACAAAATTAATAAATGTAGTTCTACTGTTCCTTTTCATAGTTCTAAGAACCTTATTTTTTATTTCATCTACATTGCAAAATCAGAGGTTGATTGTAGTTCCTAGAAGTCAGATTTGAGGAACTTTTTTGGCTCCTACTTCAGAGCAGGTTCTCGACAATTACTCCTATTTCTTGTGGTGGATATATTAAAATGGAGAGTTCTTCCTACTAAGTTTTTAGACTGTAAAAAAGGTTCTCTTGGTCCAAAAATTCCTCTTGATAACCCACACAGAAAACACCTTTGAACACCAAAAGGTGTTTCCAGACCAGTGGAACTTTTTCTAAGTTCTAAGGACCCTTCTTTTTATTTGTTTGCTCAGCACAAGAACTGGGAATGATTGTAGTTCTTAGAACTCACTTTGGAGGAACTTTAATAGATTGTTTTTGTTTGATGCCATGCAGAAGTGATGTTGCTACAGCAACCACCGGTCAGCTGACCTCACTTCAATGGTCTTTACAGTCTCAACACCAATGGGAACATTGAAGGTATTTCGTTCGTCTCCCCCAGAGCTGTTTGGTCTAAAAATGCCCAATATTTCCTCTAAAATGATGTCCAGCCCTTTTTACATAGACATGCAACAGTGGCGCAAATGCTTGATTGACACATTTTTTGTCTGCACTTAGCAAAACAACGGAAGCGTAACACTTCTCTATTGAGCCAGCATTCTGCAAGCAAAAGTAACACAACATTGTCGGCTTCTAGTGTGACATTTTACATCAGCATCGATCACTTTATTAACAATGAAATAACATGACACCAACATTTATCATCACTGTTCCATTAAGGCTGATCTTGTCCTCTGCTTCGAGGGTAAGGAGCTGCTGAACCTTGCACTTTCTCCCCAGTTTCAAGACATTTTTGGTTTTTCGTCTTCTGTGTGTTAGATGCTAACTGCTGCTAGCTGTTCTTTAAATCTTCCAGTTGTGGCCGTACACGTCACTCGTCATCAAAACGTCACACCACAGTCATGACCTGCCACCTCAAGCATTTACACAGATTACCATTTCGGTGCTGTTACTGCCGTCACAGAGGAGGAACAACACAGATTCCCCATTACACTTTCATCATATTTTTTCCAGAATGACGGGGTGGAATAAAGGTGCACATAATTGATCACAATCAAAAAGTTTGAGAAATCTTGAAGAAATATTTATATTCACAATACTTATTAGTAGGCTGAATTTATTTGGGTGTTGATATCTCATTGGACAGAAGAAGGCTTCCTAAAAACTGTTCCTTTACAATTTCATATTTGTGTTTTGTCACGTTCAAATAAACTCATTCTTTTGGTTATCCTCTAGCATGTGAAGTCCTGTACTCCTGCTGCTGTTCACCCTGTTTTCTTTTCCAGTCACATTCCATTAAATTTCCTGTTTGACTGATGAAGTGTTTGTCTCAGGTATGGTAGTTGAATCAAAGTTGGACCAACAGCAGTTCACCTGTTACCTGAAGATCCAGGGACTGACTCCTTGAGGAGATAGTCAAGTTTTCTCCATGTTCTGACCACTGTGTTGTCAGTGTTTGTCGGTAGAAACAGTGTCACTGTGTTTAAGTAGTATTAATAAAGGTTGGTGAACAAACAACAGCTGGTCTGAGTGCTATTAGTTAACTGAGGTGCTGTGTTTATATATTTGGAAGTGGATTAAACTAGTTCTCATCCTGTTTGTCAAACTGGTTATTTTGTGTTTCCATTAACAATTTAATGTCACTATAATAAGTATGGTGGCCCCCGAGGCTCAATTCTTGGACTAATTCTGTTCTCACTACATATGCTGGGTGAATATCTACATCCCGTCTGCATGCAGCAGACAGTACTACTAAACGTAGCTGACAGTGTTGCTTCGGTATCATCAGGTTGAAGGTGTTTTGTTGCTGGGGAAGAGTCTTTCCTCACCTCCCTTCAGCCTCACCCTCGTCACTAAACTCTCTGGCAACCAATCAGAAAAATCCCTCCGTCGGTTGCTAGGTGGGTGTGCTCGTCAGAGGCCAATCGTATTGCTCGGGCCGGGAACGGGCGCAGGGAGTTGAGACACCGAGAGACATCGTCTG
Organism: Chaunax sp. Z400; assembly: GCA_037577475.1. Lineage (NCBI taxonomy): Eukaryota > Metazoa > Chordata > Actinopteri > Lophiiformes > Chaunacidae > Chaunax > Chaunax sp. Z400. The sequence goes on from CM075193.1 coordinate 1,064,098, forward strand.
AGTCCCGGGAAGAACATCACTGATCCTCCCCGCCGGTCAAGATGCCGAACAAAACCAAAAAGGAGAAGGTGAGCCCGCGGCCGCATGATCGCAACACAATTCATTTTAAACGATGTGTCATGATAGTCTGAAGCAGCTGTTAGTGTAGCTGACTTATATTTTATCGTTTAGCGGCAAGCTAAACTAACAAGCTAACCCGCTAAGGCCCCGCTAGCAGAAGACGGCTAAGGTAGTGCTAGCTGTAGAGTAGCTAGTGACGTTATAACAGTGTATACTCAGTGTTTGCTGGCTGCAGGCAGTGTTTCATTAAAACTACACTTAGCGGGTGTGTCCAGTTGAAGTTAAGAGGAGATGGTAGATGTCGGGGAGCATCATTGCTAGCTGATGTTAGCTGGTGAGTTTATGGGGCTGTTACTGCTGGAGCTCCAGAGAGGAACTACTGCCCGTTCCCTTCAATTATTCATAATCCAGTAAGCAGGTCGGGCTTGGTTTTTAAATCAGCCTGTATTGATGTGCCGACCGATACTCATGACCGTGACTCATGACCGTGAAACATGAAGTAGTGATGCTAACCTGAGTTAGCTCCATCACTGAGCCCCTTGATTTTATCATGTGAAAAGCATCAGATGGGATCTGTTTATGTAACGGGCACTATGCTGTGTATTCATACACACAACTAAATGCTCACTTCACATCCCTGATGATCAGTTTCTAAATCATCAATCACCTTTAGATGGATGTGTTCTTCTAAGCAGCTATTGGTTTGAGATTTACACTTTATTATGTTTCCATATATTTTAACTGCTAACTAGAAAATCTCACAAGAAATTTTAATGTGTGCCTGTGCTTGGTGCATATCGATCATACCAATATTGCTAATGCTAATTTACCTTTTTAATTTCTTCCATTCATGATAAATCGCAGCTCCAGAAACTAGATGTCTTTGGCTCTGCCTTTACTCTATGTTCTAAAAATAGACTCATGAGGGCAGGAGACCCAGCTGTGTCACTGAACACCTGCAGTTTAGACAGCAGACACACAGTAAACTGACCAACAACCAACCCCCGAACAAATGAGGCTCTGGCTGAAACGTAGGTCGTATCACTGAAACGATGGCACGATGGCCATCCCAAGAAGTTGCTGAAAACATTGGTATATAATTTGTCCAGATTAAGTTTAGAAATATTAACTTTAGAGTGAGTTAAAAAGCCTGGAGATTCTGAGATTTTATGAAAGTCATCACTCAAGTTTATAGTGGAAGTCAATGGAGCAGTTTGGTGGACCAGCTGGCATGCTAGGTCCTCTGCACCCCAACGATAAGGTTGTTTGGTTCCATTCTGGTATTAAATGAAGCAGCATAAATTTTCCTGCGGTTTGATGTAATATTATGGATGTGGAGTCAGGATTGTGGGATTCATGGAGAGTTGTTTGGGAAATTTCTAGACGACTTGTCATCTGCTCTCCACTCTAAGGTCATATGACCAAACTCTAGCTCTGTGCTATACATACTCATTATAAACTCTGAAAGGGAGCAGAAATTACCCCAAACTTAAACTGTGATTATGTAAAAACCGTTTTAGATATCAAAATGCCAACTCAGAAGAATAAGGTCCCAATTGTTGTTACTTGTTTAAACTTTGAATGACGTTTCTATGTGAAGGGGGGGCAAACTTACAGAGCCTCAAAGTGGGTTTTCGCAGTATTTTGCGATTTTTGCAAAAACTGCTTTGCCACTCATTACTGAAAGTCATAGCAGACTATTCCCGATTCACTAACAGTTTAGAAGGATGGAGGTATGAGCTGAGCTGAGTGCTAAAATCAAAATGGCCGACTCCCTTCTAGGTGTTTTTAGGCAGAGAGAGACAGAGAGACAGCAAAGAACAATTAACCAATCAGAACAGAGGAACCAACTGACTGTAGCTATTAAGCGAATGGCATCAGCTGTAACTGTCAGTGAGACATACAGAGAGGGCAGAGGGATTAAATGCATTACCAGCTATAATAATTAGCACCAGGTGTGTGAGAAATGCTGAGTCACGCACAACACATACTGTAGAAAGTGAGTCAAAAGTCACACCTCCGAAAAGCGCTGCCACAGCCAAACCGTAGGTCGTATCAGTGGAATGACCGGACCATGAGCATCCTCAGACCCAGCTGAATGCAATGGTGTGTGGATTAAGTGAAAAGATGACAGAGTAATCACAGTTTACGTTTCTGATCATCTCAGAGTTTTGGCAGACTGTGAGACAAGATTTAATTTGGGCGCAGGTGGGGCAGTTGGAGGGTACTCTTGGTGTTTGGAGGTTCATTTAGCCCAAACCGTAGGTGCTACGCTTATGTAGGTACATTTAATTGAAGCACGACAAGTTTTCCTACCGTTTCTGTAAGTTTTATGGCTGTAGAGTCAAAATTGTGGGCGTGTGGGCGATTTTGTTAGTCCATTTTTGTTTTATTTTCTGTCCTCTCTTCACTCTAGCAGATCCCAGCTCTCACTCTAGGAATGGATGAAATCCTGAAACTACATGAAGTTTGAGGAAGTATTAAGTGAAAACTATGAATTATACTGAATTAGTTTAATGTTTTTTGTAAAGCTGAAACCTGTCTGAACGCCTGGAACTTTGAATTTTGTTTCTAGCTGAAAGTATGAAGGATTAGTGAATCGTTGAAAAGTATGAAGATTTTGAAGTTTTGACTAACTTTTCCCATAGGAATGAAAGGGGAATTTTTCCTGGAAAATTGGGAATAACTTGGAAATTATGAAGGATATGAAAAATATAAATAATAGCCACAATGCAAAGCATCCGCACTAATAAGGCGGAAGTATGACGAAGAATAGTCGGTGTGACTTTGCACAGGCACACAGAATAAAGTGTCCATTCAGGTTTGTCAAACTCCACTGAGATCAAATATTATCTATCAGCTGTTTGCAATAACCAAATTAAACAAGATCAGTTTAAATAGATCAGTACAGCAGATATTAAAGTGTTTTTCTCAATCCAGCCCAAAATTGGTTTACCTGCTGCAACCACCTTCTTCAAGTGCCACCAGAGATTTTCTATGGGATTCAAGTCAGGCAACTGTGACGGCCTCTCTAGAATGAGAGTTTTGAGGAGTCCAATGAAGCCCAAGCTTCAGCTTCCTCGCAGAAGGTGAGACGTTTTCTTCTAGGATTTCCTGATACTTGATGGAATCCATCTTACCCTCTACACGCTGCAGGTTTCCAGTGTCTGAGGAAGCAAAGCAGCAGCACAGTAGGTAGGGTGTTCTTTCTGCATCAGCTTCATTCTTCCTCCTCCAGACATACAGCTGATCCATAGGCCCCAAAAGTTCCCATTTGGTTTCATGGCTTCACAGAACAGCATCCAAAATCTTTGCATCTCATCTAGATGGTTCTGAGCTACTGGAGCCCACTTTTCATGTGCTTTTGGGTCAGCAGTGGTGAACGTCTTGGAGTTAGGGCATAGAGCCCTGACCTAAATTTAAAGCTTTAACAGAAAAAACTTTTGGACTCTACTGCTTAAGTAAGACTGCGAAGGTTGGCTCAATGTTTTAACTACATCTGATTGGTTAATGTGTCTCTGATGAGGGATGATATTCAGAGGGTTGAATCATTTCACATGTCATATTGATCTATTTAAAGTGTTTTTTAATGTGGTTAATGCAAACAGCTGATCAGTAATAGATTTTACCAATAAACCTAATATAGAATCAGGGTTGAATAACTTTCCTTCCAAGTGTGTTGTTTTCTTCTGAATAGACACAATTCACTGATTATTGTCTCTTTTAAGTCTGGATGATGATGATAATCTGGTGATTGTGTGATAAAATTGCCAGTTTTTCTTTATTAATCAATCTAATTGGGAAGTATAATACGATGATGTCGTCCACTGTAGGTTGTCTTTATTCAACTTTTCTTGCTCTTTTCTTGTGTGTGATCAGGAAACATCCAAATCTGCCAAAGGCAGCATGAAGAACAGCAGCAGCAGTGGGAAAGAGGCTGCAGCCGACAATTCAGACGAGGTGAGTCTGTAACGTGTGAAGCCATCTGTGGCTGCTGTGAACACATGATGGAGGTCGTCATAACATCTGGTGTGCAGGGCAAACTGAAAAACTCCTGTCGATAACTAACAGTCCTGACAGTGAAAGCTCTTTCTGACATCAGAAAACATGGCAGACATGATGTTGGTGAGGAGTTCATGTAGTAAACATCCACACGACGAGCATAAGTGATGGTCACGTGTTCGGAGCTTTAACTTCATGACATCATCATGTAATTAATTAGCTAGTTGGATAAGTTGTTGGAAATAACTAGGCTTTGATGGTGTTAGCTTGGCAGTTTTACCAGCATTAGCCAACCCTCCACTGCAGTTGTAATTCACGACAAGTGATGACATCTGTGGTGCGATGAGGTTGACCGAGTTTTTCACTGACACAAAGTGTTTTCAGAGAAATTTACAAGAAGAAATTCACAAATTTATGAGGAAAAAATACAAATTTTCAAGAAAAACATCACAAATTTGAGACATATATCAGCTTTTAGATGTATTTAGTGTTTGACCAGGTGTTTCCTCGGGTTAGACATGTTGTCCTGGGCAGGTTTGACCTCATTACAGACATTACAGCGAGTATTTAAGTGTAGCCACACTTAGAGGAGTGACGGAGTTGCTCTTGAGTGCAGAAATTTGGCACAGATTGATGTAACATGAAGCGGTGATTGGTTGGACTGACATCGTGTGGACCAAACTCTTAAAAGTACGTAGTTCAGTACAGAACCCTACTTCCAGAAACCTAATGTGTCATTTACATACCTCATCAACCAAAAAGAGCCTCAGAATCACAGAGGAACCTGCGTTCCTCACATCATTAGAAACCTAACTTGTCTTTTTCCAAGTATGTGATGAAAGTAAACGTCAGAATTAGTTTATACGTGTACAAAATCAAGTATCAAACAGCATCAGTCAGCTCGGGTTTTAATGAACATCTGACAAGTCTAAACTCAGGCTCTGGTTTGTTGAATCACAGAACTACAACTCCCAGGATGCACCACTGTGGGTAAATTAACAGTGTCCAGATGTGAATATATCCTAACTGTTACATTTGTGTGTGTGTTCAGTCCCAGCAGCAGCAGAGTGCCAGTAAACGTCCCAGTAACAGCACGCCTCCTCCCACTCAGCTCAACAAGATCAAATACTCTGGAGGTCCTCAGCTGGTGAAGAAGGAGCGCCGTCAGAGCTCGTCCCGCTTCAGCCTGACCAAAAACAGAGAGCTACAGAAACTACCTGCTCTCAAAGGTAACCTCTTCATCCTCTTGTTTCTGACAACCAATCAGAGAGATTCTTTTCACCGACGCTGATTCAACATGCTCAATCTGCCAAAAACCCACCAACCAGTGTGTGTCAGGAGCCTCAGACTGAAAATTATGATATTGATGACTATGTTGTCTTGTTTGAAGATTATTTGATAATCAAAATGGTTCATAATCAATTAATCAAGCAGTTATTATATTTCTATTCATTAGGGCAGCATAATATATCGTTTCGACATTGACATCACAATCAATTACGTCACATTGCAGGATGTATGATGGCAAGTCAGAGTCCTGATGTCAGACCGTCTGAGCGTCTGTGGCTCTAGTTTCTGCATTGTTTATCGTTGGTTCTACTCTGTATCTTTTTGGCATATCGATCGTGTTGAATCGGCATCAGTGAGAGAAATCAGATGTTAAGGCTTTTGCCATTCTTATCCAGAAATATTTTAACATCCGACATAAAGCAGCTGAAAGTGTCTCAGTGATCAGAGAGAGAGAGTGGTGTGAAAATCATTAAGTTTTGTATATCTGCAGTCCCAGGTCCTCTGGTTTCAGACTGCTGCCACCTACTGGTGTGGAGAGTTACCTCCTCTCAGCAGCAGCAGAAAGTAAGAGCTGGTCGGCCATCAGGTGGAGTCTTTATGGCATCTTTAAGTGCAACTTTTTAGCCATGTCACAGGAGTTGTCTTTATGTCTTTTGGTGTGTCTGAGGCTTAAGTTAACTCAAACACATTAAGCTTCAACATTTTTTAGCAGCTTGATCCAAAAGGAAAACTCTCCTGCTTCTCATTTTTCGTGACTGATCCTCTGATAGAACATATTTAGTCTGTTTGAAGGGTTCTTCTGGGAGTTTTTGTGATGGAGCGACTGTTGACTCATCTCTCTTCTTGTGGTCATGAACTGGATCAGAACTGAATTGGTTTGCAGTTGTGGGGAAAACAAAGTTGACTCTCTTTGTTTGTTTGTTTTGTTTTATTTTTTAATTATTCATCAGACGTGACTGATTGGCTGCCCCTTTCATGTGAAAGTGTCAAAGCTGCTCGAAATATTCAAGCCATCAGGTGAAAATTCCTGTGAATTTTTCAGAAAATAAAAGAACTGCAGTTTTTCCAGCCTTAATATTTCTTATTTCATAAAAAATAATTTTAATGCAATTATTGATTCTTTATCTTCATGGCCAGTTTATCATTTCCAGATATTTTCGGTTGTTCAACACAAGTGAAAACTTGATGAATGATCCATATGAACTGATGACAGTGATTATCTTTGGTTGGCTGTTTGGATACAGTCTGATGAAGTTCAAGGTGTAAATATGATTGACGTTCAGAGAAACGGGTTTTATTTAGACGTTGTGTCTGACCTTCGCCATCCCGTCCCGTTCAGACGCACCCATGATGGAACGCGAGGAGCTGTTTGTCCAGAAGCTTCGTCAGTGCTGCGTCCTGTTCGACTTCGTCAGTGACCCGCTCAGCGACCTCAAGTACAAAGAGGTGAAGAGAGCCGGACTCAACGAGATGGTCGAGTACATCACACACAACAGCGACGTAGTGACGGAGTCCATCTACCCCGAGGCCGTCCTCATGGTGAGAAACGCACACATTTATTTATGTTAATAAACCCTGAGGAGGACAAAACATGATTCTAACATCAAACATCCCTTAAATCAATATCATTTATATCTCTCAAATAATGAGGGAAAAAGCTCCGCCCCCAACAGGACTGTCCTGCACTCTCAAACACACGAACCTGCCCTGCGTTCAATAAGCAAAACATAATGAAATCTTTTCAACATTTTGTCTAATGAGCTGTTACTTGTAACGTTACCAGACATAGCAAAAGGTCTGTCTGTCTGGGTGTCAGTTTTCAGTGAACTTGTTCCGGACCCTTCCTCCATCCTCCAACCCGACCGGAGCTGAGTTTGACCCCGAGGAGGACGAACCCACGCTGGAGGCGGCCTGGCCTCACCTGCAGGTACACTCAGTCTAATGTGACATTTTACATCACCGTCAACAACACTTTATAAACAATGAAATAACATGACAAATCATTTACATGGTGGTTGATCTCGTCCGCTGCTCAGAGGTTAAGGAGCTCCTGGACCTGGACTGTCTCCCCAGTCTGCAGACATTTTCTGATTCTTTGAGTTAGCTGCTAACTGCTAATAGCTGCTAACTGCTATTAGCAGCTTTTTAAATGTCTTGGTTGTGTGTCGCACAAATAACACATTATCAGAATGTCTGATTTTTTAAACATTAAAAAGCAGGGGTTTGCTGTATTTATTTTTAACAACAGAGCTAATTCAGGCAGGCAAAACTTGGAGCAGCCTTCCTGACTGTTAAAACACACCTGACACTGCCAAATTTAGTTGCTTGGCCTGATTCTTAAAGTTAGCTGAATCAGGCTAACTGAGGAGGTCATCAGGAGATGTTGTTTCTCATCAACCTTCACTGGGTATAATTCAGACATGCACAATATGTATTTTTCCTCCATGCATGACTGGGTGCCTCATTCCTATTGATCAGGCCGATATTCATCACAGCGGGGGGGGAAAACATTTTTATTTACTTATATATTTAAAGTTTTGAAAATTAAACTTTTTCTCAGATATGAACAACTTAAATTGCGTCTTTCTTTCTGTATTTTTCCATTGAAATGCACCAATAAGGACATCCTAATCCTGAGCTGTCTCATGCATCGGGTTGAATATTCTGCTGAATTATTATATGATGGAGGTTTACTACTACGACTGTCCCTTGGATGAATTTGCGGAGGTCGAGGAGATATGCGATGTTCTAATGGCTTTTGTGTATCTTGCATATAAAAAGATATCCCAATGTCAATGTTTTTTGCCCGTATGGTGCAGCCCTGGTTGTTTATACTAGAAAAGTATGAAAAGTTAAAGTGAGGAAATAAATTCAAGAGGTTTTTGAGACACTTAGCTAAAGCGGCTCCGACCATTAGGTAATGGTAATTAGGGTGTCTTGACGTAGGAAGGTTTGGGAGCCTGTGCTCTAGGACACAACATGCATGCCAGTTCAGAGTCTGGGAGACACCAGCTTCCACTATCTTGTTTTCCAGTAACGTAAAACATGTTTGAATGTGAGTGTCTGTGTGCGATAACTGCTGTGGGTGCTCAGTGGGGGTTATCGCTGTGTTTGTGGACTCACTTTGCCCTGCTGTGTTGTCTGCAGGCAGCACATCCACAGCTGACATTGCAGTGAACAATTCTCTAATTGTCATGTTTTCATGTCATCATGATGTTTCTATGAATCAACACGTCTGTTCTGTGTTCATCTCCTCAGCTGGTCTATGAGTTCTTCCTCCGCTTCCTGGAGTCTCCAGACTTCCAGCCAAACATTGCCAAAAAATACATTGACCAGAAGTTTGTAATGTCGGTAAGGTGTGATCTCTGAGCTTCAGGCGCCATTTAAACATCCTGATGTGTGACCTCACTAACTTCCTGTTTGTGTCGAAGCTGCTGGAGCTGTTCGACAGCGAGGACCCCCGAGAGAGAGATTTCCTGAAGACCATCCTTCACCGCATCTACGGAAAATTCCTCGGCCTCCGCGCCTACATTCGCCGCCAGATCAACAACATCTTCTACAGGTCAGAACCACCAGACACACTTCATGTACAGAATCCTGCTGCCTCTAGTGTTCCCAGTTCCTGTGACTGACTGATGCTGTCTTACAGGTTTATATATGAGACAGAACATCACAACGGCATCGCTGAGCTGCTGGAGATACTGGGAAGGTAACACACACTCATTCTAACATGTTATCAAGTAACGCTTGATTTATATCTCCTTGTTTGTGATTGGTCTAAATAAACTGACCTGAGCATTGCAGACAGGTTGTCTCAACATGTGACAGCATGTGTCATCGTCTCTCAGCATCATCAACGGCTTCGCTCTTCCACTGAAAGAAGAACACAAGATGTTTCTGATCCGGGTTCTCCTGCCGCTTCATAAAGTCAAGTCTCTGAGTGTCTATCACCCGCAGGTCAGAGCCGTCCGTCTGTCATGTGACTCCTGTCATGTGACTCCTGTCATGTGACTCCTGTCATGTGACTCCTGTCATGTGACTCCTGTTTGTCACTGTTATCTTTCTGTCTGTCTCCAGTTGGCGTACTGTGTGGTTCAGTTCCTAGAGAAAGACAGCAGTCTGACCGAGCCGGTGAGTCTGCTGATAATGTTTGGTTTCCATAATAACCTTACCTACGTGTTGTAGTCTTACCTGCTGTGACCTTTGACCCACGCAGGTGATCGTGGGTCTGCTCAAGTTCTGGCCAAAGACTCACAGTCCAAAGGAGGTGATGTTCCTGAACGAGCTGGAGGAGATCCTGGACGTCATCGAGCCGTCGGAGTTCGTTAAAGTTCAGGAGCCGCTCTTCAGACAGCTCGCCAAGTGTGTGTCCAGCCCGCATTTCCAGGTACCCAGAGCCAGAACCTGGGGCAGAACCAGAACCTGAGTCACTGACTAAAATAACAATCAAGAGTTCAACCAGAAGCTTAAAAATAACAAAGTCGTCCAATACTAGCAAACACAGAATCACACAAATAACTCATGTCCTGCTTCATGAGAACTCTACCTGCTGCTGATGATGATGATGATGATGATGATGATGATGATGATGATGATGATAAGGATGATGATGATGATGATGATGATGATGATGATGCTGTGTGTGTGCAGGTGGCAGAGAGAGCCCTGTATTACTGGAATAACGAGTACATCATGAGTCTGATAAGTGACAACGCTGCTAAGATCCTCCCCATCATGTTTCCTGCCCTCTACAAGAACTCCAAGAGCCACTGGAACAAGTAAAACACATACGCTGTCAATGTGACTGATCAATGACAGGATCAATACTCCACACGCAGATCCAGTGTGCAACACATTTTATCAGTAACATATCATAGCGAATACTCATAATAGCTGATATTGAAGTGGCTCTTTGTTCGAAGTGTTTACCACACTACTAGTCCCATAAAGTTTCCAACACATACACAAAAACACATCAAAACATGTCGATCAATCAGGAATTATGCTGTATTCTGTTTTTAGGTAGGGATTCACAAAACTGTTTTCATGAAAATCTTTAACTGCAAAACATGCAGCAATACACCGAATGGCCTCACAAACCACCACTGAGTGCATCGCTGCCTCTGCTTCTGCCATGCTTCATTCACGAGGTACATCATCACAACCTCGACCGTCTTCATTTTTATTGTTGGCGATACTTTTGACTCTTCACTGCCATCTTGTGGATGTATTGATGTCAACCTAAAGGACGAATGGAAGCATGTCGGCATCTATCTTCGTACATAGAGGGATATTAAATGAGCCTCACCTACTACTACGACAACAACTATCACCAATAGTACCGCTACAGGTGTCACAAACACACACTAGGCATGTAGCCTATGAGCCTCAATGACACTGTTAATATTGAGTACTAGTAATATTAGTATGGAGATACTGTGTGCACCAATCAGTCAGATGCAAAATATTGTATTTTCACATCAAAAGCACACTTTTAAAAGGAAGGCTGCCAGACTTTTAGTGTGAAAATCCTGGAGGAAGTGAGGGGGGAAAAAATCCTGCGTGTCTGTTTGTGTCATCAGGACAATCCACGGTCTGATCTACAACGCTCTGAAGCTCTTCATGGAGATGAACCAGAAACTGTTTGACGACTGCACGCAGCAGTACAAGGCCGAAAAACAGAAGTAAAACACACACAGCCAGCAGTTCACTTGTGTTCACGACAAACAGCCTTTCACTGAACAAGGCAGGTATTCATAATGTGTAGTTAACGTGTTCTGTGTCTGCAGAGAGAAATATAAACTGAAGGAGAGAGAGGAGATCTGGCACAAGATAGAAGAGCTGGCCAGACAGAACCCACAGGTACTCACCTGTCTGCTCACCTGTCTGTCTGCTCACCTGTCTGTCTGCTCAACTGTCTCATCGTCGTCATCATTATTATTATTTCTTGCAGATCAATAAGCTCCACCCCCTCCGCCCTGGACTCCACCCACAGGAACAGGTCAGTTTTTCCATGAATGAGGCATAGCACTCAGCAGTAGACGTTCTGTCCCTTTAAGAGAGTGTTGCATTGTGGGTTGTTTGTAGCCTTAATGGTGCAGTGCTAGTTATTTTCTGTCATTGATCTGCAGTATTATTGATTTGCTACTGTGTGTACTTGCAGTACATGTTGTACGGTGATAGTAGTACTGTGACTGTGTACTCGATGGAGACGGAGACTCCAACAGCTGAAGACATCCAGCTGCTGAAGAAGACTGTAGAGACGGAGGCCTCGCAGGTATGGATTGTCAATTACTCAGTCAATCTACTGATCAGTGAAGCAGGAAATCAGTAAATCAGCTGTTAAACTGAATAAACTCCTCTCTCCTCCCTCTGTCCCTTCTCTCTCCCCCCTGCGTTCCCCCTCAGGGTTTGAAGGACCTGAAGAAGGATAAGGTCCTGATGAGGAGGAAGTCTGAGCTTCCTCAGGACGTCTATACCATCAAGGCTCTGGAGGCTCACAAGAGAGCTGAGGAGTACCTGACAGCCAATCAGGAGGCTCTCTGACGGGGGGAGGTGGCCCCTCCTGAGCCTGACTCTGCATCCCTCCTGTCCGTCTCCCTGGGGAGGAAGTTGAACCTCTCGTGGAGAAACTGGTCTGGGGTCAGATGAGGACAGAGCTGATGCTGCGTTCAATAACAAAATGACAATCCAACCCTCTCACCTCTGACCCCTGGTGGCCCCAACAAGTAGGATGCCTTGTCAGCGGTCATGTGACGATGGCGTCATCAGATTCACTCTGCACTATCGATTCCGTCATCCTCAAACACCTGCTGTTGTTTGCTTTAAAGGTAACAAGCTTGTGTCATGTGACCTTAAAGACTGAAGGTCCCTGAACGCATCACCAACACTTCTTTACCATTCCTCATTCCAGTGTGACCAGTAAATTGTTTCTCCCACTGGCTCTGCTTTGGTTCCACTGGAAGACGTGTTTAATCTCCGCCCAAACTTAAACTGAATTTTTTTATTTTTTTTTATTGTTCAGTTCAGATAGCGTCATTATTTTCCAAATCATTCAACATTCCCAGCACTAAGAGCAGAGCAGCGACCAAACTTCATTTAATCTCCTCGTACAGAAAAGACATTTTTCACCTTGTCAGTGATGATGTCTGAGATGTTCTGTTGGTAAAACAGTGGAAACTAAAAGCAGAACCTAGAACCTTCTCCAGGTTCTCAAGGTTCTGTGAAGCTCCTGCTGTGGAGACACATCACATCTGTCCTGTGACACCTGAACGCAGCACAGACTCACTTGACAGCTGCCTCCTTCCAGAGCTCCGCCCCTTGCACCTGACCTGACCAATCACCTGTCGGCATGGATCTGCAGTGGAGTAGCTTCAGAGGTACTGATGATGATGATGATAATGATAAGGAGACACAGTGAATGTAGACATCCAATCAGCATCCAGCAGGACCAGAAGATGATTTGTTTTTTGTTTTATTTTGATGTCATGACATCATCAAGCTTGGACCAATGAGTGCGGTTGTTTGCATGAGGAAACACCAGTTCAGTGTTGTTGTTTTTTGTCCACGTCTTAAAGCTTGTGTCCGTACAACAATGATAAAACATGATGATGCATTCTGGAGTGCTGGGAATTTCTGAATTCTGACTATTTCTAGGAACTGGTTTGAATCCACAGATTCACGTAGTGGAACCAAACGCATCAAATTCATCTGAATTTAAGTCCCTCGGTTTGTTTTAGGGTTTATTAGGAACCCGAATGTAGTGAGAAGGAACGTCCTACCAAATTAAGATTTGAACAAATAAATCTCTGAGCGTTTGTCTCGCCAAAGTAAAAGCTGGACAAATGCAGAATGAAAACACATCTCATGATAATGGAAACCAGTTTTAACCCTCTGAGGTCATTTTCTCCATTTGTACATTTCTTTTAAAGGTTCTGTTAATAGTCGTTTTTTTATTTTTAATTTACAGCTGAGTCTCAGCTGTCTGAAGGTGAGGCTCCCATTTGAACAATGTGTAAAGGGATCATTTGACCCAAGTAAATTTTTTAAATATACAAATCTCTGTACTCACCTTTCCTCGTGTGGAACAATAGTTCTGGTTCTTAAATGAGTTTAAGACCAAAGTCTAAGATTGACAGAAGCAGCTGAGTATTAGAATAAAATAGTCGATAAATGTAGCATAAATATCTAAAATGACATAATCTGGATTTTTGAATAGAAATGTTGTCTGTCACTTTACTTCCACTAAATATTAGAGGGAGATTAGAGCTCTCTTCTCGGCGTCTTATAGGTCGCTGTGAGTCACGTGATCTGGTGAGAGTAAGAACGAGGAAGTGGAGAGTCACATTTCTACAATGTTCATCACACATCAGCGCCTCTACAGACCTCAGAGGGTTAACGTTTTAGTGTCGGAGGTTAACTAACGTCTCTGATCTCCATTTTCTCTGTTCTGGTTCTACAGACTCAAGATTCCCATGATCCTTTGCAATCTCACTTCTAACGAGTAATGAGTGTTAAAAGCTGTGTGCCATGAAGAGTTTTAACGATCACGGATTAATTTGTCAAGAAAAGAAGTATTTCAGGACGAGTTGTGAAGCGTTCAAAGATCTCACTGAATTCAAAATGTTTTTAATATCTTTTCATTTTGTGCTTCTTGTCAGGAAATATAAGTTTAAATCAGAGCACTTTTCTTAAAACTCAACCCAAAACATCTCCACAGTCATCTCTAACTTCAACTTTATCTTATAGAAAACATTAAAAAAAATGTTCAAGCGCAATTTCCCAACAACAAATAAATAATTTTCACTGATAGCAAATATGAAATGTTAATGTTTACTATAGCAAGCTAACTGATATCAGGAAGCTAACTGATATCAGGAAGCTAACTGATATCAGGAAGCTAACTGATATCAGGGAGCTAACTGATATCAAGGAGCTAACTGATATCAAGGAGCTAACTGATATCAGGAAGCTAACTGATATCAGGAAGCTAACTGATATCAGGAAGCTAACTGATTTCAGCTAGCTAACGTTAACTTTTTGTCTGACTGGTTGCCGTGCATCTTGGAACCATCAGAGTAAAGTCTGAACAAGTTAAGTCATCAGAAATCTATTAGCTCTTATTTTTTAAATATTTGACCTTGATTAAAGTGCACTTTTCTAATTAATAAATATTAGCACACCATCCTGAGACAGATACTGCTGTGTTAAATATTTTGTTGAATTTTTTTGGGACTTCTTTTGCGGTCTGATGATGTTTATCAAGCCGATAGTAACATGAAGAAATGATGAAATAATAGAAATTAGTGTGTTAATGAGCTGATGATTATTCCAGGTTCAACCAATTGCCTCACAAGAGGAGTATTGACCTCAATCTGTTTGATTTGTTTTCTCATCATTAATACGTCCAACCTTTTGCTGCTTCATTAACATGTTAGCAATATAGTTTAAAGCACGTCGATTAGCGCAGAAACAATCCTTAAAGGAACATTTATGAAACAAAATATTTTCAAACACTCTTCAGGCACATTGTGGATACAGATGGTGTTCTACCTGCAGTTATTGTCATACTTTATATTGTAATGTATGTGTATTAATTCATAACCACACCCCATTACAGCCCATACCCCTCATTGTAATGTTCAGCCCCTCCCCCTTTTATGTTTTATTCTTCTGTTGTCGTCAGCTGGTTTTCATTCATTGTTTGTGTGATTTGCTGTCAATCAATGAGCAATCAATTGGCGGGTAGCCCCACCTACCTCCATCGCTGCTGAACAAAATGGGCGTCACAGTTAAGATTTAATTTTAGGCCCCACTAGCTGACAAAACTGAATTATGGTGGTTCACATTTTGGTGCTGCTTCAAACTATTTTTAATTTGAAGTACACACTTTTGAGTATTTGATGTTCTTTGAGTATTAGGAGGCAGATCAGATCTTTATTGATACTTGATACTTCTGATTAAAATCTAATGACACTCGCTTATCAACAGATTTATATATATATATTTATATGTATGTATATATATATTTATATGTATGTATATATATATATATATATATATATATATTTATATATATATATATATATTTATATATATATATATATATATATTTATATATATATATATATATTTATATATATATATATATATATTTATATATATATATATATATTTATATGTATGTATATATATATATATATATATATTTATATGTATGTATATATATATATATATATATGTATATATATATATATATATATATTTATATGTATGTATATATATATATATATATATATACATATATCACCGTTGAAACTATGATTGTTAAATGTTACAGAAGTTTGATCAAATCTTCAGATTTGAATGAATCTCTAGAAGAAAAGTTCGTCATTCAAGTATAATCATTTTTTGTCCAGCAGTGACGTGAAGTCGACACAAAGATGAAACATTTAGTGAAACAAAGATGGCGGCGAGTTCCGACACTAAGACCTTAGTGCTGCTTCATCCTGTACATACGTTCACTCCTACGAGAGTCTGATTTTGTAGACGATCATGTACAGAACAAAATAAAAGAAACAAAGTGACATGTTTGACAATCAGAGTTTGTGTGTTTTATACCAACAGATACCAACTAAGATATAGATTAATTCATGTTCAATAAAACAGAAATAATTCAAAACGTTTATTAAAAGGTTTTAAGGTGGAATGTAACTATCCAAAATAAACATTTTACACTGAAAATCCAAACAGGATGTATTCATGTCAGCTTATTTTAAGATTTTTAATTCCAGCTGCTTCTAAGTCTCAACTTGTCACCATTTGTGCACAAATATTTATCACCAATGACGTTACAAAGAGAAAAATGAAAACTTATTTTGTGCTTTGAATTTTTTCTTAGATGTTGACAAAAGCTAAGCCATGATAATCTACACAAATCAAATTTTCTTATTTTTCATTTTTCCTTAACATCTCCAAACTTTCCCTTACTTGAACATCTCCTTCAGAGTTTTGTTCACAAAGAACCAAATGATTTCTGAACATCATTTCATGAACTCTAAATCTGATTCAAACGAAACATTCAATGCAGAAATGTAAAAACCTGCTCACAACTGCAGACAAGTGACCGCAGCTTGAATTCTGTTAATGTTGAGTCAAGCAGCTACTTTTTTGGGTTTCTTGTTTTGTTTTTTACAAGAAAACATATTTAGTATATAAGCTGAAAATATGATCTAAAAATTTCAACCACATCAGGCTGCTGTTTACTTTTGTTCTGATCTCGTCCATGCTGATTCACATATAAGTTGTGGAAAAGTTACGCTAACATTAATAAGCAACTTATTATAGCAGATGGAATTCGATTAAATAATGTAGTTAGTCGACAGCTGAATAAAAAAAACAACTCAGCTTTGAGAGTGAATCTAGCTAACCCAGCTGTTTATCTACTGTACTGTTCATAATTGTACCGTTCTGAACAACTGTATTGTTATTCTCTCCTTTAATGCAGTGTGTCCACTGGCAAAAGCTAAAGGTTAGTTGAGGTTAGCCAACCAACTTCAGCAAGCTAACGAGCACAAGTTAATTTTTTTTATACCATCTTCTGATTATGTAAGCTATCCTAATTGAATGTTAGTGAGCCAACTAATTTGAGTATGCTAATGTGAGCTAACGCATTTATTAATATTCCAATTAAATGCTATTAAATAAATTAGCTTGTTAATGTTAGCTAATACTAGTATGAACCATACATTAAGACCATGAACCATGAAAATACCATTAGAGGGAATCAGGTGAGCAAACTTTTATCACTAACTAGAGTTACCAAAGACTAGTAATACTGTTTGTTGGCTTGCTAACTATAATATCTAAATTGCTAACAAGCTGAGTTAAAGCATGAAAATGGAAAGCTGTCCTTTACTGCTTATGTTAGCTAACATTTAAATAAGCGTACTAATGTTAGCATACCCTAATGTGCCACAAAACTACCTACCTACTACACTTTTCGTTGAATGATGTGGGCATGGCCAGGAATCAAATTTTGATGTTTCGCCATGTCCAGTATATATTTTCAATAAGCATACAATGTAGTTGTAATTTAATGTATATCACTTTGAAATGGCTGGTTTACCTATTCAAGATAATATGATGATGCAGATGGCAGTAAAAATGGTAAGAAAAGTTCATTTATGCACAAATTGTAAATCTTGCAATTTATAGATAAGGCCTATTGTGATTTGGGTCGCGATGGTTTGTCATTTAAAAAATGTGGGTCCCCCGAAACAAAGTTTGGTAACCACTGGTTAACAGGATCAGTTGTGGCAAATTGGCTCCACAGCGCCCCCTGGAAATTTTCAAACAAGCATCCCAGAGTCTGTGTTTAACCTACATGTATGAAATTCAGTACACATCTATCATATCAAGATCTACAAAAATATCTACACAACAATATTGAGTAACATCGATATCGCCACCTGCAGGCAAAGACAAAAATGTCTCCTGACAATGTTAGTTTGATTTTCTTAAGATATTGATGGTCTAGCCTTCACATGATATAATCGAAGACGAGTTAAAATTATTAGGTGTTGTCTAGCGCCACATAGTGGACAAAATGAGGTAAATTACAATCCCTCCGTCAGTGTCCATAATGCATACAGATCCAGAGCCTTGCATTTATCCAGGTGTGCAGTAGTGAGGCCGAAGTTGGCGCACGGCCCGACTGGTGCCAGGGTGCGAGGGCCCGTTCAACGCTGCTTGCAGCTTTAAGTTTTCATTTGTTTTGCTGTTTATTATATAACCTATGCTTG
Organism: Chaunax sp. Z400; assembly: GCA_037577475.1. Taxonomy (NCBI): domain Eukaryota; kingdom Metazoa; phylum Chordata; class Actinopteri; order Lophiiformes; family Chaunacidae; genus Chaunax; species Chaunax sp. Z400. The sequence goes on from CM075193.1 coordinate 1,082,253, forward strand.
TTAGTGAGCTAATGTCAGTTTCCTAATACAAACAAGCCCTAGTTATTGAGAGTATGTGCAGAATATCTTTGAACCATTAAAATAAAACTTGTTAGCACTCTCAATAATGTTAATCAACACTAATAAATGTTAGCAAACACTTATAGATGTTTTACTTGACAATATTTTGTCAGCTATCGTTAGCTTTAGTTACCTAGCTATGTTAGCGTCTGTCAGTGGTAGCGTTGACTTACCTTTGAACCATCACAATACAGTTCAAACAAATATTTAGTGAACAAAAATCTATTAGCGTACTGGCTAATGTTAGCATAACATGTTCTGGATTTTTTTTAGATTTAACCTTTATTTTACAAGGCTTAACATTTGGAACAATTTATTCACAAAGGCGGCCTTGTGAGAACCCAAAGACAATAGCAAGAAGAGTAAAGTTGTAAGTTACGAAACAAATATGAAATGATAGCCGGCTAAGCTAACTTCTTTGTATTCTGTCATTTTCATTCTTGTGATGAATAAATGTTGTGATTTAGTCTCTGGTCGACTTTGATGAATGTTTGCAGTGTGTTAGCGATGCTAGCAGTCCAGAGTCCAGCTAAGGTCCTGGTCTGACAGAGGTTTAACATTTAGCTGAAATGGAACTCGGTTTCTCTCTGTTTTTCTATATGAAAACAATCAAAATCTCTGAAGGTACTGAAGGTAACAGCTTGAAACTGAATGTTGAATCAAATGTAACAATAACTTGTTTTATTCTATGATGTTTGGATTAAAAGTAATCCACGTTGACATTTTAAAGCTGATTCTGATCGTTAAACTTCGGTTTTTATTAAATGAAAATAAAACATCCAATGGATAAATAATAAATTTTTATCAATCGGCCTTATTAAATTCCGTGAGTCTACAAAACATTGGGATCAGCTTCTAGATGAACTCCTGAGAGACAGAAATGTGGGCTTCGATGACTCAAGAGTCAAATTCGTCAACATTCAGTTACGGCAGCTACAATCTTCATTTTTGCATGTTGTGATTCACTCGTTCATTAAGATTCGACTCTCTCAGGTGTTCATTTACACATTCACCTGCATCCTGTCATTCCCTGACCCTGTGTCAATGTCACTGATGTGTTCATGGTGCGTTCAATGACTGATAATGTCGAACCTGTGGTGAATTCAGGGTTCATTGTTGGTGGTTCTGATGCATTCAGGGTTGGTTAATGATGGTGGTGGAAGTGATGTGCTCATGGTCCATTGATGTTGGTGGTCATGATGTGTTCAGGGACGGATGATGTTGACACTGTAGGGTGTGTCCATTATTTTTGTGGGCATTCGTCACGCTGCCTTCATGTCAACTGATAATGTTGGAGGTTGTGATGCTTTCAGGGTCCGTTGCTGTAGTTATTGGTGGTGATGTGTTTAGGGTCCACTGATGTTGGTGGTCGTGATACGTTCAGGGCCCAGTAACATTGTTCCTGCGGCCGAGGCGCAGGGCGGCAGCGCTCTGCCGGCTCTGCAGTGTGTTCTGGACCATGTCCTTCCACTGGTCGTCTGAGATCTCTCTGGCCCACGACGGTACACCAAGAGATGGAAACGCCATGGCCGCCATCGTCCTCTTCACCAGCTCTACATGGTCTGCAGGGAGGCACAGGAAGTGATGTCAGCATACAGGAAGTACTTCACAAAGTTTAGAGCTTAATTTTTTTCTGTTAAAGTGTGTATTATCAGTGTTATAAACAATGGAGGACACGCCTTCATAGGCCAGGTCCATTGAAGGATGCGTTTCCTGATTTGGGAAACAGCTATGGAGTTCTGACCTGCATCCATGGGAATGGAGGCGTGGCTCCTCTGGGCTGCCGCCCCCTCAGGGTCCTCCTCCTCGTCACTGTCTGGAGGAGGAGCTTCTGGGAGGTGAAGCCCCATCACCTGCAGGAGAGACAGGTGAAATGAGGTCACATGGCTGTTTGACAGATCAGATATTAAGTCATGTTGCCAGGCAGAACTCACCTCCAACCTGTGCTGCACCTGCTGCAGCTGGTCTGTGTGGGAGGGGTCCTCATCACCCCTCTCCTCACCCTCCTCCCCTGGCTCCTGGTTCAGAGGTTGGTAATAGTATCCTCCACTGTTCTCCTCTTCTTCCCCCTCTTCCTCTCCATCCAGCTCCATCTCTCCCTCCTCACCTTCGGCCTCCCCCCCGCTCCACACCGGCAGCAGCGTCCCATCGGCCGTACGCTCGTCCTCCCCCAGCTCGTCCTCAGAGTTTGGTAAGACTCGCTCCGGTCCCATCGTTTCCATCCACAGACAGCACTGAGAGGGAGACAGGCCGGGAGAGACAGATAGGTGAGGGGAGACGTTAGAGAGAGGGCAGAAAACAACAACATGGAAGATGATGCGAAAGAAAACACTTCAGTGCTAAAGCTAACTTTAATTAAATCCAGGTAGTTTGACGGTGTGATTCTGTTCCGTCTCTGATGAACCAGTCTGTCAGCAGGTGCGTAATAATAATATCACATCACACCTGGAGCAGCTAACATCTAGTAAAGCTAGCCGCTCATTGTTCCTGATTATTTAATTGGTTATTAAACGTTTCTTCTTCTCTCTGCTGGTTTACGTCAGGAACTTGAAGAATAAGAAAAACGTCCTCCAGGTGACGTGCTTAGTTTCTTACCTGTCTGTCTGTTCGGAGCTGTTAGCCGCTGCTTGCTCCAGCCGCTGATCACACACTTCCGAGTACGTCACCACGCCGGAAACAAAACTGACCGTCACGTGCCTAACGGAAAGTAGAACTTTCTTCTGAACGACACAACATTAAAAGCAACAACAACAAAAAAATAGAATTGTAATAACAATATATTAATAAAATGGAGAAAGAAATATATGGAAAAATCAAAACATAACATCACAATATGTAATAAAACTGTCTTCTGTCTTCACTCTCTGTTCTCAATTTGTTTTATTCTTTTTTTATTTTCCATTTTCATATTACATATGTTATAATCTGTCTAAATAGATTAAAATAAATAAATAAATAAACTCTCAGACTTGTTTCAGATTAAACAATTTTTCAGTTTTTTTCATCAATCAGTGGTTTTAAAGGAAAAGTATAATGTTAAATATTCAAGGTCAGTTTTTTTTAATAGGAAACAACAATGATAGGTAGATACATAGGTAGATATTTGGTACTGCTGATCAGATTATCAATCATATCTGCAGATTTGTTCTTTAGTCTGACACTTAAAGCTTTTATTTGTTTTATATAATATGACTTTCTGAATTGAATTATTTTAAATACAAATCTTATATCTGATGATGTAAAAAAAACTTTTCCATTAAATTATTCAAATTACAGCTAGACTGCAGCTATAATTTAAATCTATAATGTCAAATCTTTCAAACAAGAGTATTCAGTATATATTTATTCATTTATCGGATCAATTTTTATTGTGTATACACCTGTGTACAGGTGTTTTTCTGTAACACTGAGCTTTCAACACAAAGAAATCTGAAGGAGAAAGACAAAAACAGATTATTTTGGAAATGTAACTATTGAAAACAGTTAAATATGTCTATATCAATCTACAATAATAACTCTAAAAAAAATTTAGGTTACAATTAATTTAACGCATTTTTTTAAATGTGAAGATAATTAAATATCACAAAGAAACAAGTGACCAGCAGGAAATGGATAAAATCAAATGTTAATTTATTAACTGATTAAATATGAAGCAGACTTAACTTCTTCCAAATATAAATACATGAGATTGATCTAAAAAAAATTATAAAACAATAATTGCTATAAATATTCATAGAACGTTTTCATAAAAGAAAATTTGATAAAGTATAGGCTCTTAGTTTGAAAATACATACCGGATGTTGTATCAAGTGATTTGTTTGTGTATCAGAGACGAGCTGATCAATCAACAACAGCTTCTAATCATTAAACAATAACAGCTGTCATCGATAAACAGTTTAAATTATGTCAGTTTGATGGTAACGTCACAGACAGAGGAGGATTAAACGAGGCACAGTGGGGTGTGACGTCACAGCTGTCAAGATTGTCTATGGAAGAAGAAATCACTCTGAACAGGATTCATTCAGCACTAATGAGTATGAGTATACATATATATATATATATATATATATATACGTATATATATATATATACGTATATATATATATATATATACATATACATGATGATGCAGTAAGTTTATAAAACTAAATATTCAATATTAAAATACATTGGGGGGGTTTTCATATGGACACTGCAGGCAAATGTGTTCATTGTACCATGAGGGTCATTTTACTTCACTAACTTATTCTCTGGTCCCTCTCACACAATATCTTTCCAATATATATAAGTTTTAATTCTGTTTCAATAATGTGTATATAATATGTATACATTATATGTGTACTGTCTTTTCTATTATTTCATTATATATTTATACAAAAACTTTATAGTTTGACAAATATTCTCATCTCAAGGTTCACTTACCCACATTGATTCCTTATTGCAGTCAATTTAATGCTTTGTAATGTTTTATTGCAAAAGGTGTAAGACTAATATAAGGTATTGTATTGTTTGGTATTACAACTGTATTATTGTATAAAACATATAAATACAATATACAACGTTTAGGTTATTATTATTGATTAAATAACACATGGATCATCTGTGGCATCAGTCTGGTTCCAGGAAATAGATCAGAGTGAGTCCTCTCTCCTTTCTCCTACCTCTGGTTCTCATAGTAACGGTCACCTGCAGAAACACACCGGGACTCACCGACCGACCCACCGACCTCCTGTTCGGCTGTAGGACCCCCGCTCTGCCCGCCTCCTCTCTGCTGTTGCTCAAATCTAATCAATCGATACCAAGATCGATCGACGTTGGCCGCGCTCTGTCAGAACCTGCGCGTGGCCTGCAGCGGGATCAAAGGCACCGGAACAGCGGATGATGACATCATCGTGTGAGAGTCCCGATCCTCCCCGCGTGAGCTGATCCATCATTTATCAGGTTGACTGATCTCTATATTGCAGCTCCAAGCAGAATAAATGATTGACTAGTCTGACCAGATCATATGTTCCAGCTCCTTGATTGATTATTGATTAGCTTAAATGTGTTTTTACCTGCAGATATGACTGATCATGTGGGAGGATTTGTTCATTATTGAAGATAACATTTGAGGATCAGAGTCTTTATTTTGTTTCCCACGTGACGATTGATCATCTAATCATCACACAAATAGTTTAATTCAATCAAAATGAATATGAATGAGTCAATAAAGAAACATTTTATATCTTATTTTACGGGCTTAAGTTTTCAGGATGACATCATAGATTAGCTTCTAACAGGACCACGAGTTAAGCTAGCAAGGCTAAATATCTTGAATAAGACTTATGATAATGTAACAGATTGAAGAAAGGCATTATGGGAGCTGTGGTTTTTGAAATAACAAATTAATAGTTATTAAATTTACAGCAGCTCTCAGTGAGCCAGATAAGCTTGCTGAACATAGGCTAGACAGGAAGTGATGTCATGACTTTAATGGTGAAACCATGTGGCACCAACCAATAGCAGAGTTCAGTCTCGCCTTAATTTGACCTCCAGAGCTCAGATGTTTGGGTTTCTCTGAGGGAATTTTCGGACTGTTCTCCAGGTGTCCCAGTGCTCCAAGCATGCTTCCGGCCTCCATCCAGATCACGGGCGAGCTGCTGTCGGCCGCAGAGGTTCAGGACATCTGTGAGAGCCTGAAGGAGGACAGCGTCCGCCTGCTGTCTGTCCGTGGCTGTCAGCTCTCTGACCGTGACTTTGGACGCGTCTGCCGCAGCGTCGCTGAGTCGCGCTCACTTGCTCAACTCAACCTGAACCTGGGCGTCGTTTCCAGCATCAGCAGGACTCGACACCTGGCCGACGCCCTGAAGGCCAACCGGTCCTTGCAGACCCTGTTGTAAGTTCACAGGAGTGTTACTGCTACCTCTAGAAACTCCTCTGATTAGTTTGTAAAACTCTGCTCCCACCCCCTCCAGTCTTCATGGAAGCCCGCTGTTGGACACCGGCCTGGTGACCCTGAACCCGGCCCTTTCGACCCACCCAGCGCTGGTCTGTCTAGATCTGGGAGACTGCATGCTGGGAGATGAGGCACTGGGTCTGATTTGTGGGATGCTGCCGCCCGACGGAGCAAAGTCAGGTAAAGAACACCTGAGAACCCCCAGGTCCTAAACATCCCCCTAGAACCAATCAGAACCACACAGCAGCCACCAGGTACCACCCTGGAAACCCTCACCAACCACACAGAAACCACATCATTTTCAAACTGGAGGAACTTTTTCATAGCTCTAAGAACTAACTGCACAGCACAAGAAGGAACGATTTTGGATATTAGGACTTGGTGTTTTTAGAACTTCTTAAGCGATTTTACAGAACCTGCTCCCTGAAGAAGAGTGTGTGGATGCCATAAAAAGGAGGGTTCTTAGAGTTTTTAGTTTTTAGAACTATGAAAAGATTCCTCCGATCTAAAAACGCCCCTTGAGAACCACCTGGAAACCCTCGGCAACAACACAGAAACCAACGTCCGGACATGTTTGTGGTTTCTGCAGGTCTGAGGGAGCTCACTCTGAGCGCTAACCCAGGAATCAGCTCCAAAGGCTGGACTCGGCTTGCCATTGCCGTGGCCCACAGCTCCCAGCTTCGAGTGCTCAACCTGGACTACAACCCACTGGGTACCAGTAATACTACACCACTACTGCATTAGTACTGCATCAGTACAACACCAGTGCCTTATCACTGCTAGTTAAATAATGTCAGTTAGCTTAGCATAATGAGATATTTCCCTCACATTATAAATGCAACTAAGTTCAAACTAAGTACAAACCCGTTTCCAAAAAAGTTGGGACAGGGTCATGTTTACCATTGTGTTGCATCACCTCTTCCTTTAACTACACTCTGTAAGCGCTTGGGAACTGAGGAGACCAACTGCTGTCATTTTGAAAGTAGAATGTTTTCCATTCTTGCCTGATGTAGGATTTCAGCTGTGCAAGAGTTTGCGGTCTCCTTTGTCGTATTTGATGTTTCTAATGCACCAAACATTTTCAATGGATGACAAGTCGGGACTGCAGGCAGGTCAGTTTAGCAGCCGGACTCTTTTACCATGGAGCCATGCTGTTGTAATATGTACAAAATGTGGTTTGACATTGTCTTCCTGAAATAAGCAAGGCCTTCCCTGAAAAAGACATGGTCTACTTGGCAGCATATGTTGCTCCAAAACCTGTAAGTATGGTTCAGCATTAATGGTGCCTCTACACTTGTGCAGGTTACCCACTAATGCCCCCCCATACCATCATGGATGCTGGCTTTTGAACTGTGTGCTGATGACAAGCCGGATGGTCCCTCTCCTCTTAAGCCCAGAGGACGCAGCGTACATGATTTCCAAAAAGAATTTCAGATGTTGACTCATCAGACCACAGAACAGTTTTCCACTTCACCTCAGTCCATCTTAAATGAGCTCAGGCCCACTGAAGGCGGGGCGTTTCTGGATCTGGTTTATATACGGTTTCCTCTCTGCATGGTAGAGTTTCAGCTGTCATTTGTGGAAGCAGCGAAGAACTGTGTTCAGACAATGGCTTCTGGAAGTGTTCCTGAGTCCATGCAGTGATGTCCACTACAGAATCCTGTCTGTTTTTAATGCAGTGATGTCCACTACAGAATCCTGTCTGTTTTTAATGCAGTGATGTCCACTACAGAATCCTGTCTGTTTTTAATGCAGTGATGTCCACTACAGAATCCTGTCTGTTTTTAATGCAGTGATGTCCACTACAGAATCCTGTCTGTTTTTAATGCAGTGATGTCCACTACAGAATCCTGTCTGTCTCCCCATCTTTACTTCAGAGAGACTCAGCCTCTCTGATGCTCTTTTTATACCCAGTCATGTTACTAACCTGTTTCCAGTTCACCTCATTAATGTTGAGATGTTCCACCAGGTGTTTTCTTTTAGCATTTCACAACTTTTCCAGTCTTTTGTTGCCACTGTCCCAATTTTTTTAGAAACGTGTTGCTGGCATCAAATTCATCATTTTCAAAACAACAATGAAATTTCTCATTTTCAACATTTGATATGTTGTTTTTGTGCTATTTTCAATTAAACATGGGGTTTCAATGTTTTGCAAATTATCACATTCTGTTTCTATTTACATTTTTAATTTTTTCCCCCCAACATTTTTAGAAACGGGGTTGTACATTTACTTCAGTATGGAACGTGTGCCAAAGGTGCTGGTTGTGATTATTCTGGTCCTGATTGTGAATGGTTTAGGTCTGTTTCCAGGTGACCAGATCGCAGGGATGCTGGCGGTGGCGGTAGCGTCCAGCAGAACCCTGGAGGTGTTGGACCTGGAAGGAACTGGACTGACTAATCAATCAGCACAGGTCAACCAATCACAGTGCTCTGTGCTCTTCTTCCTCTGTTACATCATCATTGTGTAGTAAACGGTCATTTAGCTGTTTCTCCAGGAGGGGGAGACGTTGTTCTACTACATCATTCTCCCCAACCTGATCCCAGTTCAGTGAAACCAGCTGGTGTCATGAAGCTGGTTCTGAACTGGTTCTGTTCATCATGAGAACCTTGGGTGGAGAACTGAATGTGACAAATGAAAGAGTGAAACCTGCTGAAATATAAACACAATGATGACAGAACAGAACTAGCAGCTTTAGAAACTAGAACTCAGGTACCAATATTAAAATAACACCATAATCACGAGCAATTATTAAACATGTCATTTTTTTTTAGTCCATTATTAATATTTGATGCAGATAAAAGAGAACAGTCTTTCCTCTCTGCTCACTCAAACGTTTCATTAATTATTATTATATGGAGGATTTTTCCAATAAAAACAACAGAGTTTAGTTTTTATTTCAGTTTTCATCACTAAGACTCTTTGTGTTCACCGGAAAAACAACTTTATTAATCACAACAGATTTAATCAATGTAATGAAATTAGTATCGTAAACTCAGCCAATCTGATGCTGATCTATCTAATATTTATTCATATTAGACTAATAGACTCTATAATTGACTAAGAACTGCACTTAGTTTAAACATACATTTGAATTACTTGTACTTTGTTTTTATTTTCATGCTACCACCTACTTGTACTCTACTACATTTCAGAAAGAAATATTTTACTTTTTACTTCACTACACTTACATGCATGTTGCTTTATAAATTGAGATTTTTACATATGAACCATATGAAGAGTTTATAAAATCACCTGTATGCTGCTGATTCTGGTGTGAAATTGGGACATTTTAGCCCAGGACCTATATGTGTATAATACACTACAGACTAACACTAACAGTAACAAGCAACATGCAGGAAAACTGTCATTGTTCTTTAGATAATAGATTAGATCAATATGTACTGTCAAATCGCATGCAATTTCTAATATGATGGATGAGCTAGATGTGTAGAAAGTCTGTCCAATAGATTATGTTCTGATTTTACGGCATAGCTATTCTAGCTAGCTAGCTAGCTAATCTGCTAAACAGATGACATTCTGATTTAAGAGTAGCCTATAGGTATTCGAACTAGCAAACTAGCTAATCTATCTAAACAGATTACATTCTGATTTTATAGTATAGCTATTCTAGCTAAGTAGCAAGCTAATGGATTACATTCGGATTTACTCTATGACCGTTGTAACTAGTTAGCTAACCAGCTAGATAATAGGTCACATTCAGATTTTACATTCTAACTATTCTAGCTAGCTAGATAATCAGTGCAATAGATTACATCATCATTTCGCAGTGTAGAACTTTTGATAGCTAGCTAACTTGATAACTAGATAATCTGTTCAATAGATAAATAGATACATTTTGGTTTACAGTAAAGTTATTCTAGTTAGCTAGTTTGCTAGGTAACTAGACTAGTGTAAGGTTTGGAAACATATTAAGATTCGTTCTTCTCTGCTGGTTTTAATGGTAGGTAATAAAAGTGACGTACAGTGCTGTTTGCTAAAGTAGTTTCTAATGGACATTATTTGGGTTACTGTAAATTGGCCTACTGCACTTTATTTAAATGAGTAACTAGCGACTGTAGTTAGTTTTCTCTGACTATCCTGCAGCAGCCTCTAGTGGAGGAGGTTTACAGAAGCGGTATTTGAGGTTAATTATGTGAAATGAATTCATTATTATCTAAAAATTTATATATATACTGTATATATATAAAAGTACAAGTTAACAAACACAAATTTAATATAGTTTAATTTACTCGATTTGATTTATCTTGAGTAAAACATTTGTTATTAATCCATTTTGATAAAATCTTCAAACCTCAAAGTTCACGTGCAGTCTCTAATTAATAAGACAGTTGTGGGAGACATATGCGACTGCTGAAGTTTTTGTTGTATTTTGAACACCTCTGTGTTCAGGTGTTCTTGGACATGGTGGAGAACTACCCAACAAGTCTGCGGGTTCTGGTCCTGGCGGAGAACGACATCAGTCCAGAGCTGCAGCAGCAGATCTGTGACCTGCTGTCTGAAGCAGAGGATGATGAAGACAGAGAGGCTCCTCCCCTCTTGACTGACCCCGCCTCCAGCAGAGCCCTGCTGCCAATCAGAGACAAGTACCAGCCTCCCACCTGGCTCCCCCACAGCAGTAAGGGCTGAACACTCTCCCCTGTCCTCACGTCTTTGTACCCCTGTACTCTCCATACTGGTCCCCCAGTGACATACAACCTGCACAGAACCAGTAAACTGGTTTCCCACTTTGTCATCTATTGGTCCACATTATCCCACTGGTTCCACTGGTACTGTTTGTCATACTGGCTCCACTGTACAGCTATGGTTCTACCAGTTTACTTTACTGGTCTTTGAGTCGTGTTTATTATGCTGGTACCACTGCTACATGTCATCCTACTGGTTCTACTGGTACTGTTTGTCATACAGATTCTACTGGAATAGAATACCATGCTGGTTCCAGTGATTTACCATACTGATTTTACTGATGTAAGATTCCATATTTAATAGTGCTATTTATTATAATGGTTCCACTGGTCCAGGTCATCCTACAGGTTCTATTGGTATTTGTCCCACTGGCTCCACTGTACAAGAGCCAGTCATGGTTCCATCAGCCCAGTTTGTTCTACTCTGTGGGCCCAGTTTTAACTTGCTGGTACTCCTGGAATCAAATATCCTACTGGTTCCTCTGCTTTACATTACAGGATTTGCTGTTGTGAGATCACAAACCTACTGTTACTGTTTGTCATACTGGTTCCACAGGTGTAATTTAACATACTGGTATAAGTGTTCTAGTTTTTGCTGAACCAATCATCCACTCATGTCAGACATGGATGCGCCCTGTCTGTCCTATTTGGGTGGAGTATTTGCTGGGATCTTACCCAGTTGAGGCCCATGTGATTCTGGTTCCCTCCCAGTTGAGCCTAGTATTTGATGGGTTCTGTTCCAGCAGACCCAGTATGGTTCTGTGGTGTTAGATGTCAGTTGGTGGTTTTGTGTTCTGTATAACAGAGGCAGTGTGTAAATCTGATAAAACTGTTTTTTTTTAGCTAATCCCAGTTGAAGAACATTCTGTATTTTCATGACAAATAATGAATATTTAAAATATTATTGATCTGCTCTTCTTCTGTGGTTCCTCTGTGATTCAAGCTCCATGTTTTTAAGTTTGCTCTGGTCCTGGCTCTGGACCAGAGCCAGTTACACAACTGAATAAATTCTTCTTAAAGTCCCAGTCACACCAGCACTTTAAAAATGAAGTGAAACCTGTTCACTTCAATAGAATCACTGAAGTCATTCAATGCTAGCTCTCTCCATTTTGTTTTGCAGTTCGTAATTTATTGGCTGTATATCACCATCTAAGAGTTCATCTGTTCAAGTATATAGTTTCACAACATGCTTTACACACAGTTAGCAGACAGGAAGATACATGCTAATACGGCTCAATAAACCGTAGACACCCACTGGCTACCGTTAGTGATCAAGCTAACCAACTAGCTAACTGTTATAAATAATAATAAATAAAATAATAATAATGATAATAATAATAATAAAATAAATAATAAATATAATAAATAAATATAAATTAAATAATATACAATCATTGATGTACTAGCAAAACAAAACACACATTGACCAGCTGGCTACTATATTAGCAGTTAGCACTTCGGCCAGAGTAGCCCTTTGAGTGTTCTTGTCAACAAGTAGTTAGCACTGCCTTTCCACAAAGATGGATAAAACTTCAAACATTAGCAACTACTCATAGTTGGTGAACTACTGTACCGAGAGGGCTAATCACTAACATGCTAGCCTGCCATGCTACGACTAACCTCTCTTCATTCCTGCTGGTAATTTGTACCGTAGGACTGGATTTATATTACATTCATGTGGTATCGGAGTAATCGCAATTAGTTTCCAACTGGGAAAATTTCCAACAACATGATAGATGAAAGTAAATGTTCAGTTGATGTTGTTGGAACAGTTGTTGAAGTTGTTGTTAGAATCTTTTATCAATTCATTCATTCATTCATTTCCTGTAACTGCTTATGTGGTGTAGGGTCGCGGGGGGGCTAGAGCCTATCCCAGCTGACTTTGGGCGCGAGGCAGGCTACACCCTGGACAAGTCGCCAGTTCATCACAGGGTCACATAGAAAGACAAACAACCATTCTTACACACATTCACTCCTACGGTCAATTAAGAGTCACCAATTCAACTATATTGCATGTTTTTGGTGGCGGGAGGAAGCCGAAGAACCTGGAGGAAACCCACGCAGACACAGGGAGAACCTGCAAACCCCACACAGAAAAGTCCCAGTTCCTCAGTGGGATTTGAGGCACTCTTGCTGTGAGACAAGAGTGCTAACCTTTATGCCACCGTGCCGCTCCTTTTATCAATTTGTGTATTGGATATTAATTGTTTTAATTAATTAATTAATTAAATACAGTATGATTTAGGGTATTAGATGTACCCATTAGTTTCTGTCCACGTAGCATTAGCATTAGCCTTGACAACCAGAAGTCAGGTAAATCAATATGTTGGCAGTTTTGGGGAATGTACTGGTTCAGCAACAAGTCTGTGACAAAATCACTTATGAACAAGTTTAAATTTAGCTTTGGTCCAAGTTTGAAGCTTTATATTACTTGTAAAAAAAATGTAATCTTCTTTGTGGTGACCATGTTTCCACAGATTGTACATTGTTTTATTCCATAAAAGTTATTAAAGTTGGGGGGAAAAGCTAATCAAAATAATTTCTCTCTAGAATGAGTTAATGAGGGGGGGAAATGACACTAAAAAACGTAGCAATCAAGGATTAGCCAGCAAGCTTGTTGGATTAGCTTGAACGTTAATAGAGCAATTAGTTCCTATAGTTTGTTAAAAGCTACATTAAATCCCTTTCAGATCCGTTGTTCTAGTCGCAGTGTTTGATTAAACACCTTTAACCACAAGTTGAATCCACTGATCGCAGTAATTTCATTGTAATTAATTTAATTTGTCTATTTGACCTTAAATTAGCTTACAGAAGTGTAGGTGTGACTCGGACACTTCTAAGACTTTCTTTTGAATGAAAACAGAGGAAACACGGAAACATCAGGTTTTTCATCTACAAGATATTGCTTATATATTCAAACAGTTTCCAAATCAGTTTATAGATTGATTTCTTTTAAACGAACTGTTCAACATGCAGTTGAACTATTGAGTTAGATGTTCAGGTTCATTCCAAGTTTTTGTCTATACATTAGCTTGATTACCATGAAGCTACAGCAAAAAGCTGAAGCTTAAGTTGAGCTTGTTAGCTTAAAAAACGACGCATGGAGCACAGCTAGCCTGCCGCTGTCCAAAGGTAATAAAACCCATGTAAAAGCAGCTTTAAAACTCAATGAATGATACGCATCTTTTTTACTGAATCTGATTAACATTTGGTTTTACGTGACGCTACTTTGACGAACTATTAAACTTTGTTTTTGATAAAGTATTTTAATGCAGGTGAGTATTTAAAAAATGAACTGAAACCAGTTGCTGTCTATTAGAAGGAAATCAATCTGTAAACTGATCAATAAGTTGGAAAATGAAGCTACAGAGTTTACAGTAAATAGTGTAGACATGCAGACGTGGCAGTTTGGTCCTTTAAATCTATGTGCCACTCTAAACATGTCATTCTTTGACCTTACAGACTCCAGCCCCCAGATGGTCTTGCTGACATCAGGTCTAGGTGAGAGCTTATTGGCTGAGACTGAGATGTGACCCCTCCCACAAACACACTCATTCCTGTTAAAACCTATTTTCACATTTATTGGTTTGTTTTGAATGTTTCTCTGCACCTCTCTGGAATGTCAGATCACTTGATCACTAGCAACCAATCACATGCTCTGCGTGGTTTGATGTAGCACCTGTACATAGACTAGAACACAAACACAAAACCTTAACACACCAGGTGACTTCTCGACAGGTGTGTGCCTCTGATGAATGTAGTTGTTTGTTCTGCTGTTCTGATGTCACAATAATAAAACTGTTTACAGCTTCTTAACAACCAATGACTTTGACTCATCATTAACTATCACTAAAGGTAGCACTGCTAATGAAGTTAGCTAGAAACCAATGACTGATTCATCATTCACTGTCACTCAAGCTAGCACTGCTAATGACATTATCATTAAAACCAATTACTCTGATTCATCATTCTGTCACTCAAGATAGCACGGCTAATGTTGCTAGCTAAAAACCAATTGCTCTGATTCATCACTGTCACTCAAACTAGCACTGCTAAAACATAAGCTAAAAACCAATGATTCTGAGTCATCATTCACTGTCACTCATACTAGCAAAGCTAATGTCAAAGATAACAGACTAATTCATCATTCACTGTCACCCAAGTTAATGCAGTATTAGCTTACGTGAGCTAGCCAATGTTAACTTCAAATATGTACTATTTTTGAATAATTACCACATATTACTATAATTTTTACTTAACTTACTAATTATTTACTAGTTTATGTTATTTACCTAATGTTAATTTAATTAATTAATTAAAGGTAACTAAGTGATAATAATTTGACCCTGTTGTTAGCAAATGTTAAAATTACGTAACGTTAGTGAGCATTTTCTGTTTTAATTTAAATGCACAATTAAATTTTCAGTGAAATAAATTAATGTAATATAATTGCTCTATCTGATGACCTCTTTTAAAGCCTTTACATGTCGCTGAACATATAAATCAGGATTTCTTATATCCATTTTAATATAAACTTAAAAACAATGAATTTACACATAGACTCTAGAAAAATATGATAATCATTGACGTGACATTTGCGTCCTCAGCCGGGTTTAAGTCTCTGAATGTTTTATGTCATTAACACAGCAGCTGACAGCATTCACAGCTCGTCATTCTTCAACTTTATTGCACACAGTTATAAAAATGTCCGACTCTCAGTACATCAGCCACTGATAAATTACACCAATAAATTACTTTTACAGCTGCTGAGTTTCTGTTGTTTCAGCAGGTTAAAGTGAAGAGCAGGAAAACACTGTGTACAAATATTAGCAGTATAGTTCATCTGGATTCTGCAGTAGTACATGTCTGTGAGAAACAACATAGATAGAAAATATTATAAAATGGAAGTGTTGAAGGATGAGGAAAATAGTTTTTAACATTTTAAAAATAAAATTTTTAACAATGTGACACCAATTTTTTCCATTTTATCTCAGTTTTTATTTAAATGCTATTTTTTTTACTTGTTTACTTAGTGCAAAGATAAAAATAATATTAATAACTTTATGAGGTCAATATTGTGAGACAGTACATGTCATAATAGTACTAGTATCTCATTAATGTGTATTTTTACTATCCCTTTAGTGTTTATCAGTTTGTTTTGCTTTTCTAGCAGACATGTTCTTCCATCATTTAAATTGTTAACATTATGTTCAATTTTGACTGAATTCTGACTTTAAGTATGTTAAGAGTCCACAGCAGGAAGTATTTTTACACAGTAATGTTCCAGAAAACAGCTGCTACTCAACATCAGTAATAAACTCTTGTCACATCTGAAGGCACAGAGTATAAAGCTGCCATCTCTTTACACAAAACAACATTTTAAATATTTATCCATCAGATTTTATTTATCAGATTTTATTCACCAGATTTTATTCATTCATTCATATTTTTCAACAGTTTATTTGTTTAAAGGATCTTAAAGGAGCAGTTCAACATTTATTGAAATCATCAATCTCTTCATTTGTGAGTAAAATGTTCAGATTAATTCCAGTCATCCATGTCTATGTGCTAATAGACATGAGAGAGTGGAAACAAGGAAAACAGCTAGTTTAGATTATCATCAAAGCTGGAAACAATGAAACAATCTTATCAGAAAGACTGAAAATGGGAAGAAACAGCTATCTTAGCTTAGCATAAAGATTTGAAACAGTGGGAAACAGCAAACTTGGCATAGCATAAAGACTGGAAATAATTGGAAACAGCTAGCTTAGCATAGCATAAAGACTGGAAAAGAAAGGAAACAGCTAGCCTGGCTGGCATCTCTAAAGCTCACTGATGAACTTCTTACATCTGAAGAGTAAAAACTACGTTAATGGAGGCTCGTGTATTGGACCGGTTCTTGACAGTCATGGCAGCAGTGAAAACAAACCATCACCCAACACATCTGCAGATTTTGTTCTGCAAAAACTGTAACTACTTCCACAAAGGAGGATATGTTTTCAACTCAATTAATTTACTTGTTCTTAAGTTATTTTTGGGGGCATTTTATGCCTTTATTGGATAGGATAGCTGAAGAGCTGACAGGAAATGTGGGAGAGAGAGTGGGGGGAAGACATGCAAATGGCAACAAGTCGGAATCAAACCCGCACCAACCGATAGAGGACTATAGCCTCAGTACATGGGGCGTGCGCTCTAACCACTGCGCTATATATGCCCCTTCATTTACTTGTTAAGCTTAGCTAGCCACCGTGCTGGCCCTAGCTAAGGTTAACTTAATAAATTAATTAATTTACGAGAGTTAAACTTAGCTACTGAGGCAACAGCACTACCAACTACACCACCATAATGACCCTAGCTAAGTTTAATTAAAAAAATTAATGAATTTACTAGTTAAACTTTGCTAGTGAGGCAACAGCGCTACTCATTATGCCACCGTGCTGACCCTAGCTAAGGTTAACTTAATAAATCTATTAATTTGTTAGTTAAACTTAGCTAGCTAACTTTAACTTAAAATAATTTAAGTTAAAATGGGTTAAAAATATAATGTAAGTAATTACATTTACTAATAAACGTTTTCCCATTGGTTGGTTGGTTTGTTGGTGGAATGATGGAACATGGGCCAGGGGAGATCCCGTTAAATGTTGGTGCATATCAGGATAAAGGAACAGATCCAGGATTTATTTTCATCTTTCTTCAGCATTACGAGATGCAACATAGTGACAGGTTTCCACTAAACTTTATGGAGGGGTGGGTGATGGGTTGGACAAGCCAATCAGACGTGAGTAGGGTTGTTCAGGTGTGGTGAAGGTGTGAGCTCGACCAGTTTTAAAATCTGATTTGAAATGTTTATAAAGTTTATAAAACAAAGGTGATAAAAAATTCATTTAAATGAAAAATAAGTTGTGCAAAATGTTCTCTACATGTCATTACGTGTTTATAATAGAAATCTGATGTGAACATTTAAATGTTCATAAACACACATCAGACCTGGATCACACCTCAGCGTATTTCCAGGTCTTCTGTAAAACCTGTGTTCATGTCTGTTGCAGCTCCGGGATACATCAGCTGCTATTAGTCTCACACTGCTGTCAGTGCTGGAGGTGCATTGTGGGTAATGTAGGCACCATGCTTTAGCAAGAAGAATCACATGATAAATCAAGTGATGCTGTCACAGGTAATTTGCATATAAACAGCAGGTGTCCACTGTGACAATCATTCCTGTTGAACTGGATCCCAGTTCCGACATGAATGAGACAGGTGAGGCTGTGACCTCTGACCTCTCTCCCTGTTTGTTTCGCCCACTCAGTCTAAATGACATCAGTGTTCATTTTCTTCTTCTCTGGTTCTGCCACATTCAGGACGCTGATTCGACACTCTTGCTCGCTCTTCTGTCCTCGCCGTTGTGATGATGATGATGATGTCAGCGGCCAGCAGGGGGCACGGCCACAGTCCCTGCAGCGACCCTGCAGTACAAGGGCGGCGGTCAGCACCACCACACCCAGCGTCATCCCTGCCAGCACCAGCAGTATGATGAGCTGGACCTCTGACAGGCCGGCACTATCGCGTTCACTCACTGTCACCTTCAGCAGCCTGTCGCCATGATGACTGCTGTTAGTGGTATTGCTCCACTGAGTCTTCCTCCCAGTGGTCAGGTGAGGTCTGTCTCCTCCTCCTCCTCCCTCCCACCCCAGAGTTGTCCAGCTATGCTCGTGGTCGTCGTGGCTCCTCAGCGCTGTCTCACAAGTGGCTCCAGTGTATCCGGGCCGGCAAATGCAGTGGAAGCCTCCAGCGCGGTCAAGGCAGCGGCCGCCATTAAAGCAGGGCCGGCTAGCGCAGTCGTCTAAGTTGACAGTGCAGAAGCGTCCGGTGAAGCCGGCGGGGCAGAGGCATGAAAAGCGGCTGACGCCATCCAAGCAGGTGGCGCCGTTGGCACACGGCCTCATAAGACAGTCGTCCAAATTGGTCTCACAGCGTGGCCCCGTGAAGCCGGCCAGACAACGACACGTCAACGCTGCTGCAAAGCCGTCAGCATCTTCACATAGACCGCCATTTTTACATGGAGACCTGGAATCCAAACAGGAAGCATATGAAGAGGATACCATCAAAATAAAGGACTTACACACTTAAACAGTTTGAATTTATTGTGTGTCTGATTTACGGTTTTTCAACATGTCGTGTAGTGTTTTCAACAAATACACAAAAAATACATGAAAACGTACAGACTGATCAGGAATGTTATATTTTGGAAGCGATTCTCAAAACTGTTTAAGTGAAAATATCAAAAAACACACGAGAAACAATGGGAAATCAACCTGACCTGAGGTCAGACCCGCCCCTATTTGGGTCCCAAGTTGCTTCACAATACCTTAACATAGAAACATAATTCAAAGTTTAAACTGGTCACCAGACTTGGGCCTAAATGTAACTTTTTAATATGTGGACTGGTTTTCATGAAATCCCAGTTTAGGTTTGGGGTAATTTTGGGTGGTTTCAGATTTTATAATGGGTGTGTGTTGTGTTGTGGGTGTGGAATGTTGAGAGTTAGAGTGGGTGACATCATCATTAGAGTGGAGGGGAGCTGGAAAATTGTCAAAAAATCTAAACTTTAAATTGCTCACTACCTCCGTTAAACGTAGTAAAATTTTGTGCTGCTTCTAGTGATGCTAATTTGGAAGCTAACAGACAAACACTTCTGGCTCAGGGAGGCCCTGAACAACAGGAAGTCCAACCAACTGCCTCATCAGCTCCCATTTTACCTTTGAGCAGAAAACAGTGGAGGAAAGGAGACAGTAGCAGTTTTCTCTCTCGCTATAATGTTCACATGTTTAACTTTATCCTTACAAATTATAGAACTACATGTTCAGCAAATTCTTAGGATGCTGACGATGTCTCATTTTAACAATACCACCTACAGCTTTTGGATCAGAATGTCTTGTTCCAGTGCTGCTTTAGGGGCTTTGTCTCTGTCTATCTCAATGAGTCGGCATTTTCAGGCTCCAGGTACAGTTACACACAGATGATGTTCATTACTATTAGTACTGGTTTCACTGACACACAGACAAATCATGTAGCCCATGAACCTCAATGATACTGCTATTAACACATAGTACTGGTCATATTAGTATCTCGATACACACCAAGCATCCAATAGATTTAAAATGTCTTGACTATTTCTTGACAGGTGTACGTACAGACCTCCTCTGGTGACATGGTCCTGTCTTCAGCTGACATTTCCTGCCGTGGAATCCTTCAGGACACAGACATGTGTATTCACCGCTGTCCTCCATCACACAGGTAGCTCCGTTCTGACATGGCTGCTGCTCAGAGCACATCGACAGGTCTGAAACATCGAATCAGACGTTAAGAGCGAAGGAGACGCAACGTCACATGGACGTTTTGTAGATAAAAATTAAACCAAATGGAAAGAAACGAAAGAGAAAACCAGTGATCTCTGTAGCTGTACCAGCCTAACATAGCTGGAGGTGCATTATGGGTAATGTAGGCTTTTACAAGGAAGAAGAGCGGATCATTTGCTTATTAACGGTAGGTAATTTATTCTTCTTCTACATTTATGTTGTTACTTTGATTTTATCCACAAAATATGTGATCATGAATATTAAATATGATGTCACAGATCAATTTGATAAACTTAGAAACAAAACTTGTACATTTTGCTGTGAGTACTTTAATACATTTAATCAAGAAGAATGCTAGACTTTTATTCAAGTACTTTTACCTCTGATTACTTTGTCCAGTACTGACCTTTGTCACAGAAGCGCCCCCCCCAGCCCGCCTCACAGGTGCACTGCCATGGCTGCTGACAAGAACCGTGTAGACAGCCGGGCATCGGTACGCAGCGATCACAACGCTCACCATCCCAACCGGGGTCACACCTGGAGACACACACAGGTGAGTTATGACCTATCCGGCCCTCCATTGTTAGTGGTAGAGTAAAAGACATATGTCCCGTCAGCTAATGGATGCCTCACCTGCAGACCCCCGACTCGTCACAGCGGCTGTTGGTGTCGTTGCAGCTGCAGTCACTTCCTGTAGAGAAGAAGAAGAAGACGGGTCAGAGACAGCAGGGACAGACAGACTGGAGACTGCTGGGATTTAAACCAGCAACCATACCAGTGTGTCAGGACTCATGTCAGTCTCTCAAGTCTCTGATCAGACGTTAGCAGCTTGACATCTGACCTCTGACGGTCGCTGAGCCACATGTTCGCTCTTAGTTTGTCTGTCTAAGAGACAGCTGGATGAACAGCAACAAAACACACAGGACGTCCTGTAGAAACATCTAGTGACATCATCAAACAGAGGCCCTTGAACTCATTGTGTAGTGTGTGAATAAAGTTCTGTCAAACTTTTTTTTTTTTTCATTTTGGGTTTTTTAATGCGGACGTCATTCATCTCTCAATCCTTCAAAATTGGGCTTTCCCAGCAGCACATGAACACATCAGATTCTCCAGATTTCCTTGTGGAGAATTAAACTGTGGGGCAGTGAACGTATCACCTCTGTTGCTTTTTGCCTTCAGAGTTTAACAGATATTAATCCAACCAGTTTTCAGCTCCGTGTTCAGACCAGCAGCCGTGACCTCTGACCTCTGACCCCAGGTGAAGGGAAGCTGCCGGTGGATCGGGTGTCAGCCGGAGTCTGGGAGGATTGTTTTCAAAGGAGGTCCTGATGCAGAGACAACAGGCTCGTCCTCGGAGCTCTGACAGGCCCAGGATGGAGCTCTGTGGTGGGCCCACATGACTGGAGCAACAGCTGGGTGGTGCTAAGTGTTATATGAGAAGAGCCAGACGACAGTGAGCGGAAGGTTAATCTGACAGCTGGGGGAGGCCGGATTAACGGAGAACAATGAGCTGCTGAGCGTCTCTGAGCAGCTCAGTGAGGGTCCACGTCCAAGATATTTACAACCTCCAGCATACCCAGTAAGGACTGTTGGGACATCCTCCAGAAACACTGAGTACGGAAGCGCATTGCTGCCACGGCAGAAAAGAAAAACAAAATCACTATCACGTTATATCGTGAAAGTTTTCACGTTATAACGTGATACAAACTTATCACGTTAAAACATATTCTTGTTTCAATGAGTAAAGTCTGCGGAGAACAGATAAACTGAGGAATATGGCTCACCTACATGATTTGATTAAGTTGTACTTCACTTATAACGTGATACCTTTTATTGTTATAACATGAACTTATCACGTCAGTTGGCCTCTGGCGGAAGTGGACACTTGTTGCTATTTTTCCAGTGGACTGACGTCTCCATGGCCCAAAACACGGATATTCCACTGTTAAGATTTCTATGTCTCAATCTGAGCATAAAGTACAATTTAACCTCATATATAACCTAATATATATCTTCAAATATACAACTAACATATAACCTCATATATATGTTTCTCCCCATTTCATAGGAGAAAATATAGGTATTCCCACATAAACCACATGAAGGGATTTAAAATGGTATAAAACAAACTGAAAATATCTTTAAATGCAACAGTTCTAAAACACACACACAAAGTGTGGATTACAATCCATGAATGGAACATGAAGCTCCCTGAGAATACTTCACTGCTCCCAGCCAACAAATACTGGACCCCATAACTCCCCATAAAACCATAGCATGTTTTCACATTTAGCTTCCGGCCAGATACAATCAGGCAGAAACACAAAGCCAGGCTAGTTTCCAGTCTTTATGCTAAGCTAATGCGATATAATGTGGGACCCCTCTTAAATTTGAACAATGACTGATGCTATGAGATCATAATCCTATGACGTTAGAAAAATATTTAACCATGATCTCATAGACCACCTTCTGACCCCGACCCTGAGACTCCGGCAGTGGCGGTCCTGCTGATCCTCAAGCGTCAGCCCGACACCCGTCTGTCTCCACACCCTGAACTCTTCTGGTTGATCACATTCAGGACGCTCGCAGCTGACCTCACTACAGAGAGGTCGATGGTGATGCGTTTACGCTGTGATTGCGGTGGTAAACAGAAGCTAATCTGTTTACTTTTCGATGGCTAAAGACTCTCTGACTCCATCACAGCATCTAAACCCTGGCTGAAGCCCCGTCTACAGCAGCAGTCTGGAAGGTAAGCGTTGGTTTCTGCAGTGCTACCAGGTGACCTTACCTTGACCTCGGCAGGGCGGGACGACGAGGAAGCAGCAGCTCAGCAGCAGCATGACGGCTGCATCTCTGACTAAAGACATGTTGGTGGCGGCGGGGACCAGGACCTGAAAGAGAAGGAAGATACTTGTTGGTCTCTGCTGACCTGGAGTCAGTTTGTCGGCTGTATATAAACACATGACGACTCCTGAAAGGTGAGACGGCGTCTTGAGCTGTCATCATCCTGATCAAGGGTCTGCACCAGGTGTGAGAAACATAAATCAGAACTGCTCCAGGATCAGCTATGAGGGGCTCTAATCAAACACTTCCCTCCATAAGAGATATATATGAACTGATATTTTTATAAAACCATTATGTTACTGACAGGAAGACTGCTGACCTCATTTAGAATAAAAATTATTTTATATGTTTCACTATGCTTCTAGTCATGTTGGGTTGTTTCAGGGTCTTTATCCCTGTCAACCTCAATGAGTCTGCATTTTCAGGCCCAGATACAGTAACACACAGCTGATGCTGATTGGCTAATTAAACCTCCAATCAGCTTACTCCTCTGCTCTGATTGGTAGTTGAGACTCTCGACAGAAGACTGGATCAACTACTACTATTACTACTACTACTACTAGTGATACTACTATTACAGATTTTACAACTACTTCTACTACTGTCACTACTACTAAATAAATATGTTAAATAAGTACTACAAAGTGGTACTACGTCTCAGTCTGAGTACTCACTGAGCTACTTTTAATGTCGGCTATCTCTTTCAATTGATTGATTCTACTACTAGTACTACTACTACTACTACTACTATTACTACTACTACTATTACTACTACTACTACTAGTACTGCCACTACTGCTACTACTACTACTTCTACTACTACTAGTAGTACTACCACTATTACTATTAATACTACTAGTACTACTACTATTACTACTACTACTACCACTATTAGTAGTAGTACTAGTATACTAGTACTACTACTTCTACTGCTGTCACCACTACTAAATAAGTATGTTAAATAAGTACTATTAAGTGCTACTCTGAGTACTCATTGAACTACTTTTAATGTCGGCTACCTATTTCAATTGATTGATTCTACTACTAGTACTACTACCATTACTACTAGTACTGCTACTACTACTACTATTACTACTACTACTACAGGTTCACAAAGCATGCTGTAGCCTATGAACATCAATGGTACTGCTATGAATACTCATAGTACTGGTAATATTAGTATTGAGATACACACCAAGCATCAGATAAACTCTGTGTCTTTAGAAATGTCTTGTAGGTTTGTTTGATTTTCATCACTACAGGAAGCTGCAGATCATCTTTCTCATAGAAGCAGTTCATTTAGGTTGAGTTAAAGTGTATAGGATGCATCTCTATAGTGACTTTCAGCTGATTATTTATCTGTGTGACATGTTTACTGTTGTGGTTCCCTCTCATAGCAGCGTTTTCAGAGTAAAAGCTGTAGAAAGTCTCTGTCCACCAGCTGCTGCCGTCAGAGACGAGCTGGAGAACCTGTGGAGCGTTTAGCAGCTACAGAGAGAAATTACCTCAGTGGTTTGCTCTGAAAACAGACCTCAGATCAGATCGACATCAAACATCTCTTCAGGTATGTGTGAGGCGATCATCAAGCCGACAGATCAAACACACGTGAAACCTGATCAGCTGACACTCGGTCTGACACTGACCTGTGAGTCTCTGATGTGGGACGTACTGACACGTCTGCCTCAGGGTATTCAGTATTCACTGATGTGTAGGGAGACCCAGACCTTCCCCACCCCCACCCTGTCATACTGACTGAATCTCCTTCGTTAACCCTCTGGATTCTGAAGCCCTGTTTACATGACAACAAATGTTTTTCCTTTGCATTTTAAAAAAAGTTCTGTATTCAGAATCAGAAACGTTTTACTGCCAAGAACGTTTACACGTTTTTTCTTATGTCACCTTTTAGAACCTGCTCAGCTTTTTTGGAGCCTTGACAGAGGTGGCACAAAAGCCCCTTTTCCACTGCATAGTACCAGCTCGGCTCACCTCGCCTCGCCTTTTTTGCATTTCCACTAGGTAAAAAGTACCTGGTACTACTTTTCTAGCACCTACTCTTTTGCGGTTCCAAGTGAGCCAAGCAGGTACTAAAAGGTCACGTGAAATGTTACAGACCACTGATTGGTCAATGCCCGGCACACACAGAGTATCCTGCACAGCACAAATCAATGACCGCCACACTCAAACAGCGAAGCTACTTTAGGGACTGTAACTTTTTTTTATTGCAACCGCCATATTGAGGAGGTGCAGACATTCCTGTCTTAAACAGCTGATTAGAGGATCACGAGAAGTGTGTGTCGCGTTAAAGACTACGCCACGGCAGTTTTCACACGGCCCCCAATCTACCCTCAGGAGGTACCATCTGCAATGGAAAACGACCAAGCCGAGTCGAGTCAAGCTGGTACTACGCAGTGGAAAAGGGGCTTGAAAAAGTACGTACCAGGTACTTTTACCTACTAGAAAAAAAACAAAGGCGAGTAGAGTGGAGCCGGTAGCACGAAGGCTTAGTTGATATGCGGCTAAAGTTACAGACGTGGTGGAAACAAAGACACTTTTAATAGGAATAGAAAAGGACTTCACCAACAACTCCAGATCATCGTCCATCAACATGTTTCACTACGTCAGAGACAAACTCACCAGACATATCCTGTTCATTTATACTCCCTCTATGTACGAAAATAACTACGTCCATTGGAAATAATGGACCCCTCCATGTCCTTAGTCCTTAGCTAAACATAGTGGTGCACTTGTGGAGTGGAGCTGAATGTGCAACTGGGCAATGAAGTTTGATTAATAGATAAAGAGGTGTGACTCCTGCGCCGTCCACTAAGAAGTTGGAACTTTTTTTGACTGATCACACGGAAACGTTTCATTAGTAAAACCTGTGTTTTCCCCCAGTACAACATGCCTGGCATGAGTGCCTTTCTTGCACTGCATATTGCATATTTCTAATGGATTTTAGACACTGACAAAAGTTAAAATATGTTCAGCTTTTCAGGGTAGATGCAGCTACTTAATGGAAAAAGCAGTGCATCTCCTGCACCCTGCACTGAAAAACAATTTTAACTTTTACGCACATTTAAAACCTGCCTGAAAAGCACAGGACAAGACAAGAGCGTTAGACAGGCGCACTGTGCTATAAGACAACAACGGTTTTGCTGTCAACACGTTTTTGATTGGCCCCAAATAGTTGTAACTTCTCAGTACAACGCCAGGGAGTCACCTTTTTTTACATTAAGTACATTTGAATGTGCGGTTGCACTCTTCTTTTGTACGATATTTCTGAGGTGGCTGAAGAGATGAGTCTCTGTGTGACCGGGGGTTTGACCCGACCAGCTAGTCTCTAACTGGGCCCAATTGTTGCTTAGGGTTAGGGTTGTGGATGGTTTACAGCTTCTTCTCTGAAACCGACGCTATAAGAAGGGAACCAGAACCAGAACCGGAGCCACAGCAATGACTAATCAGAGTTGAAGTTGTTGGAAGGACTATGCTAACAGTTTCCCTCTGTGTCTAGTCTTTGTGCTAAGCTAAGCTAAACACATCCTGGCCATGTCTCTTTGCAGGAGAACCAGAGCTTTTCATAAATCTTCAGACTGCACCTTTAGTGTGACCATCAAACAACATCCAACATCCAGTTGGACGTGAAGGTTGGGTCATGTGGTCAGCTTCCTTTCATACCTGCTACTTCCTGTTTTGATTTCCTGCTGGTTTGACCTCTTCACATCTCCTCCTGTCACTTCTCTTCCTCTCCGTGCTTGCCTCTTCTTCCTCCGCTCTCAGCTTCGTTCTGTGCAGCCTGTTGCTGTAGTGACGGACCTTCAGGTTGCTCTGCCCACACACTCGACTGGCAGGCGGCGAGTAACAACGAGCAGGATCATTCTTCTGGAGATTGCAGCGACAAACACAAACTCCACTAAGACAGGAGCGGACATGCCTGGATTACTCTGTGTGTGTGTGTGTGTGTGTGTGTGTGTGTGTGTGTGTGTGTGTGTGTGTGTGTGTGTGTGTGTGCGAAAGTATCTTCCTCACTCACATACCAAAGCCACACATACACACACAGATCTGTTCTTTCAGTGTGTTTGCTTGAGAAAGAAAAGAATGAGGGGTGTGTGTGCGTGTTTGAATGGATAGCAACAGGTGGCCAATTTAATGCTAGCACATAGCATGACACACACTCATTGCTGAGTAAAGCCGCAGGTATTGTTTCCATTCAACACTATCCAGTAGTGGAATGTAACTAATTATATTTACTCAAGTATTGAACAGAAGTACGAGTTAGAGATACTTTACTGTAGTCCTGTAGTATTTCCACTTTATGCTTCTCCACTACATCTCAGAGGTAAATCTTTTTTTATTCCACATCTGTCTGACAGCTTTTGTTACTGTTCAAAACATGTATCTCCAAGTTAGCTTAACATGAATAACATGATAATATTTTGCAGGATAGCATAACATGCTAACATTTGGCAGGTTAGGATAACATGCTAATATCTAGCAGGTTAGCAAGACATGCTAATATTAAACAGGTTAACGTAAAATTTAACATCTGGCAGGATAGAATAATATGCTAATATATCACAGTTTAGCAAGATATGTTAATATTTAACAGGTTTGCCTGTTGAGCAGGTTGGTATGACATGCAAAAATGTAGCTAGCTTTTTGAAGTATTAGTAGTTAGGTTTTAGTAGCTAACTATTTACCCTTTAGACTAATAACACTTTTGATGCTGGCTGTTTGTGATATTTGTTGCCAATAGTTTGAATATATTTGTATGTACAGCTTGTAGCTAGTTTTTTTTTTTATTGTTTCCTTGTAGGTGTTGCTTCTAGTTGTCTGTTTTTACCGAGCTATATTTATAATTACATGGGATTTTTCTACCTACCTAGTTATACTGTTTTTTGAATATTTCTATCTACCTATTTTTTCAACCTTTTATTTTTTGTTGTTTATAATTTTAACAGTAGTATTTATAGCTAGTGTGCTAGCTTCTAGTGTTAGCATAGCCCAGCTTTTGTCTTGTTCAGTTTTATACGTACCAGACCAAAACAATTTCTGAAATCCTTTTTAATGCCAATCTTTTCTCTCTGTGCAAATTCTCATTTTCAGATCATCCATGTTTTCTAATTATATTCTGAGGGTGAATTTTCTACATCACAGCTGATCAACAAGTCTTTTAAGAAGAAGAAGTTACGTTTTCATGCTACACTGACGTAATGCTGATGGTTCGAAGCTCTACGAAGTGAAAGTAAAAGCTTCCTGGAAGGAACAGGATCAGTCTAAATGCTGACGGAGGATTCGATAATGAATCTCAACGATGGAGGCTAACAGGATCAGGAGCTGACCAGCTAAACATCCAGACTTTGTTAACATCCTGCCCTGAAAGAGCATAGTGACAAACTTATTTCACTGAGCTGTTAGATCCAGTATTTGTTTCTGAACATTAGAGCATCAAAAAGAATGAAGGAAAACTTTTAAAGTTGGCTGGTCTTCAGCAGGTCGGACTCCACGAGGAGGAACGCTGCCCCACAAGGAAGCCAGCTGCTCCCATGGCAACAGGAGGCTGGTCACTGTAGACAATGTGGATGTGTTTGCTGTTTCTGAGCTTATCAGAAACTAAAACGTTCTTCAGGCTCAACCACCTCACATTAATGTTTCATGTTTTCATCAACAGGTTTTTAACTGGGACTCTACAGGATTCACTGGATTTAACTGGATGGGAGCTTAAAACGGCTGCAGTGACTAGAGAACATGAAAAATATTAAAGTTTGATTCTTTTCAAATGAGGTACAGACACGGTTTCTGCAGAACAGATGACAGAGGAAAGACACTCCCGAACCCTCACTGTCATCTGAAGATGCTTCTTTCACTGAGTCTGAGCTTTTACTTTGAAGGGCTGGTATTTATAGAGTCTTTTTAGAGACTGCTGCAGCTAAATGAGCGTCTTTGATGCCAGCAGAGTGAGTCAGAGTGAATCACTGTCAGAATAAACAGCGGCGGGTCTGAAGGATTTAACAGAAATAAAAACTGTCAGAGAGGATCTGCTGATCTGCTGCCAGGAGAGGCGTTCGTGTCGAGACGTCACAGCTGCCGTGTCAAAGATAAAAACCCAGCAGGTCATTGATGAAGCCTTTAGGGGTCCTATTGAGAAGTTCATTCAGGGCGTGTTCAACTTGCAAGTTGCAGGTTTTTATTGGTTAATGGTTCAATCACTTTTTGCTGCCCTAACATACCAATGCTCTAACAATGCTGCTGACCACACCTCATTTTAACACCAACACTAACATGGACGCACAGATGGACACAACTACATCTGATATGTAAACAACGTGGACGTGAAAATGGTGACTATGTTAATTGGAAACTACCAATGACACCTTGTTAAAAAAGAGCGTGGTCCGTGTTTGATCGCCTGAAAGCCAACTTTGCTGCAGCAGCTTCAGCTAGTGCTAGCGCATCTGTAGCCAGCTCTGTGCTCATTTATAGAGACCTGAACCCTCCATGAAGACTTTAAGTGAGGTGTTGACAACTGACATCAATGACATCATCATTTAAGTTTTTAGATAGAAAATAGTAAACTAACTGAGAGAGAGATTACATTTTTATCACTGCAGAGAGAGGAAAATATCCAGAAAAGTTACAGCTGGTACCCGTACTGAATTTTAGGTGCTGTAAAACTGATCACC
Source organism: Chaunax sp. Z400 (assembly GCA_037577475.1). Classification (NCBI taxonomy): domain Eukaryota; kingdom Metazoa; phylum Chordata; class Actinopteri; order Lophiiformes; family Chaunacidae; genus Chaunax; species Chaunax sp. Z400. The sequence goes on from CM075193.1 coordinate 1,111,832, forward strand.
AAAGCATTGATCAGTCTGATAAATATTTACACTCCTCATCCTTAAAGGTTTACTCTTGATAAAGAGATTTTTAATCTCAATAAGAATTTTACCTGGTAAAATAAAGGATATAATAATAATAATAATAATAATATAATAACTATGCAGGTTTCCCTAAAAACGGTGAACAGACAGCAGTAATCCCTGTCAATAATCACTTTTGTTTTAGTACAAGAAGGTCCTGCATAAAGACTGTAAGTATTTTCTTCTTTTTCTTCGCACCAGACATGCTCATCAGTTCACTGGTTTCAAGCTGTTTTCTCCACTGGATGACAGACACCAATCACTTTGATTGGTTATCAATATCAGCTCCCAGTCAGACGGTTGTGGGTTGAGCCCTCCTGCCGGCTCAGTGTGACTTCACCTGTCTGGTGTGAATCTGACCTCTCAGCCAGTTTCAGCTGCTTCGTTCTAACTGTGGGCTTGATTTTAGATATGAAGACAGAAAAGGCAACAAAGACTCTAGAATGAAGAAGAATCATCTTGTTCTCTGGCTTTAAGATTTTTTCATTGGAATGAAGAAAGAAATGGAAAGCGAAAGAAGAATTAATGAGCTACTTTTGACTTGAACAAGTAGTTTGATGCTTTGACGTCTCTAAAGCTCAGATCATTTTAGTGTAATCATCTCTCAGGACCAGCAGTGGCTCTGGACCTTCTCTAATGAATATTTAGTTCTTACATTCAGTAAAATTAGGTTACTTATCATGCAGAGGATTTGTTGAAGTATGATATATTCATATTGTCAGGTTAACACTGATGTATGACTGTTTCCTGCTGCAGATGGAGCCCGTCTGAACTATTTTCTAGACTGTTGAGGTGAATGCTGTCCTCTTATAGAGTAGAATACCACCACAGGCTGCTTTAAATCCATTTAAGAACAGTGAGGAGTTCTTACCTTCACCTGTAGGCCTCCTCCTCTGCTGATGTCACAGACGTTTAAACATTCAGCTCCAGTTTGACTCTCTGCTGCCCTTCAACACACACATACACACTCCTGCAGGTTATTTTAGCGTCTGGAGCTGCAGATGGACGAACAGGAGAGCCGTCCTCCTCTTCATTTAACACACTCCCTCTCTGCAGGGTCTGACCCCGACACACACACACACACACACACACACACACACACACACACACACACACACACACACACACACACACACACACAGGAGAGTGTGGAGGAGGAGCTAGTGGGTCTCTTGTTGTTTGTCAGATAGCTGTGGTGTTAGATTAGATCTAAACACACTTATTCAGTCCACATCTGTGCAGTCGGGTGTTGATAAGTGTTGATTGGATTCATAAACACAGTCAGTGACAGTTTTACACTGTCACACTTAAAGTTGTGTGATGATGTAAACAGCTGCAGACTCTGTCACAAGTCCACACAAACCTGTGGGCAATCAGGATCCTTCATTCTGCTGTGTTGCTGTCATTCATCCAAAAACTACCACAGATGCAAACATCCACATTTAAATAACATTTAAAACAGGAATAATACAAATCCATCAATCAGCTGTTTCAAAAGCTGCATTTACAAACAATAAGAGATGGAGAAAGACTGATTATTTTATTATGGGTCAAGATGGAGCCTCAATGGATGCCTTTAGTTAAACAGGCGATTTTATACTCAGCCAGCTGAGTTTATAGTTGAACAGGTGAGTTTATTCTCAAACAGGTGACTTTGTAGTTAAACAGGGGAGTTTTCTGTATGAGGAAGTGAGGAACCAGAGCTGACTGGCTAAGGGTAAGGGGCAGGCTGCACTGTATGGTTGGACCAAGGCTTGATGTAGGACGGACTTGAACCATTCACAGTGTGGCAGATGAGTACCAGTGTTTTGAATGTGACTTCAGCAGCCATCGTTTGCAGTGCATGGTGTAGTTTGGTAGAACTTCGTTATTTTGAAAGACCACCCAGATCAGAAGGCACACCAGCCTGTAGCAAGTCATCTAGATGAACCAGATATGAACCAGAAACTGAACCAAGTCCTGGTTGAGGAACTGGTATATCCTCCTGATAAGGAGAAACTGCAGGAGCAGTTTGTTCTCCAGTATCACACTGGGGTTCCTCTCAGTCCGAATGCAGGACAAGGACTCAGGAGTGCTCAAAGACTGGTCTGAAGCATCCAAGAGACAGAAACAAGGCAGAGAAAAGAAAGAACTCAACAAAGAAGACCTCAAGAACGAAACAATAAAACAAGAACGAAACAGGTCAGTGTGACACTGAGACATGAGACAGAGACGAGTCCAAGTCAGACAAGGTGGAGACGAGTCTGAGTCAAAGGATCAATGAAACTGAGACGAGTCCGACTCATATGAAACAGAGATTATTCAGTGTCCAAGAACCAACGAAACCGAAACGAGTCCAAGTTACACTAGAAGGAGATGAGTCCAAGTCAAACACTGATGATTTTACAAGTAGAGAACTTGTAACTGTGTTATTGGTTCAAGAAGTTAACTCTGCAGCCTCTAGGGGGCCTTAGCTGCATCGTTTCATTAGTTTTAATTGCCATGTAAACATAGACTGTATAATAAATAGTGGACGCAGACACCCATAGGTTTCTGAAGAACATATGGAAAGTTCTATTTGAACAGATTCAGCCGCCATCTTGGCATTGCATGACTCCGCCTAACTCCCAGCTAATGCAAAATTAGGCACAGAGGTGGAGCATGGATGGAGCTGATGCGAATCAGTTAGTGAAACTTACCCACCTAGCTTGAAGCTAAAAAGCTAGCTGAGGCTAACAAGAGCTCTCATGAGACAAGAACAGTGACAGTGAATTTTGGCATTGAAAATAATTTGTCAGTGAAAGCTGGCATTAGGTAAGGTGATGGATACCTGTCAATCAAAGCGACCATGACTTTAATTCTACATAACTTTAAGCCTTAATATGATTTAAAAATGCAAGTTATATAGAAATTAAGTCCACATACAGTTGACGTGAACATGGACCAAACGGTTTTTGTCCCAGGCCAGAAACATGTTCATTTCTGGACGTTTTACCATGGAGCTCTATGGGTTTACTCTTGGACCTACCTCTAGTGGCCGTTAGAAGAACTGCAGTTTATGGTACTTGAGCGTTGGTTTCAGTTTTAAGCGTTGGAGGTTTTTGCTTGATAAAACTTCTTTCTGTCCATAACAGTTTTTCAGCCCTCGATGAGACTCTTTTTGCTTCTCGCTGCTTCTTTTGTTGGGAACCTCACTCATCGTTTCCCAGAATGCTCTGCTTTTTGTTCAGGACTCCTTCCTCTATCTGATGATCCACACATATTTGTTTTGTCTAACCCGGTCTATGTAACATCTCCCAGTATGCCGAGTGTGTCGGCATCGATTGTGTTCACGTCTGCTCGTGTTTCTACATGTCTGTTTGTTAAAAGCTTCTGTAAATGAATCAGATCTGACTCCTCACCCCCAACAGGCTGAGACTCGTCTTCACCTGGAACGAAGTGCAGCTTCTTAGATTTTTTCAGGTGAGAGTGAAGATGGAATTTAGAGGCATTTGGTCCTGACAAACTAATCTCTCTGCAGAGGAAGACTCAAATTCAGATTCAGTGAAAATATATTGACCACCTACCGACTTGTAGAACCTCCTACTGAACCCCTGCAACCACCTACAAGACTCCTAGAACCTCCTGCTGAAACCCTGCAACCACCTACAAGTCTCCTAGAACTTACTACTGAACCCTCGCAACCATCTACAAGCTCTTAGAACTGTTGACAGAACCCCTGCAACTACCTCCCAACTCAGTGACACGAAGAACCCCCTAAAATAGGTTCCCTAGATTCCCAAGATCCCCTAGGATATTGTCAGTGGTTCCCTCCATACAGCCATCTGTTTCTGTGTATATTGGTCATGAATATTGATCATTTGTTGATATGAATTGATCGATGCTTCTGATAAAATCTATCATCATTATGTTCTCAGGAGAACTGAAGATGTCCTCTGTTCTTGTCGCCTTGCTCTGAATGCAGTTGGTAGATATTCTGAGTTAATGAGTCATAGCTCAGATACTGTCACCTCCTGTGGGTCGGGACACTGAAAACACTCATCAGAAGAAGATCTATCTTCCAATCAATAACCAGTAATCTCAGTTAAGATTCCCGTGTGAGGGACCCCACCAGCCTGGTTTATTTAGTTTTCTGGTCGGAGGGTCTTCAGCTGTAACTGGATCTCTCCGTGACGATGTTTGGAAGCTAAATCTGACCGCGGCAGGCGTTTGACCACCGCTCAGACAGGGATGGGGGGTGGGGGTGTTGAGGGGTTGATGAGGGTCTAACCTGCTGGATGAACCAGAGCAGGGCAGCTGGGAGATTCCTCTGTGACAAACCACCTGCCTCACAATGCCTCTCTGTTTACACAGGGAGAAGAATGGAGGGAGACACAGCCTTGACCCCTCCCTCACTGCAGCAGCTGAGACCCCCCCATCACCACCACCACCACCACCACCATCTCCACCCACTATGTTTTAACACTCAGTTGGAGTTCCTTCATTCTGTTACCTCCTTATATCCTTTAAGGCCATTTTATTTACAGCAGGACAAGTCTTTTAAAATCTTTATTAACCTTCTTTTACTTTGAAAGGTTGAGATCACTTCCCTCTTTCAGTTACTTGTGTGAACTCTCACCAGTAGAGCTTTAACTGGGACACCAGTGACAAAGTGTCCCATTGTGTTTGAAGCATCACATATGATCACAGCCATTATTATCTATATTATCTTTGACCGATGCAGGAAATGAGGAGACATGGTGACAAGGAAACAAGGAGAGATGAGACAAGGAGAGAGGAGATGAGGAGAGATGTAAGGAGACTAGGAAAGAGTAGACAGGAGATGAGATGAGAGGAAAGAATGAGAGAGGAGATGAGGAGACAAGGATACAAGGAAACAAGGAGAGATGAGACAAGGAGAGAGGAGATGAGGAGAGATGTAAGGAGACTAGGAAAGAGTAGAGAGGAGATGAGATGAGAGGAAAGAATGAGAGAGGAGATGAGGAGACAAGGATACAAGGAAACAAGGAGAGAGGAGATAAGGAGAGAGGAGACAATGAGAGAGGAGATTAGGAGAGAGGAAAGGAGAGGGGGAGATGAGGAAACAAAGAGACTAGGTGATGAGTTACTTTTTTAATTTAACTCACGAGGCGTTCATGTTCGTTTGGTTGCCAGTTTAACTGCAGATCAAAAAACATCCATATACATGATGAGTTGGATGTTTCAGAAACCAGTCAATCAATATGTGATCATTTCCAGATCAGATGAAATCTTTTGTTCATCAGTCAATCCTTAAACTAAATCTGGAGCTTAATCCAAGATCAAATGCACAATGAAAAGGACTTGATTCTTGTTTATGTTTTTTATGTTTGTTGTATGTCCTCTTGTTTCCTATGTAGAATGTCTGTTTTGTAATGTTGCAAATGAAGTGGCTGAGATGCAAGACAATTTTCAGACTTGACAATGACAATGAAGTATTAAGTAAGTAAGTAAGTATGTAAGAAATGATTGATCAGTACTGATAAAAATTTCTCTTCATCTCTCCATTTTACTGTTTTTTGATTCTGGTTCTGGAATATGCCAGAGAGACACCAACAGCTGCTGGGATTCAAACCAGTGGCATGTTCTCCATACCTCCCATCACTCCCATTACTCCCATAGCTGTCATGTCAGAGGACAGAGGGGGGACCTGCATTGTTGTGGAGCAGCTGGACATTGTCTTCGTCTTTCTGCTCTGCAGGGAGATGATAATCTCAACAACTGGTGTGTGTGTGTGTGTGTGTGTGTGTGTGTGTGTGTGTGTGTGTGTGTGTGTGTGTGTGTGTGTGTGTGTGTGTGTGTGTGAGAGAACAGTCAGAGGTTCAGTGTGAAGCGATCTGATTGGACAGAGAGGACAGTAATTATTTCTCCACAAACAAACCCTTTTAATTAATTTGAAATATTGTCTGACATTAAAACATGTATCTTGTGTTTCTGATCAGTCCTCAGTGACTTTCCTCTCTGTTCTGTTGTTTTGACATGTGAAACCTCACTGTAGCATCAGAGTGTTTAGGTGTAAATACAGACAAGTTCACACTGTAACAGTCTGTAGACACAACAAACTACCCGCAGACAGAACTGCTGGACACATTAAAACACCTGCAGACAGAACTGAGGGACACATAAAAACACCTGCAGACAGAACTGAGGACAAATTAAAAAACCTGCAGACGGAACTGGGGGACAAATTAAAACACCTCCAGACAGAGCTGAGGGACACATTCAAAATCCTGCAGACAAAACTGAGGGACATATTAAAACACCTGCAGACAGAACTGAGGAACTCTGAAGAACCCTGCTAAAAAATCCTAGAGCTAACTTATTAAATGAAAGTTAAAATCTTGTCATTTTTTTTGTTAATTACCCATCAAACTGACTGGAGTTGGTTGGTGGCTCATCGGGGGTTTTTGACTTTGAGTTTTCTGTATCATACAGAAATGTTAATGCTGTTGTCTGTCAGCTCACTGTGATCCGAGAAAAAACAAAACTGTCCTTCATTCAGTAAGTTACTACAGTAAAAGTACAGAAATATTATCAGCTTACTGTAGTTTTATATGATATTAAATAACTTGCAAAGTAACTAGTAACTGAACCATCATAGTTCTGCAATGGAGTGAAAGTAGAAAGCTGTGTGAAATAGGAATACTCAAGTAAAGTACAAGTACCTCCAAAGTATAGTGATTGACTAAATGTACTTAGCAACCACTGAATATAATCTATATGAGTATTTTTAGATCATGTGTTTGTATTATAAACATTCAGAGACTTTATTAATTATTAATATTTTATTGATAAACATCACCAGCCTATAAAAGTATTACTATAAAGAATATGTAAAGGTTGCTATGGAAACATGGCTGCTGGATCACCACCTGTTTTTTTTATCAAACTTCATTAACAAGAAATTGTGTACAACAGCATAAAAATTAAATACATTGTAAATCAAATTCTTCACATAAGGCTTTAGTCTTTATAGCTTTTGAATTTGTGCAGAAATCCAGAGTGTGAAGGTAGTGCTTCAGGTAAGACAGGAAAACTGTAAAGTTGGCTTTTTGTTTAAAAAATTTACTTGTATGGATTCGGAATTTAGCTAGTAAAGAGACAAGGTTGATGATATATATTTTCTTTGCAGGCATTTTGTCTAAACTTTGATCAAATAAAATACCTTCAATTTTGAATTTGAATTGGCCATCTAATTTTCTGCTTAAAAAGAGATTTAGGTCATTCCAAAAGGTCTGACTAACAGAGCATTCCCAAAAGAGATGAGTAATTGTTTCAACAGACTGGTGACAAAAAGAACAAAGAGGATCAACATTTAATTTGTATTTTGCAATTACTGAGGTGACAGAAAAACACCTGTGTAATATTTTAAGAGACACCTCTCTTGGAATGTTATATTCTGATAGGAATCGCTATAAGAAAACAGACCTTCCTTATTAAACAGCTGACCGACAAGAATAATGCCATTATCAACCCAATTCCTTAAAAGCAAAGATTAATGCTTGAAGCATATATTCTGGTTATTCCAGATGTAGTATTTGTGAGGGGAGAAACTGTGTTTATACACCAAAGTCCAGCATAAAACTGGATCACCACCTGTATACATCCACACAATAAGGTGCATGACGTCATCACGCCTGACGTGTGAGGGGTGTTGAGAGGGGGGTATCGGGATTCCTGAGGATTACCCATCATGCCCCGCGGGTAAAGATGGCGACAGCTGAGCAGGACAGCAGATAAACTTTATCCGAGCGGCTCTGAGTGGATCCTCACCCGTCGGTCGGAACGCCTCATCCGGCTGCGTCTCCTATCGCCACTCCGCTTCACGGATCTTCTCCTTGGACGGACCTTGACGCTCCTCCCCGGCCTCAGATCGGTTCGGAGCCCAGTTCCCTCGCTCCTCCCTCTCTCCTCGCCCCAGCGGAGAAGGAAAGCGGAGCTCCGGCCAAACTTTACTCTCCTCTCCGCTTTCTGGGACTTGTTCGTGGAGCTAATCTGATCTGAGCCGCGCTAGCTGGCCTCACAAGTAAGCGCTGAACGGTTTTTGCTGCGGTTCTGGAAGAGTGGTTGGAGGTGAACGTGTCTGTTATTCGTTGTGTGAAATGTGGGTGCAGCTTGTTGTGCGGCGAACTGGGCCACAGTCAGAGCTGTGATGGTCTGTGCGCGGAGTTATGTCGGTCTACCGGGCTGGCGGAGGCTGGTGTAGCTGCTGGGTTCGACCCGGTGTCGGTCGGAGGGAGTCCCACTGTGTCAGACTTGGATGTGTACCCCGTGAGGCTGTCAGACCAAAATGAGGGGTTTAATAGTTCACTACATGTTTGTGTCCAGTACTTCACGTACACTTGCACTTCCAATCAGCCAATCAGAGGGCTTGATTAAACATCTTCACACCAGTCAGGATCATGGTTTTATTCTTGCTCTGATTTGCTGACCAGTCTGTTTTCCAGCCGATAGAAGACCGACGGATGATCGATCACTGGTATCAATCACAGTAAATAAACTACTTTCACTATGACATTAACCTAGACGTGAATCTTTTCACCAATTTATGACTTTCCACTGTTTTAGTGGAAAGTCATAAATAAATAGTCATAAATAGTGAACTAATTGTTATTATGAGCTCACCTGTCATACAGGTAACTGTTCTCAAATAGCTCCTATTTATTGGTCTAAAGTCCATTTAGGGCGTGTCCAATTACCTTTGCCAGTTAAATGGTGCATAATTTGGACGCAAAGTAAGGTGTGAGACACAAATGGAATGTAGTTAGTCTCTAAATTATTCTGGATATCTAGATTAAGATTATGGTTAGTCAGGATGTTTGTACAACTAGTAAATATGTTAACAGATTCAGTTAATGTTTAATACATCATTTAGACTCTTGCTGTGGTCATGACTTGACATCATCATAATGGCGTCTTCTGCTGTGACAGGTGACAGTAAAATTACAAACAGTATGTAATTGATGAACTAGTTATTTACTATTGGATTTGATATGTTTATATTCTTGATAAATTAGTGAAGCTGCCAGAGTCGCAGTTTTTACAACGACGTCTGTAATAACTGATATTAGCTCACTAATGTATTCCAGCTTTATTGATATGATCATTATTGGCTATTGATATGGTCAATCATCAGGGCATCCATATGGTTCTCTGAGTTGATCATATGAACGTACATTTTTCAGAAGTCCAAATTCCCAAATTGGTATGACCGGGTTTACCCCAGTCACGAACGCAACATCAGCTCCGATCTATTTATTACTAATTATGCTGGCTTTAAACTTGGCCTCCCCTTCAGTCCCAGAAAGTTGCTTGCTCACACTCTTGTGTGTTTTTGGTCCACAGAGCAATCTCAGTAGAGACTTCCTGCTGCATATGAACAGGGTGAAGTACTCTAATCATACAGCTCTTTCCGAATGTCTAAATGTTATTGATCACTGATTGGAATCATTCTGATGATAAAGACTTTGATGATCCTGTTCCAGTGATCGTGTGTGGAGACAAATTCTTGTTGGGTCAGTTTGTCACATGACGAAACAGGAAGTTGCCACGTGACCACTACGCCTAAAATTTTCCTTACTGGTTAGCTCAGTGTCCAGAGTGTATTACAGCCTGCCTACTGTGTGTAAACCAGTTATGTGTCGTGTGCCAGTTTGGACTCTCTGGCTTTCTGTCCAATCAGAGCTTAGATCTGTCAGGACGGCCTGTCATTGGTCCATTGTGTTATCATTAATTTCACCTGTTTGAGTGAATCTTCTGATCACCACTGCTTCAGTCTATTGATCGTCAGTGAAAACAGTCACATGCTGATCGATTGTCCCCCCCAAAAAAGAGGAAATGTGTTTCTGATGAGCACAGTCAATGTGACCTGGGAATGTCCTGGCTGACATTCAACATGTGCTATTCTGTGGTCATTCAAAAAAAAATTATTTCTGCTTATTCTACTGAAAAACAAGGTATAATTTTATGTAAATGAGGTTTATTGATCATGGGTTTTAAAAAAGAGGTGCAAAACCTGTGGTAATGAATTGGAGTGAACTTGGCTAACACAGAATTGGGGGATTATTTATACTTTATAAACACTCAAACCAGACAAAAGTCACATGGTCAACTGGAAGCCGGTACGATAAGATGGAAGGTGTGTGTTGATGGTGATGAAGGGACATGTGACCAAAAGAGTGACTCAATGATGTTTTGAATGAAAGAAAATTGATCAGGCTGTGATTGAGACGATGCGTTCACATCACCTCAGAGTCTTTATGATGTAGTAATATTTCTCTGTGAGAAGGTCACAGCTCTCCTTTGTGATGTGTGTTGATATTTGAAAAGTATTCATGTGTATTGATTCCATTTAGCGACCTGGAGCTACTGCACTGTTGCTAGGAAACAGTCTGAGTCTGTTTTCTGGATGATGTCAGGAAACACTGACGGGAAGTCTTCATCAGCTGTTTGACATCGTCTGTCTTTTCTTGTATTAGGCTGATGACTCCTGAGTTTATCTCTGACAGTGAAGCATGTTGATTGATGATGATGTGCAGCGTCGGAGTCAGGAGTTTCTGATGAACTTTCTTAAATGACTCTCACAAATGACTCACATCACCATCGGTTAGCCAGCGTACCTCATACATCCTCCTGTTGACTTTAACAGTGTTGCTGTCTCCACTATACTGTTGTTGACCCTTTGAAGCTTGAAACAAAATTAGCAGTTAGCTAGGTTTTTCCCATCAGGTGTGAACCGGCAGGATGGACATTAAAACATTTCCAGAAGACTACTTTCTGTTTCTAGCTAACGTAACATAAGCTGTCTGGCTAATAGTTATTACCCACTTTGAATTTTGCTAGCATGACATTAGCCTTCTGACAATAGCTTTCTGGCTAGCATCTACTCGCATAATGTTAGTTTTCTTGCTAATAGCTTCAACCATAATGCTAGTATTCTAGATAATTGGTATTATTATCTTTGAATCTTGCTAGCAAAATGGTCATTTTCTGGCTAATAGTTGTTATTGACTTGAATACTGCTAGCATAATGTTTGCTGTCAGGCTGATTGCAGTCTTTGACTTTGATTCTTGTTAGCACTATGTTAGTTTTCTGCTTAATAGCTGTTATTGACTTGAATATTGCTAGCATAGTGTTAGCTTTCTTGCTATTGCTAGTAACTGTTTCACTTCAGTGTCACTTTAGTTCTTTTTGGGTAATGCTACATCTTCTCCCTAAATTAAGGATTTTAGACATGCTAGTGGCAGTCCACAGGCCTTCAGATGGATTTTTTTTTCACTGGATGAAGAGTTTTAGTCATCGGACATCTGGATCTTAAGGTATAAGAGAAACAAGCTGAGCTGATGTTAGCGACAACAACAATCTGACATACTGGACACTATAGAAGTTAACTCTGGGGTCAACAATGTTGTATATGACATAACATTACTAACATTAAATATCTGTGAAGGCTACATGTACAGACTTCCTGTTTGTTGTCCCGAAGCTAACCATGATGCCATTCAATGACAGCTGCAGTTGTTGTTGCCAGCAGTGATGGTTTGAGCCTGTTGACCAATCAGAGGCTGTGTTCCTGCAGGTGTGTGTGTGTGTGTGTGTGTGTGTGTGTTCACGTTTGACTAACAGGCGCTATCTATCACTTGGTGTGTTTTCCACCAAGCTGTGTTCACCTGTTCAGGTGTGTTTCAGTCTCATGTTCAGGTGAGACATCAAACTGGAGCTGTGTCCCCGTTTCACTGGCCCAGGTTCAGACCAGATCAGGTGAACTGTTTGATTCAGCTGGATCTATTGGTCTAGGTTCAGACCAGATCAGGTCAGGTCGGCGTTCAGGTCTGTGGGACATGTTTTTTTTTATTTCTTTTATTTTATCAATTTATTTGAGCTCATTTACTGTAATGAAAATATTTATTTTACGTATGTGGCATTCAGGTCCTCTGGACAACATGCAGCATAAAGAAGCATCCTGATGTGAACAGGATCAAATCAAAATGGTCCAGAGTCAGAGCCTAGTCTAGTTCAGTTTGATACAGTTCAGTCTTCTGACTGAACTGTATCAAACTACCATTTCTGTTTTTCTTCTTCATTCTAGTTTAATGTTCTCTGTCAGTGATCAATAGTGAATAGTAAAGTATTGAAAAAGTATGACAGCAGCAATTTAAAGGATGTGTATAATGTTGAAAGAGTGTGTGTCTGTGTGTTTGTGTGGGATTATGTGACTGCAGGGTTTAACTCAGATTATGAGTGGGATGAACTGGAGGGGTGGAGTCCTGTGATTTCTTTCCTGTTCTCTGATTGGTAGATCTGAGCCCCTCCCTCCTCTGTGTGTGGTGACAGACTAACAGTGAGTTGATCTGGAGTCAGTTTATGACTAACTTAACCAGACAGAGTTAATGCAGTAACTGTGTGCATAATACTACTGACCATCGGCTGATGGTTGAAAGGCATTCTGGGAAACGTAGGAGCTGAACGACAACTGCAGTGTGAAAGTAGTGACAGTAATCAATGGATCTGTTATCAGTGTCTGAGAGATGGAGGTCATGTGACCTGACACCCTCACAGATATAACATTTACATCTTTAGAGCTAAATTAGCTAGCATAAGTTATCTTATTCCGTTGGCTTGATGTTTCTATGGTTACAAGAGAAATAAAGCTCTGATGCTGAAGAATCAGATGACCGTATTGATGATCAATACATTATTTATTAGACAGACAGAAGGACAGTTCTATGTGCTCTCTGCAGTCGGATTTCCCAACATACCATCTGCTGCAGTTTGACCTTCAGTTGAGTGTCGTTGATGTCAGCGGCAGGTTGTCAGCTGGACGCCTCCTCTCACAGATGCTGGTCGAGTCGTTCTGCTGACGCACAGACGCCATGACTCAGCTGACGCTCAGATTGAACATGAAGCATCTCTCTTTGGTTTTTACAGTCAGTAGTCAGATATTAAGTCCTTTTAACTAACTATTAATATATAATATATGTTCACACCTGTAGACACCTGTTCACACCTGTAGACACCTGCTCACGCCTGTAGACACCTGTTCACGCCTGTAGACACCTGTTCACACCTGTAGACACCTGTTCACACCTGTAGACACCTGTTCACACCTGTAGACACCTGTTCACACCTGTAGAAACCTGCTCACGCCTGTAGACACCTGTTCACACTTGTTCACACCTGTAGACACCTTTAGCCTGTATTTGTGGCTGTTGGCCTGCCTTTAGCCTGTAGCTGTTTGCCTGCCTTTAGCCTGTAGCTGTTTGCCTGCCTTTAGCCTGTAGCTGTTTGCCTGCCTTTAGCCTGTATATGTAGCTGCTAGCCTGTCTTTAGCCTGTATTTGTAGCTGTTTGCCTGCCTTTAGCCTGTAGCTGTTTGCCTGCCTTTAGCCTGTAGCTGTTTGCCTGCCTTTAGCCTGTAGCTGTTTGCCTGCCTTTAGCCTGTAGCTGTTTGCCTGCCTTTAGCCTGTAGCTGTTTGCCTGCCTTTAGCCTGTAGCTGTTTGCCTGCCTTTAGCCTGTATATGTAGCTGCTAGCCTGTCTTTAGCCTGTATTTGTAGCTGTTTGCCTGCCTTTAGCCTGTAGCTGTTTGCCTGCCTTTAGCCTGTAGCTGTTTGCCTGCCTTTAGCCTGTATATGTAGCTGCTAGCCTGTCTTTAGCCTGTATTTGTAGCTGTTTGCCTGTCTTTAGCCTGTATATTTTGCTGGTGGCTAGTCTTTAGCCTGTATTTGTAGCTGTTGGTTTGTCTTAGTCTGTGTTTTGCCCTCTTAGCCTGTCTTTAGGCACAGTTGTTGTTACCCTCAGTGTTGTTTTGCAGGCTGACTGATGACTGATATTGACTACTGTTTTTCCATCTGACCATCTTGGGTTTCAGGTTATTACCCTGTAACTGTTAGCCTGTCTTTAACCTGTATCTTTTAGCTGTTCACCTTTCTATACCCTATATAAGCTGTTGCCCTCGGTGTTGTCTTGCAGGCTGACTGACTGCAGGTATTGACTGGTGTTTTTCCATCTGGCCATCTTGTGTTTCAGGTTATCAGAGGCTCACATGCCCAGAGGAGGAGGAGGAGGACTGAATGTGTGAGGACGACTGTAGCAGAGAGAATGAAGAGTTTTCTGTGCTGACGTACGAGGTGAGGATGACACACACACACACACACACACACACACACACACACACACACTGTGTCCTTGGCGCTTTCTTTCATTTGAACAGTTCATTTTCACCCTCCATGGTTTTGTCAGAGTGAAGAATCATTTTTAAATTCTGAACATTAATGAAAAGTTATTCTGACTCTCACACTGACTCACACTGTGTCATCAGTCTATAGAAATTATTTTACAAATGTTTTCACCTTTACACGTCAAACATGTGGATGAACAGGATGGCCGTGATGAGGTTTAGGATAAGTCTGTTACAGCAGCTGTGGTCTGATGCTGCTTCAGTGAATACATAAAAATGTTCCACCAGTTCTTCTCCATCACCACGGCTCTGTGGAGGATGATGAGTTAGTGCTGCTCTATATTTAATTGAGTCAACAATATCTTCTCTCTCAGGATAATCCTCTGGTTACGTTCCTGAAAACTGCACTAGAAGAGCTGTGTGTGAGTCAGGAGATCAGGTATTAAGGAATAGAACAATGAACAGACCACATGATCCCACGAGACACCTCAGATGGACTGAAGTCAGATCAGTGTTAACATTTACAGTCCAACAACAGAAAAACAATCCACGCAACAGAAATCATAAATGCATCACACTGGAAAAATCAGAATGCTAATGTAATAATACTACAGCACTAATTTTAATGTTAAAATTAAGATATTTGATTATTAATATTAAAATTGTAATCTATAATGCTAATATTAAAATGCTAATTGTAACGTTAACATGCTAATTTAAACTGCTAATGTTAACATGCTGATTTTATGCTGCATTCGAGACGGCTGTAAACTCGGTAATCCCGATTTGAGTTTTCCGACCTCTGAAAAATGTGGGTTAACATGATCAACTATGAAAACAATATGGATGCCCTGATGTTGGCCATATGAGTAGCCAATCATCCTCATATTAATAAAGCTGGAGTAAACTAGTGGGCTAATATCAATTATTACAGATGGTTGGAACTCGGCATGCATGACAATGCGCTCTATGGGACGTTCAGGATCACTGGGTGAGACAGATCCTGCTCCAGCAACACATGAACAACTTGTCACAGCTCTGCATGAAGAATGGCATGTCATCCTACAAGTCCAGATTAACATCTTATCCATTCAGGAGGTGTAAAGTAGTGATAAATGCTGGAGGTAGACACGCACGGTAGTGACTATTGTTGTTCTCTGTCTCACTAGCCACACTTTTTGACTGGTAAATACTAAGGCAAAAACCACTAGTCTGCACAAAAATGATTTTTCTGTTTGGCTACAGGGTGAATAATAGGTGAACCACAATTTGCCTTTGATATTTAAAATGAACAGGATGGCATGACATTAAAAAAAATATGGGTTTCTACTGTTGGTCAGTATACTAATGTGTGTCATTTATGTTAAATGAAAGTTTCCACCATTACAGCTGATCTCTGTGTTTGTTTCAGGTGTGTTGTTTCTGTGGATGAAGTCAACTCTGGAGCAGCTCACACCTCAGGTACAAACATACGTCTGAACTGAAGATGTCACATCCTGAAAAACCTTGATTTACCTGGAAATCTATGAAACAACACAACACAACAAAACTTTTAAACAAACCAAATACAAAAGAATCTGGTCACAACAAATGTCTACACCGATGTCTGGAATATTTTTAGACACAGCCAAGAAAAAGAACTAGCTGTAGCATTAGCATCATCGTTTGCTACAATAAAATTAATGAATCGGTCAGAAACATGTAATACTAGAAAAATCACAACATTAACAATGTTAATGCTAAAGCAACATGCCAGAGTTAGCATGCTAATATCAAGATGCTAGTGTTAACATGCTAATGTAATAATGCTAAAATGTTAACACAACATGCCAGTAATATGCCCATATTAATGTTAAAATTCTAAGGTAGACATCCTTATAGCTATGCTGATGTCACTCAGATCTACTTAGCACTCTCACCAGATGACTATGGTCCCCTTGAATCTCTCTGTCAATGCATCAATCAAATCAATAGCTGCATGTCTCAAAATTTCCTACAGCTAAATAAGGACAAAACTGAAATAATCTTATTTGGGAAGAAAGAAGAGAGACGTAGGATTGCTAATTATCTGAACACAAAGGGACTTAAAGCTAAGGATGCTGTAAAAAAAATCTTGGTGTCTTAATTGACAGCGATCTCAATTTCAATAGCCATGTGAAAGCGATAACCAAATCAGCTTTTTACCACCTTAAAAACATAGTGAAAGTTAGAGGTCTTATGTCAAAGCATGCCCGTGAAAAACTTATTCATGCCTTCATCTCGAGCAGAGTCACATACTGCAATGGCCGTAAGCCTTACCTCAAAAGACCATCAAACAGCTTCAGTTGGTGCAAAATCTAGCGGATAGAGTTCTTACAAAAACAAAACGAACCGATCACATCACTACAATACTGAAGTCCTCACACTGGCTCCCAGTTAGAATTGACTTAAAAACACTACTACCTGTTTACAAATCACTAAAGGGGTTAGGTCCAAACTACCCTTCAGATATGTTTCAGCAGTTCACACCTGCTAGACCTCTAAGGTCACTGGAAAGACATGTACTGGTAATATCCACTATCAGAACAAAACATGGTGGAGCAGCTTTTAGCTGCTATGCTGCTAAACTGGGGAATAAACTTCCAGATGAATTCAAAGATGCTCCAACTGTAGCCATTTTTAAATCTAGACTCAAGACCAAACTGTTCTCGGATGCTTTTTTTAAACTGATTAAATACTGCACTTTACTGTTCTTTTAATTGTTTTTATTATTCTTTTTCTTTTAGCATATACTTTTATACTCTTATCTTAAGCACTTTGTGCTTTTTGTTCTTATTTTTGTGAAGCACTTTGAATTGTGTTTGTGTATGAAATGTGCTATATAAATAAATTTGCCTTGCCTTATGTAACTAAAGCAACATGTGCGCCTTAGCATGCTAATTGTAACATGATAATGTAATGCCATTGTTAATATTTAAATGCTACTGCTGACGTCCAAGTAGTATGAGGTCATTAATTGATTCAGTCCAATGATTAAAGTTGAAAAACTGACGTTTGAGATGAAGTTTCCTTCAGAGGAAACAGCTGATCTGAGAAAAGAGAGAAAAAGAAATGGGAGAAAGAGATGAGAGGGGGATAAGAAACAGTGGAAGTGGACAGAAGGGAAGTCTGTAAGGCAGTAGCACAATGAATGAGGTGAATAAATAATAGAAAACAGAAGGACAAAAGATCGAAAGCGAGGAGAGAAGAAATGTTAAAGGGAGAAAAGACGTGTGCTGCTGCATCAGAGGGCCCTCCAATTATAATAACAGAAACGTGTGTGTGAGAGTAGAGCATGCTGGGTAAAGATGCTTGGGGCATTTTGAATTTCTAAATTTTAGCAGCTACGGTCAGATGGTGAACGTGCTGCTGCTCCCTGAACTGTTACTGACAGGTGAATGTTAAAGGTTTGACTGTTTCTCAAAGCAGCAGATGTTTGTAGATGTTCGTCTGTAGTTTTAATGGCCAACATCAAATAAATGCTCATTCTAAACAACTTCTGTTTGCCTGACTGAACTCTTTTATCAACAGGAGGAAATGGTGCATTTTGTCAGGGACTATTTTCAGCAGTGGATTAATCCACATCTGATGCTTTAGTTCACTTCCAGTCAAGGTGGAACATTGTTATTTATCTGAATGTTTTAAAAAACAGCTGCGTCTTTGTTAAAGTCAAACCTTCAGGAATGTTGTGGACATGAAAACTGTAGGATGCAAGTCAACTACAACTCCCAAGATGCATTTCAACAATAATTCATAATAACAGTTGAAATGATGGATGATTTTCAGTCTGAGGATGAACAGCATGTGGTGTGTGTGTGTGTGTGTGTGTGTGTGTGTGTGTGTGTGTGTGTGTGTGTGTGTGTGTGTGTGTGTGTGTGTGTGTGTGTGTGTGTGTGTGTGTGTGTGTGTGTGTGTGTGTGTGTGTGTTCCTCAATGATTGATGGCTCCTCATTGGTCGCTACAGGGCAAAACGTGATCGTGTGATGTGGACAAACTGAAAATGGAGCGAGTCAATGAACGCATCATTACCGGCTGACAGGAAGCTTACGTTTATGTGTTTGACATCTGCAGTGAAGATGTATTGATGAAAGTATAGAAACATATATCAGGTACATCTGGATTTGTGTATTTAATCTGTGTAAATGTCAGAAATGATGTCATAACTTCATCTTGTTTTTATATTCTTATGAAACTCTTATATACTTTTTAGATGTTTACATTTTTAAACTAAACCACTAACCAGACATAACTAAAAACAAATAAATTAAAACTTTATAGATTGTGAAGCAGATATAAAAACCTTAAACAAATAATGCTTAATAACTTTTTTTCATCATTAACTTAAACGTTTCAGGGGAAAGAGTGACGCTGTCAATCAGATCACAATGTGCTGTGGTGTGACTGTTAGCTGTGTTAGCGCTGTGCCATCCAGATTAACAGGCTAATGCTGACATGCTAACCAGCCTTGTCCAGATCAATTCACTTCCTGTTCTGGAAACGAACTGAGATCGCCTCGGGCACACACACACACACACACACACACACACACACACACACACACACACACACACACACACACACACACACACACACACACACATATAATGCATGTACTTGTGAGGACTGCCACTCATTCAACAGTTTTGCAAATGTTCTAAATGTCCTCACAAAGATACACAAACAAACATGTTGGAGGACCAATAACAAAGTGATGTAATTTTTTAGACTTGTTTATTGTTCGTGTTATTTAAGCCAACAGGTGTGTGTTTGATTGAGGTGTTTGTGAGGACCTGACTTATCACCGGGTCTGTGGGGTCGTATCTCTCGTGTCCTCACAGAGACGCAATAACGCAAACAGGAATGTGTGTGTGCAGAGATGGAGGCGTTTGATGCTGATGTGGGACGACCGAGCATCGATCTGTACACAGAGAGAGAGTGCGACAGCACTGAGAGTCCAGTTTGTGGTTGAGGCGTTGTGGTTGGCGGGTGTGTGGCGAGCAGCTGTATCATTTTATACAACATTAAGTCTTCTTCTGCTGGCAGGACTGACAGACTGCCAGGAAGGAAGGAAGGAAGTAGAGCTCAGGATGACAAGTGCGGCCCCGGCCAGGAAGCCGTACCGTAAGGCTCCGCCGCAGCACCGCGAGACGCGCCACAGCCTACCTGTAGCTCCACCCACGCCTTCACCACAACATGACATCACTCAGGTAAACCAATGCACTTTGAACACTCCTCCACCCCCCTTGCAGCACCTCACTCACCTTTCAGCTGCCGCCTTTCAATGGCCTCAAAATGCTGGTGCCCCAACCTCGCCACCGCCGCCACTCTCTGACTCCGAGCTGGATGTATCCAGTCTGTCCAGTCTGGAGCTCTGCGTCTCACCGCCCAACTGGACCAGAACCGCAGCAGTGGGTGTCACCACGAGTCCTCGCCATGCAGCTGTCAGCTGTAGCAGCGAGCGATTTCCCGCCCATCAAAGTCCAACTCGGAGCCTCAGAGGAGAACGTCATCGCCAAACTCACTGGACTACCACCCCTCCAAAGAGCATCCTGAAGCAGCCGGCATCGCTGGGAGTCGAGTCTGCCTATGACATCATCAGGAAGTCAAAGTCAGTGGAGCTGCTGGATGAGAGCAGTGGGCGGGGCAGGGCTGTTCGTCGTCAACCCTCTCACTCTCTGGACCGCTGTGCGGTGGCCTCGCAACGGTCCTCAGACCCACCCTCCCCCTGTGGGACCACCTGGAACTGGAAACTTCTGGAGGAGAAGGTCCGTTTCTCCAACTTTCTGGACGAGATCACCTGTCGTGTCATGAGCCCCGCCCAGCTCATGCTGCTGGGCAGGACGCCCTCAAAGGAGCGAGGAAGTCCCGCCCCCCAACGCTGCCGCCCTGCCCATCGGAAGCGGCAGAAGGAGGCAAAGTCTGCAGAGCGGACGCGACGCTGGGACAACTGGGTGGCAGCAGTGCAGCAGACTGGCAGCTGGTACCAGCCCCTGCAGGAGGAGCGGGGAGGGCAGGAGACCCCACATCTTAAGAGTGACATCACAGAGGGGGAGGGGCCTAAAGAGGACGTGAATAGAGGAGTAAAGATGGAGATAAAAGAAACACATAAACACAAATATAGAACTCCTTTCTCTAATCAGATGTCTCACGTCAAGGTATGACCTCCTACTCCTGCTGCTCCTCCTTTTGCCCCTCCCCCTCCTCTTCCTTCTGCCCCTCCCCCTGTACCTTTTGCTCCTCCCCCTCCTCTTCCTTTTGCTCCTCCCCCTGTACCTTTTGCTCCTCCCCCTCCTCTTCCTTCTGGTCCTCCTGCGTCTTTTGCTCCTCCCCTCCTCTTCCTGCTGCTACTCCTCCTGTTGCTCCTCATGTATATACATATATATGTATGTATATGTGTATATATGTATGTATATGTGTATATATATGTATGTATGTGTGTATATATATGAATGTATATGTGTATATATATGTATGTATATATGTATATATATATATATATATATATATATATATTTATATATATATATATATATATATATTTATATATATATATATATATATATATATATATATATTTATATATATATATATATATATTTATATATATATATTTATATATATATATATATATATTTATATATAGATATTTTTATATATATATATATATATATATATATATATATATATATATATATACATATTTCTATAAGCCACAGAAATTTGTATCTGACTCTACTTTCAGTGCTAACATTGCACTTAATGCTAACATTCTTTATAGTGGACATACTGGGGCACGTTTAGCTCGGTCAGTAGAGCTTGTGTCCCAAATATTGAGGCTGCAGTTCTCTAACGGCACCCACATTTCCTGCCTCCTGTCTAGCTGCCTCTATCTCATAATAAAAAATAATAAAGGTTGAAATATGCTGAAAAATGGGACCATATTTTTACCAGTAAAAAGTTAAATTTAATCTGACTGGCTCAGATCTACACGCTCATTTCATTTGCCTAGTGACACTGATTAACCTGTGATGATGTCACAGATGGCCAGGCTCCACAGTTTATCATTTTCTCTTCTTTAACTGTCCTTCTCAGGCTGGGTTTTGTATAATTTGATGTGGGTTTTAGTCATCATATTGCTAGTTTCTAAACATTTACATCACTTGTTTTCATCCAAAAGGCGACATGGTGGTGACGTATGGCTGCTCTGCAACGATTTCAACCACTGAGAGGATCCTTAGCGGGGACGTAAACCTCAAAAAGGGGTGTGTTTGAGTGGGAATTATTTCAAAAGTGGAGTCAAATTCTATTAAATACAAATTCTTAATTGCATAATTTTATTAGAAATAATTCATTTAGGGGACAGCTAACAGGTGCTAACAGGTTAATGTTTTACAGAGGTCCCCCAGGACCTGCACCCCTCTAGTCATATCTGTTTATTTCCTGAGTAGAACCCTCTGACATGTATGGATCTAAACAGAACCAGTAGTTCTGTGGTTCTAATGAGACATCAGAACCCTGAATATGTCTTGAAGGAATGATCGTGTCTTTCTTGCGTTTCAGGAGGCGTTATCAGACTCTGACAGGATCAGGTGAGACTTTTTTCCTGACCTGTGATACTGCAGTACCTTTACTGCTAATAGAGTATTTCTATTGGTGTTATTAAAGTAAAACTAGAATCTTAATTTGAAAGGAAACATTAAAACAATCTGAGTTCAAATATTGTTGTTCCTCCATCTGTCGTTCCCTCTTTTACCCAGAATCCTCCAGCAGCAGAATGAGGACCTGCAGCGCCGCCTCTCTCTCTCCACCCACAAGATGGAGGCCATGGAGGCGGAGTTTGAGGGGAGCCGTCACTATATGGAGGCTGAGCTCAGCCGGACCAGAGACGACCTGGACAAGATGAGGGACAAGTTCCGCAGGTGAGGACTAGTTCCACATCAGACTCGGGATCAGACTGTGATGATCAGATTAAGTTAAAACCATCTAATGTAACTGATGAAGGTGATCTGTGGATGTATTGTAACTCAAGCTGAGGATGAGGAGAGAGGAGGAAAAAGACTTTCTAAATTGTGAGTGTGTGAGGGCAGCACTGATTGGTTGTCAGACAGGAAGCATAATGTTAGCAGTGAGTTAGTGGTTAGCCCTGTTTGATTAGCCAATATTAATTTCCACTCCTGAGTCTGCACCACTAAAGCGAGTCACATACATCAGCTGTTTCCTGCTACTCTGGATTGTTCTAATGCTAAGGAATGTGTTTATAGAACCATGCGATGCATTGAAGTTGTTCATGATTGGCTGTTTCAGTTGGTGATGTCACTACATGACAACAGATGTTTTGACGTGTTTTAATTGGCTGAGTTGCGTTCAGACACACAGAGACTTTTAATCTTGTGCAGGAGCACCTCAGGACGAGTGAGCATTGCTAGCACTCATCTATACCTTCCTATAAAACCTCCTGCTGCTATTCTTCAAATTCTAAATCTTTATTATTTTATGTTCCGCAGCATATTTATGAACAGGTACAACATAAACCAGGAGTTTTATCTTGCTGTCACCTCATACAGCCTGTTTCCATCAGTTCACATCGTTGTTTCTGTGATTTGGCAATAACTCTGCTTTGACTCGGCTGTGACTCTGCAATTACTTGTATGTGACTCGGCAATAACTTCCCTGTGACGTAGCGATAGCTTGGCAAAAAAAGCTCCCTCCTCTTCCCCAGTCTTTCAACATCCAACATGTGAAACGATGTAAAACAAGAAGTAAATTCTAAAGTTCAAATTTAAACCTAAAACAAATGTTACTGCTTCCGTTTATCCCTCGACGTCGACTGAGCATGCTCACTAACTCTTTCCTCTCTCTACAGACTCCAGAACAGCTACACGGCATCTCAGAGAACCAATCAGGATCTGGAGGAGAAGCTTCACGCTCTGGTAACCTTTCACCTTTGTCACATGACCTGTGACCTCAGCAGCTTATTCTTTGGTTAAAGTTGGAGCAGGTTAAAGTCAGAAACTCTCCTGATATGACTTATTGGTCATAGATGATATTTATGACTTATTGATCAGAGACCGTCGTCACTCTCAGCCCTGAAGTCGACTTTAACATGCTGATCAATATTTGATGGTTTTTTTCCTCTACAGCACATGTGTGTCTCTCATTGATCACCTCATTGTCAATAACTGATCGATGACTTAATGAAAACACGTGTGAGGCAGTTCATTGATTAACTGTGGCGTTGATGGACAGCAGGTCTCTGAGGGTCATTTCACACTAAAACAGACAGAAAGATGTTAAATGATAAAAGTAAAGATGATTTCACTTTAACTTCTTTATTCTGAAACTTTATTTAAAACATTAACATGAATAAACTTCATATTTATCCAGCATGAATGAAAATATTACAACATTTCTTTCAGCATTTCTTCCACAGACCACTGACGAGTTGATTTAATGTAAACTACATTTAGAGATGAATCAGGTCGATAAATATTTAAAATGAAACATTCAGACTTTGAAGCTGATTTTTGATCAACTATTCACTTTGATAAAAGCTTCTAACATTCCTGATTTTTCTGATGTCGTTCTTCATCTCTCTCTTTTTCCTCTTCTCACGCTGCTCTGTGATGGACTGACTCATCCTCATCTTCATCATCATCTTCAGGCTGCCGTCAGTCAGACATGGGTTCATGCAGTTGCGTTTTCATTCACATTCTTCCTCTCATCTATCCATCCTCATCCTCCTCTTCTTCTTCTCTGGTGTCTCTCTCGTGTTTGAACACCAAGTCCTCAAACTTGTTTAATTCATTTAAATCTGTTGTTGTATGAATTAACTTCTTCTGTAGGAGAAAGGGATTTACTTAATTTTCTCTCAGGAATAAAAATAATATTTTTAAAATCTATATCAGGGGAACAAAAATCAACTAGAGAAGCAATTTCTGAAGAAATTGCGGTGTGAATGCTGGATGCTGAAGAGCTGGCGTTAGACTGCAATGCTGCCTGAAGAAGTTGAATCAGACTAGTATGAAAAATATGAAAAACCAATGAAGCATGAATATTATGGAAAGTTAATGAAATATGAATAATGATGAAAAATTAAAGTTTTACTGCAAAGCTGACACTATACAGCAATGCTGCTTGTAAAGTCTGAACAACACATTTATATGAACGATGAGAAATATCTCAAAGTTTGTTGAAATAATGGAAAAGTGAGGCAGGGTCTAAATAGTATGAATTAACTGGCAGTCAGACACAGACAGAGGAGTCAAGTTTAAAACAGAGCTCAGAACAGTGTAGAACTGCTGAATTTAAATCCACCAATCGCCATGAACTGTGTCAACTGTCCATGATAATTAGCTGCAGCTGTTTGAAACTGCTGACTCACTGAGACACAGAAACAGTCAAAATTCACCCCTCAGAAAAAGCGCTGCCAGAGGCAAACCGTAGGTCGTATCGGTGAGATGACCGGACCATGAGCATCCTCAGACCCAGCTGAAGGCAATGGTGTGGATTAAGTGGAAAAATGACAGACTAATCACAGTTTCAGTTTTTGATCATCTCATCTTTTGGCAGACTGTGAGACAAGATTTAATTTGGGCGCAGGTGGGGCAGTTGGAGGGTACTCTTGGTGTTTGGAGGTTCATTTAGCCCAAACCGTAGGTGCTACACTTATGTAGGTACATTTAATTGAAGCACGACAAGTTTTCCTACCGTTTCTGTAAGTTTTATGGCTGTAGAGTCAAAATTGTGGGTGATTTTGTTAGTCCATTTCTGTTTTATTTTCTGTCCTCTCTTCACTCTAGCAGATTACAGCTCTCACTCTAGGAATGGATGAAATCCTGAAACTACATGAAGTTTGAGGAAGGATTTAGTTAAACTATGAATTAAACTGAATTCGTTTTTTGAATTGTTTTTTGAAAAGTTTAAACTTGTCTGAACGCCTGGAACTTTGAATTTTGTTTCTAGCTGAAAGTATGAAGGATTAGTGAATCTTTGAAAAGAATGAAGATTTTAAAGTTTTGAGGAACTTTTCCCATAAGGATGAATGGGGAATTTTTGTCCGAAGAGTAGGAATATCTCCGAAATTATCAAAGTTATGAAAAATCTGAATAGCTCCGCACCATTCCTGAATTTTCTGAATCTCTTGAAGTTTGAATGAAGTTTCTGCGTTGAAGTATGTTGAAGTAGTTAAATAAAGAATTTTTTTTGTAGAAGAACATAGGCTGTGAATGCTTTCACCATTCACACCAAATATTAGAAATGGCAAATATAAAAACATTTGTTTAAAATCTAACGAGAACAAATCATAATGTTGAGATGGTCAAGTTCTAATCAAATAAACTTTGCTACGAAATGTGAACATTTTAATCTACAATCTTTAAATAGTTTGAATTACGTTTATTTTCTCAGTCACAATTTCTGATTCAGGATTTTGTTGTATTATTTTAACTACATTTTTTGTATTGATCTTAGAAATCCACTTTAATCATTAATAAATGATTAAAATGTAATAATAACTACCTAACATGTTCCTGCTCCTCCCACAGCTACGGAAGGTAGAACGGGACAAAAAGACAATGGACCAGGAGATCGTGGAGCTCACCAACAAACTGCTGGACGCCAAGAACACCATCGACCGTCTGGAGGAGCTCAATGTAAGTTGTTTGTCCCTCGTCACCTTCCGTAGTTCACACATGAATACATGAGATCACATCACAGCGAACTACAAAGTGTGTGTGTGACCGTCTCTGTGGCTACCATCTCCTCACTAACATGTTAAACCTGCCATCACAGGGATCAGGTGACACTCTGCACTGAGCATGCTCAGACTAATGATCACATGTCTCTTGGAGGACATTGGATATGCATCTCCCTACATATCTGTGTTACCATGTTCATCTGATCGACTCTGACGTGTTCATAATGCCCTGACAGCTTCTGGTTGTTTTGATACAATGTTTAATTGTATTATTTTAACACACACATCACTTATTGGTCATTGATTTAAAACTGTTACCGTTATTGGCATTGACCAGTGGTGAAAGAATGACTCTGGTGTTCATGTCTGTCTGCAGGAGCGTTACAGACAGGACTGTAATCTCGCTGTCCAGCTGCTCAAATGCAACAAGTCACATTTCAGGAATCACAAGTTTGCAGATGTAAGTACATGTGTGTGTGTGTGTGTGTGTGTGTGTGTGTGTGTGTGTGTGTGTGTGTGTGTGTGTGTGTGTGTGTGTGTGTGTGTGTGTGTGTGTGTGTGTGTGTGTGTGTGTGTGTGTGTGTGTGTGTGTAGTTAAAGGTTGTCCACCATGTTTCTACAGAAGCCCAGAAGGGACAAACTTGCTCTATATAGGGTGATATGAGTTTATAGCATTTCTGCTTTCTTATTTTCAGCTTTATCACATTTGTAGAATTTTTTAATTTTTTTACACTTTTACCATTTTTTGTGTTCATAGCATTTTTATCTTTTAGACATAGGTAGCGTTTTTGCATTTGTAGCATTTTGTCGTATCTGTGATGCTTTTCATGTTTATAGCATTTTTTGTTTTTTTTGCATATGTAGCATTTTGTTGCATTTGTAGTGTTTTTCGCACCTTTCCTTGTTTTTTATCTTGTTTAGGCCGCAATCACAATCTGCCAACAGGTTTAGCTGCTTGTCCCATGAGCTGAAAAGTTGAAACTATTTTAACTTTTATCTTCATTCAAAACTCGCCAAAAAAGCTGAATGTGAGGCGCAGGAAAGGAGTGCACCTCATGTGAGCCTTCCTAAAGGACAACAATGTTTTTGTGGGCGACATTTCTGTTGACATGTCTCTGTTTGATTGGACCATTTCGGATTAAGAGATTTGTCACCAGCAACAACATTGTTCTACTATGGTTTGTCGTGCCTGATGTTCGCTCCTTTCTTTGTGCTCCAAATTCTCTGCTGCCTGTCAGACCAAGCACAGGGAATACTGCTCTAATAAACACATGTAATACTCCTTTACAGCTACAGCCTGGCTAATTAATGAATAATGGCATTGATTGTGTGTGTTGTGGTTCTGCTGACAGTGTTCCATTAGTTCCATTAGAGTCTATAGAGACTCAGCTGTTCCAGCCCGTCACCTCTGATCGGACTCACTTCCTGGAAACACTCTAACAGTGTGTGTGTGTGTGTGTGTGTGTGTGTGTGTGTGTTTGTTGCAGCTGCCCTATGAGCTACAGGACATGCTCAATAAACACATGAAGAGCAGCCTGCCGGAGCGAGGCCCCGCCCCCGGCTCTCAGGACTCAGACACGCTCAGTTTGACTCCTGCTGACGTCGTGCCAACCTCTGTCATCGCCCGCATCCTGGAGAAACCAGAGCCGCTGATCCTAAACTCCGCCCAGTCCAGCAGCTGTGGCCGGCCTGTTGCCGAAGACGTTTTCGTGCATGTGGACATGACGGGACCCGCGGGGGCTGAGGGTCACGGCCGGGAGAATGGCGGTGGTCAGGACGCGGCACAGCAGAACGGTTCCTGCCGCAGTCAAAGCAGTTTCGATGAGGACACCAGTGGGGCACCATCCTTTGAGAAGCTGAACCCGTATCCAGCGCCACCACCACCCAACCCGTTGTACCCCGGACGCAAGGTTATCGAGTTCTCATCAGACGACAAAGTAAAGATCCCCAAAAACTCACCGCTACCCAACTGCACCTACGCCACACGGCAGGCTATCTCTCTAAGCCTCGTCCAGAGTGACGACGAGCGACTCATCCCTGGAAGCCCAGCCCCCTCCTCCTCCTCCGGTGGGGGGGTCCACCAGCGCACGCCACCATCGCAGCGGGATGTTGCCAGCGAGCCGCTATCCAGCCAGTCCAGTCCTTTCAGCAGCCCGCCGCAGGTAAGAATTGGTTATGTGACACAGTTGGAGAATCTGATGTCATCATGGGCAGGTGTGACTCAGTAAACCTGGCAGCTGGTCGTACTAATGATGATGCTCCGCCCCCTCAGGCACCCAGCATCCTGGCGAGCTCCGGCAGCTCTGAGGAGGACCTCCTGGCCAACTGGCAACGGATGTTTGTGGAGAAGATGGCGCCGACCTGTGACGGCTCCATGGTCCACCGCACATCGTTCAGTAGTCAGACAGCTCAGGAGATGCAGAGGAGGAGGCCTCCGCTGGGAGGAGGGGGCTCGTCTACCAGCGACCGCCACAGAGCAGCGTACTCGGACGGTGAGGAAGGCTCGTCAGCACGCAGCTGGACACCGAGCCGTGGTTCCAGCCTCGACACCGACACTGACACCGAGCCAAGGATGGGTAGGAAGGGATGCCACAGCGGCGGCGACGACGGCTCCACTGAGGAGGGCGAGAGGCTGCTGATGAATCTGGAGGATGACGGTGGCAGTGGGGATACAGCGGTCACCATGGCGACCAGCCCCATCAACACCATCAGGAAGGAGTTGGAGGAAGAGGAGCGAGACGTCCTCCCCCACGACCTGCCCGTCATCTCACCCCGACCCCTGGACTACGAGCCTGCCCTTGCCACACAGCGGCCGCAGAAGAGCCCGAAGAGAATGGGTGTGCACCACTTGCACCGCAAAGACAGTCTGACCCGAGCCCAAGAGCAAGGCACGCTGCTGGACTGACGCTCGCTCTCCACAGCCGCAGCACACCTTGCTCGCCCCTCACTGTGCTCCCTCAGCACTGTGTCTGTTTCTATGGCAACAGAGAGGTCCCGCCGATCCAGGATATAGCCATACACAACCGTATGCTGCCGAGCTCGCCACCTGACCCCGTGTGTGTGTGTGTGTGTGTGTGTGTGTGTGTGTGTGTGTGTGTGTGTGTGTGTGTGTGTGTGTGTGTGTGTGTGTGTGTGTGTGTGTCTGACCAACCACAGTTGACTTTGATCAACTGTCCACATACTTATGGCCACGTAGTGATCAGATGTCTTAATATATATAAGCATTTTGCACTACATGGCCAAAGGTATGTGGACAGCTGACTAAATATTGGTTGTGTGAGTGGGAGAGAGGAAGTTCTGATATTGAACTTCTTTTTAACTTAAATTTTAACAGTATTTTTAAAAAATTAACAAATATAAGCAAACATTGATCATATTTTCATTCAAAATTAATGCAAATTCAGACTAAAATCAAATCTTTTAAGTACTACGTGCTATATGGCCAAAAGTATGTGGACATCCAATTAAACTTTTCTTAATATTCTCAATTGGTCTGGTGTGTGTGTGTGTGTGTGTGTGTGTGTGTGTGTGTGTGTGTGTGTGTGTGTGTGTGTGTGTGTGTGTGTGTGTGTGTGTGTGTGTGTGTGTGTGTGTGTGTGTGTGTGTGTGTGTGTGTGTGTGTGTGTGTGTGTGTGTGTGTGTGTGTGTGTGTGTGTGTGTGTGTGTGTGTGTGTGTGTGTGTGTGTGTGTGTGTGCGCGTATTATGTGTGTTTGTGTTGGTCGGAGGAGAAAACAAACAAAAAACTTTATGGACATCTTTGCCTTGTTTGCTGAGCGGGAGCTTTTGTTTTGAAGAGTCAAACCTGGACAAACACAAACACACTCTCAGTGCCTACCGCTCTCTCTCTGTCTCTCTCTCTGTCTCTCTCTCCGTCTCTCTCTCCGTCTCTCTTGCCCTCTGGAAGGTTGTGAGTATGACAACGGGCCTGAAGGTCAGACTTTTATTTTCTTGATTTCCTGTCATGTGTTATTATTTAGTCACCTGATTGATCTTGGACCATGTTAAGGTTAACCTGCGACCCTCCCCCTCCCTGTGTCAAACGCTTTGACTGTACCTGCCGAGGAGCAGGGTTGGGGCCGGAGCCCCTCCCTCCTGGAATGTAACCATCGAGTTGTTTTAGTGTTAATCTTTTTGTTTTAGTGATTATGTGGATTATTAAGAGATTATTTTCCGTTTTGATTTGATTTGTTGTTGATTTTGTTTTTTTGATCCGTTTGGTTTTTATGTTCAGATATTTTCATCAAATACAGAAGCCTTTTGGTGCCAGAAACAGAGCGGGATCAGAGATGAATACAAACATGATAATGATCTACAAAAAAAATAAACTGAAGAAATAAAGATTTAAATAATAAGTATCATATCAGGTAATCAATCAATAGTATCAATCTAACCAGCTATTTGATAAATTCTGTCACATTTCATCCAATTGTGATTATGATCCCCAATCGACTTATTGATCTGTTTGGTTGATAATAACGTTCTTAATAATTGATAACTTAATAACTTTCAACATTGGTTTAATATAAAACTGATTTTTATCTCAATTTACGCAATAAAAAGATTACATTTAGTTTTATGTTCAATTTTAAAACTGTACAAGATATGAAGTTAAAACTAAACAAATATAAACCAATTTTTTTTTATTTTTCTAGAAAAACAAAAGATTTGATTTTACTGTAGATGCAATAAAAACTTTTATTTTGCAACTTTTATTGATTTGTGATCAGCAAATTGAGGCACGTTCATGTCACTGACAGTTATTAAACACTCAGTGTTGATGCTGAGTATCTGATTATAAATTAATAATTATTCTCAATCTTTCTGGCACTAGTGAGCCTCCGTACTTTAACCTTGACTTCGTTCTGCTCTGATTTCGGCGTCACTGATTGAATGTCGGCTGATCGCTCATTCCTCACAGCTCTTATTGTCTCTCTCACCAACAGTCCACTGATTGACCTACTGATGGATTGATTGATTGATGGACTACCTACAGGTTTTGCTGACTTGATTTAAAACCTAAACAGTTTTTTGTCTGCAGTGTTTTCACAAGAAGTGATTGGGTATTGATCGGGTATCGATCTCAGTTAAAGTGTCCTCATGTTTGTATTAACGCTTCAGTCTGTGATTTGTGTGTTGCGCAGATCAATCAGTATTGATTGACTGTCATTATCAGCTGTGATGCAATCACTAATTAATCATCTAAATTAATGATTAACGTCATAAATACGATGCACATGAGCACCAATCACAGACTAGCTCCATAACCATATGGTGTGATGATGCTATGATCACTGCTGGTGCATTATGGGTAAAGGTGCTGACAAGACTGCATGATGGGACACAGATGATCATCCGTTTAACTGGCTGGCCAAAGCTTGATTGCCACGTTAGCATGTCGACATGAAAAATAAACTTTGATATTTCCCCATAAACTTTATTAACATGTTGACAATTGAACAGGAAATACTACACAATAACAAACCCATCTTTCAGCAATGTTTCCATCCAAGACTGATTGGCGTGTTGTATCTTGCTAGCTAACGAGCTAGTCACTAATCCGTCTTGTATTAGCGTCAGACTATAAAGGCTAGGCTAAAGATGTCATTTTAACATTACTTAGCTTCTAACACCCAAGATCACTTTAGAAATGCTAGCTGTTTTTAACTACTGACAGCTAATGACATAAGTTAGCTACAAACATTTAAACTAACCTTGGATATGGTATGGACTGGCTAGCAGTTTCCCTTTGATAAGTGGCTAGACTAACAATTTTCATTAGCTTTCTGAATGTGTGCTCAACTACGCTAAAGATGTGCTGTTACAACATAGGTTAGCTCCTAATATCACTTTGGAAAGGTTAGCTGACAGCTAATGACATTAGCTTGCTACAAGCATTGAAGCTATCATTGGATAAGCCAACAGTAGCTACCATAATACAAACTATTTATGAACTACTCACTTTTTTGTGGTTACACTGGCTAGCAGTTTCCCCTTGGTTACAGTTTTTGTGTTAAGCTAGGATAAAGGTGTCCTCAAGTTATGGTAGCTGACAGTTTTCATTAGCTTTGAGAATAATTACTCAAATAAAGATGTCCTGTTGTAATGTTAGTTAGCTCCTGGTCACTTTCCAGGTGAATATGGAAAAACTAGCTGTATCTATTGATATGAGCTAGGTACAAACTTACATGCTAACTGTTTTGTGGTTAACACTGGCTAGCTATTTCCTTTTGTTACATTTTTATGCTATGATAAGTTAGCCTGCTTCTTGATGCAGGGCTGTTGAGGATAGTGAGGTCATGCTAGCAGTAACATTTCAGTGAATGTTTACACATTTAGGATTAACAGGTTTTTAAAGGACCATACCATGTTTATGCATGTTGCAGCATGTTAAAACATATTCCGGAGCTAACTGGGCTAGTACTGCTCTGTATCTTAAACATGACTTTGTTACTAGGTGGGCAAATAAAACATATAAAAACAGTGGTTTGGTCCTTTAACTGCAGCCTGTTGAATTATTTAAAACCATTTTCTTCTGTGACGGCAGCAGGAATGAACTAAAATGTCCTACATCCCAGACAAACTCTTAAACACACCACCATCTTCCTCCAGCTGGTCAGACTAGTTTTACATCCTCAGCTGCAGAACAAGAGGCTACTGTTAAATTATTAACATTTTATTACTGTCGGGTCGCTACGATGTTAGCGTGTGTTTAATATTTCATGTTAGAAGAGTGTGTGTGTGTGTGTGTGTGTGTCAGAGTGGTGCATTCTGGGTAGAAACAAGTTACATCTGGACTCGTGCAACTTTAATGACTCTTCCTCATGAGTAGAATCGGAGACGATGACCGGCTGTCTCATCTCAGCCAAGGTCATCCTCCACCACCACTTCTTCTCCTCCTGTCTTTCTCTTCTTTTATTGCTTTCACACTCGCTGACCTTCTTTCTCATCTTTATTCTGTTCCTTCTCCCATTCTCCCTCTTATCTTCTCTCCCTCCATTCCTTTTCCTCTTCCTCCTCTTTTCATCTTGCCATTCTCTCCTCCTTGACTTTCTTTTCCTCTTCTTCCTCTTTTTAAATGTATCAATCCTAAGTCCAGCTTCAATGATGAGACATCCAGAGCTTTTGACTAAACCACATGGTCTTCATGATTGTGCTCAGTTGTCATGGAGATGCATTTTGTTTGCATGAAAGTGTAAAATCATCAATTTGCTGATGAAGATGTCATAGAGTTGAAAGCTCCTGAGCCTCTGGAGCTATTGTTAGCAAACATTAAAGCTAACATTGGATATGCTAACAGAAATTACACTCAAGTCAACCATCTATTAACTACCAGCTGTTTTGTGGTTACACAGGCTAGCTTCACATGTCATCAGGCTGACCATTTTCATTAGCTTTTAGGAATTTGTGCTAAACTAGGCTAAGGATGTTAAGGCTAATGATTTAGGTTCCTTCACCTCTGGTTCTATGGACCGTTCTGGACCTGGAACCTTATAAATGCTGGAATAAAAGCACTTATTAACTTTTCACCAGCCGACTCAACATGATTCTGAAAGTCTGTTTCTGAGCTGATCTGAGGTCAGTTTAAAGTCAGTCTGTGTCCCAGCATGCACCAGGAGGACGGAGGCTTAGCACCAGTCAGTGTTCATTTATGTAACATTCTGTGAAAGTGACATAATAATGTTTAATTCTCTACAAACAACAAGCATATATTTTTATGATTATTTGGACTTCCGCTGCATTCAGATCAGATTGGAATTACCAGTTTTCGACTTGTTAACAGTGTTAAATCCTAATTACCACTTGGAAATTCTGATTTGAACACAGCATTAGCAAACACTTAATTTGATTTCTATTGAAAGCTAACCATAGCTAGTAGAAGCTAACAATAGCTTCAGCTAGCTATGTTAGCTAGAATTCTATAGAAATAAGTTTGTCACTAACTGGTTTTCTCTTCTGCATGAGGACACCCAGTTATTTTAAGATGGTGTTTAGTACATGCTAAAACTTATTCTGGAAGGTTCAATAAAAGTATTGAAAATCAGTATCACGACCTACGTAGTACATGTACTGCACTTTATACTCTTTGAACAGATTGTTGTAGACTTAAACATTTATCAATTATCAACAACTGAAACAAGATATGCTAACATTAGCTAGCAACCTAAATAATTTAAGATCATCCATCATTCAAAGCTTCTTGAATTCTAAACAATTAGGCTAATGCTGATGCTAATGCTAAGTTAGGCCAGTTGTCTAGCGGCTAATTTAACTAAAAAATTCTTCAGCAGTGAATGAAGACGTGGTTTAAAGCTCATGAAAGCTAATTAAATGAGCTAAGTGTTTTAATTTCATCACAATGTTCTGATCCAATAGAAAACCAGGAAGTGACGCACCTGATCAAACTGTTGGCAAACTAGCTAGACTGTAGGCTTATTTAGAAATCACTTCAGTGTTATTGCTAATATGTTAACATTAGCCCCTGTTTATGTTAGCTTTTGTCCTAATCTGATTTTCTTTTAGTAAGTAAATGGTGCTGGTTAGCTGGCTAACATTATTTAAGTTGGAAAAAAAATGTTTCTCTTCTTCTGTGGTTTAAAACACAAACAGCTGTTTGAGCATTGGACCTCCAACATGGCCGCCCGGGATGGCAGGAGCCTTCATTCAGGATGTAGACTCACCTGAGAATATTAGTAACAAACTTAGAACTGGAACCAGAGGAGGAACTGGTTTAACAATCAGATGATTGTAGCCCCGCCTACTCGTTCTCCACGCACAGGTGGACTTACTCACTTACAGTTCCATGACCTCTGATCCCAGCCGCAGTGCTTTCAGGGTCACCTGACTCTCCTCTGATGATCTCAGCCAGTTGTTCCTGGTCTGATTGTGTCACTTCCTGTTGGGAAATAAAACTACAAAAACAAAGACTGTTAAAAACACAACTAACGATTTTATTTTCTCAATTTGTAACCGATGTATATTTTAAAAAAATAAAAATATTTTAAACGTTGCTCAGTCTTTGTGTTCTGGATCATACCTCACAGGAAGGTCTCATGTCACTTCTTCTATGGTATAAAATCAAACAGTCATTTAGACGTTAACATGGATCTTCAGAGTCAAGTACAGGCCTAGAAATATTTTAATGATTCATTACATCAATTAATAAAAGTCAAACTTTTATTGCTTGAAGTTTGTCCCTCAGCATCTCCTAGATCAGCCATGTTACCTGATCAGCTGCTGATTGAATGACATCATTAATATTGATCACTGGTGCTCATACCACCAGTTTATGGATGTGTGCGCTGATCAATCTGAGCTGTGAATTATCTATAATTAATTAATTTTTTTTCCATCTCCATATTCAGCAGGTGTTCTGTCAGAGGTTCCACCCCCTGCAGATGTTAGTCCAGGTTCTCAGACCTCCCCATACTCTGAATGATTCTAGAGGGATGACTGGGGTTTGTGAAATTTCTCAAGGGTTCCTTAAGATTCATGTAGCCATCTGTCCTGGTTCTCAGTGTTTCTCTTGGTACTTTCAGTTTCTTCTGTTCTGACAGGTTTCACAGGATTAATACGGTTCTCGTGGTTTCCTCTGAGTATCTGCATTGTTCTCTTGTCAGGATGGGTTTTCTTCTGATTGTGACATTCTTATTAAATCTTTGTTCTTGCTTTAGAATATTTCATTCAATAGGAAACGTTACGTACAGCGCCTCAGAGGTTCTCTGGAGAACGAGTTCAGGTATCAATGTCTGAGCTGTGGTGCCACCTGCTGGCGGCCTGAGGAATTAAACCTGAGAACAAAACTCAGATAATGTTCCTCATTTGAAAACGATCTCTCTCTACTACAAACATCTTCTTTTTTTTTAAATCAATGCAGCATTGAAATATTTTATTTTAAAAGTCTGAATTTCTTTCATTTATTAATGTCTTCATTAAGCTGCCCAATCAGACTATGTTCTGTCAGTCACATGATCCAAACATCTGATCTCATCTGCCCACAAGAATTAAACTCAGTCGACAGATCTGTGATCAGATTTGAACCATTCATCGATCAGTTGCTGATACCGAATCGGTCATTATTGATTACTTTGTCGACATGTTGGCTCTGTGTTTTAAATCTTTTAACATTAAGAACACAAATTGTTTTCTGTTTAACTTTATTGGGTCGTTCTGTCAAACAAGAACAGACTTCAGGTTATCTTCAGGCTGTTGAAGAACTCTTCCAGAATGTTCTCCACCTCGTCCTTGTTGTAATCTCTGACCACAAACAGCTCGCCGTCATCGGCTCCCCGAATCATGGCTGACAGACCTAGAAAGACAGCGACAGAGAGAGCAGGCCACAAAAATATAATAATTATTATTATTTAATAAGGAAGGACACAGTGCTAAGTTATTAATCCTACTATGGTGACGCCATGACCTGCCCTACCGTGCTTCTGATTGGCTTGGCGTGAGCTACTGTGGTGGATGAAAAAGATGCGATGATTGGTAGACATTGCTAGCTATCCAGTCACTGAACGATGAGCAGCCTATTGAAAGAGGCATCGTGGTTTTCATGGACTTCACTACGTCTTTGTTCTTAAACTTAAGCAAATATAATAGGGTCTAATTGTGAACTGAACTTCCTGTTTTGTGTAATGAGACACTTGAATCCAAATTGACTTGCAGATAAATTACAATGGCAGAAGTTTTCATTAGAATTACAATAAATGTACGAGTTTACAGTTAAACAACAAATTACTACTACTATGACTAATAATAATAACAAGATTAATAGTATATGACATATCCCCCATTCCTCTGGTGAGTCTATAGTGGATATTGTTTTGCGTATATGCTATGGAGAAGATGACCAACCACAGCCCTTCCTACAGACAGCCTGTTCACTCCTTATTAGTACCATTGTATCTACAGTAAATCAGCTGTAATTCACCTAGAGGGCGCTCTAGGAGTCCTAAATGAATGGGAGTGAATGGAGCTAAATGGCTAAAATAATTATTTTCACCTACTTCTAGATGAATAGCCCAAATTTTATTTTAGTTTGTGCAAATATAGTATCGATTATACATCAGAAGTGAAGTGAAAACATACTAATGTCCTTTTGTTTTTCTTACCAGGAGAAGGAGATTTTGCCCACAAACCACTAGCATTCTGCTGATGAATGCTGATTGGTCAATTAAGGATTTATGACTGATTGTGACCCGACACCCTCCCTCGAAGTCGCCCGGAGTCTACAGATGTTTTTGAAATGAAATCAAATAAATATCTAAAGGACCAGGAGGACCTTCATTTCGGTTATTCCACCACTGAGGTACGACGAGCTAAGAGTCTGTCTGTGATCTGTTGGTTCCGAAGGACAGAAAGAATCACTAATCTTAAGAGGAGTGAGGTGGTCGAAAGAGGGATAGAGGTAATAGTATTGTTAAATGTGGTTCATGCTGTGCACTCATTCATTCATGATCAGGTCTGGTGAATCAATCAGTCCATTCATTGATCAGTGAAAATGTAGATCTGGTGTTATTCTGTTGAGTCATTGTGTACTGCTGTTTCCAACGCTATTCAAGACATGACATTAAATTACAGAAAGTGTTAGTTAAACATTTACCCTCTCCCTCTGCAGTGAGGTACTTATCTATACTATGAACAAATTAATCATTACAGCGCAACAATTTTAAGTTAATTTACCAAAGACAAAGAGCAGTAAAAACTTCCTGCTGCATGAGAAACGGCATCGTCATGTCCAGCCAATCAGAGGCAGAGTAAGGCGGGTCATGGCGTCACCATAGTAAAATTCATACTATCATACCCAGGAAGGAAGGAAGCAAAGAATGAAGGAAACAAAGGATTGAGGAAGGAAGGAAACAGAAAGGATCCAGGTAGGAAGGAAAAAACAGGAAGGACGGAGGGGAAAAGAAAAGACCCAAGAAGGAAAGAAGGAACAAAACAAAGGATTCAGGAAGGAAGGAAGGAAACAGAGATGATCCAGAATGGAAGGAAGGAAACAAAGAATCAAGGAAGGAAGGAAACAGGAAATGTCCTCACAACGTCCTGATGACGGTCTGAACAAACAGAAGATTTTCTTCTTCATGTCGACGGCACGGCCGAGCTCGTAGCCGACGCCCAGAGACGGCTGAGTGACCTCCGCCACGATCACTGGACACACACAGGTGAGAGGTCACACACATGCCTGCAGACAGCACTCAGGGTCAAATCACACTCCAATAATCAATGACTGATCAGAGTCACCATCAGACTGTCGCAGCCAGTCAATGTCTCTGTCATGGATGGCTCGGTCTCCTACAACTGTGGCGTCCTCTCCTGTCCAATCACAGCACAGCAGTTCAGTGACATCACACACACCTGATTGATTTACAAATTATTGACCAATAAAGCATTTATTTCATTGATCAAAAGTCAGAAATAAACTGATGTGGTGGTACCTGATGGAGACCATTGATTGATTTATATTGATCTTATGAAATCATTGGTTACTGAAACTGATCAATAACTGATCATAAAATTAGTCAGTTATTTAAAGAGGTTTAAAGTCTGTATTCCATGATTTTTATTGATTCACTTTTAAATGAATATTAATGTTATTTAATATTAATTATTGATCCTTTTTCTGTTTTTACATTTGATCATTTAATTTATTAAGCTAAGATTTTATGATAATATGATATTGATAATATTATCAATCGACTCTGAGCTGATCTGAGGTCAGTACTACATCATTTACTCTGTTCTGATCGTCTGTGTGTATTTATTGAAGTATTCATATTTTCTTGTACTCTTAATGAGTATTCTGGATCAATTCATCTCACAGTGAAAATGATGGATAAAAGAAATGAACTACATGATGCAGAATCCATCAGTGTGATCAGAACTGATTATTGATCCATCATCTGAACTTCATTACAAAAATAATACCACAGTACTACTACAATCACACTGCGAAAATACTTAAGTACAAGTAAATATCCTGCATTCAAAACTTTACCTACAGGTATAAAATATTATTACCTAATATATTAAAACAAAAGGTACTCAAAGTTTAAAAGTACTAGTACTACAGTATCAAACTATATTATGTAATTATCGGTTTTATTATTGATGATGTCACTGATCGAGGCTGAGTAATTAAATCTTATCAAAACTGTCAGATGAATGTGACGAAGTAAAGTACATTTCCTTCTAACATGTAGTACAAGTAGAAAATAGCAGAAAAGTAAAGTGTGGTGGTGTTTAATGTGAAACAGTATGCTTTTACTGTGAAGCCATGTTACACAGGAAGTGTTGGGCGGAAGTCAGACACGCAGCTAAGAATGTGTAATGTGTTCAATAATAAAGTCAGCTCGCTATAAACTCTCTGTTGCAGTGAATCCCTGCGCATAACACGACATAAAGTACCTTAGATTTGAGATTTTTTACAAAAACCAAACAAACCAAATATGGATCATTCAATCAGTAAAATAATCAGCAGATCGATACATACTTATAATAACAGCATAGAATTGATCAGTTAACTGATTAACTCCGTGTACTACTATGTACTACTGTATACTACAATGTGTACTATTGCATGTATGTGACCTTTGTCGGTGAGCTTGCTGCTGCTCACGTGCTCGGTCAGTACGGTTCC
This sequence comes from Chaunax sp. Z400, assembly GCA_037577475.1. NCBI lineage: Eukaryota > Metazoa > Chordata > Actinopteri > Lophiiformes > Chaunacidae > Chaunax > Chaunax sp. Z400. Next base: position 1,151,423 of record CM075193.1, read on the forward strand.
GTAGCTCTGTAGCTTTTCAACGATCCTCCGGTAAATGTGAATGTCATCTCTGCCGCCGCGGATACTCCCGCAGAAATATATTTTCATGTTGCACGGCTCTCGTGTGTTTCTACTTCCTCGTTCTCCTGTCGCTGTTTCCCGCGGTTGCCGTAAACCCTGACCAGAGTCCAACGCGTACAGACTTCTTTCTCCGCTCTGATTGGTGGAACCTCAGCGATCTAACTTCTTCGGCCTCTGATTGGTCCAGACTGGAGGCGATACCTAGCTGGGAGAGGGGCTACACTTCATCCCTCCCACAGGAAGCACTTTTAAGAAATACAATTTCAAAATAAAACTCAGTCTGCATTTTATTAAGTTACATTAACATTATTTATTTTTTACGTTTTTCCCCACTTTCCCTATGTACTTTTCAAAATAAAGGCTGTTCCCAAGCTGCTCATCAACTTTCAAGTATATTTCAAACTTCTGTACTTGTACTGAGGTACTTGTTCTCAGTGATGGAAGAACCACACAATTATTTATTAGTAGTGTAGTAAAGTAAGAAAGCTGCTGCAGCGGATCTCCATACCAGATCATTCAAATATCAATATTTATGACATTTTACTTGATTAACATTTATAGATAAATTTTAAATCAATGAGTGTGTGCAAAAATTGTTCTGATACATCAAACACAAACACAAAGAAAAATAACTACTGTCTGACATGAAGTTTACATGTTTAAAAAAAGATGATTATTCTGTAACAACAGCAGCAAACAGGCGAGCCCATACAGTTTATTAGAGTCTCTGTACAGAAGCTATAAATACAAGTGAGCATGAAACAACTAAATAAAACCACGAAGTGAAAATAGAGGCAGAATAAAACTGTACAAACAGCAACAGAGGAGCTCAGAAAAAACTTTAACATGACAGAGAGAAGTGTGTGTATGTGTGTGTGGGCCCCCAAAAGGGCTCTCAGTGGGTCAACAGATTCCCCACTGTGGCATTCAGGGTCAGCTCAGGCACATCTCTGGCCACCCGTTGCATGGGAGACAAGTTGGATCCTTCCAGAGTGCCAAGCAGCCCTGAAAGCACAAAGACAGGAAGTCTCACTCTGACAGCAGCTTCAGCAGGTGAACTGTTGATATTCAGTCACATGGCATCAGTCAGTGATGTCAACAGAACATTTCTAAAGACATTTTGATTGTGTCTTATACTTGGTGCACATCATCAAAAACTGTAGGTGGTATTGTTAAAATGAGACACCGTCAGCATCCTAAGAAGATGCTGAACATGTAGATTTATAATTTGTATGGATAAAGTTAAAAATGTGAGCATTACAGCAAGAGAGAAAACTGCTACTGTCTGCTTTCTTCCACAATTTACAGGACAAAGTTAAAATGGGAGCTGATGAGGCAGTTGGTTGGAGTTCCTGTTGCTCGGGGCCTCCCTGAGCCATGAGTGTATGTCTGTTAGCTTCCAAATTAGCATCACTAGAAGCAGCACAAATTTTACTACATTTTCATGTCAACATTATGGATGCGGAGCAAAAACTGAGGGAGTGAGTGCAATTTAAAGAGAAGATTTTTAGACAATTTTCCAGCTCCTTCCCACTCTAACGATGATGTCACCCACTCTGGCAGCATTCCTGCAACACACACCCATTATAAAATCTGAAACCACCCAAAATTACCCCAAACCTAAACTGGGATTTCATGAAAACCAGTCTAGATATCAAAATGTCCATTTAGCCCAGTAAAGTCCCAAGTCTGGTGACCAGTTTAAATTGTTAATCATTTTTCTGCGTTAATGTATGTGAAGCAACATGGCCCCAAGAGGGGAAGGTTTGACCTCTGGTCAGGTCAATTTCACATTATTTATAAGACAATTACTGTATTCACAATTTTTTAACAGTTTTCATAGAAACATTTGGTGAATCACTACCAAAAGGCGTATCACACTAATCCTAATCAATCTTGATTTTGATGTAGTTTTGGTGTATTTGTTGGCAACGCTACAGGACTAGTAGTGTGGTGAAAAAGCATATGGAGGAATAATAGTCAATCTGATTATGTGCTGTGATCATCAATCAGTCACATGACATAAGAGAGTGATGTCATGAGGAGTGATGTCATGAGGAGTGATGTCACAAGTCTCTGACCTTCTAAGATCTTGTGGTAGGCGAAGTGAAGGTAGAGCGGGTAGAGCATGTGGAGGAGAGCCAGAGTGCCACACAGGAGCAGACGAGGCGTCTGACCGACTGTCCGGGACAGCAGAGCGGCTACCTGCCACAGGAACACACACAAACAAGGTGAGCTCACAGCTGAGGGAGCACAGGGGCTGATGGGAAAAGCAGTCCTCACCATGCGCAGAGTGGACAATCCTCCGAGCAGCAGCCACAGGATGTAGAAGAGGGAGTGGAAGTGGATGTTGTAGCTGATGAGGAGGATGACGCAGTGACCAAACAGACCGTAACCCTGACAACAAGACAAAGGAAGTGATTTCACTCAATGATGTATGGTGTACTGTATGAATACTGTTGTGTGCTATATGTATACTGTATGTGAATTGTATGTGTTCTGTAGTATACTGTAAAATTTGTGTACAGTGGCGTGCAATGGCTGCAGTACTGTGACACACCAGCAGGGACAGCGTCTGCAGCATGGTGATCTGAGCATTCACCAGGTACGCCAGGAAGTAGATGAAGGAGGAAACACCAAACCAGTATCCAAAACATGTTCCTATAGCGGTTCCCATCAGAGTCCCCTCAATCTGGAATAGACACATATGTGTATATCAGTAGGATCAAACTGTTCAGGTCTATCAGTGTGTGTGTTTGTGTGTGTGTTCTTACGATTACGGTATTTGACGTCTTCATGCCTTGCAGCAGGATCGCCACTAGAGTGAAGACCAGCATCAGAGGACCGTACAGCTCACCTGCAATCTTCTACACACAGGTAGTACACACTGTCAGAGTCTGAATCTGATTTTCTTACTGTTCAAGGCCTGTCTTGAATGAACCGAACAGACCTAAGCAAGATCAGTCTGAATGCAAGTAAGTCTGATCCAGGATCAGTGTGAACCAGAATCAGTCTGTTTAGTCCATTGTGGTTCAGACTATGAAACATATAAACATGTGTCCATGTTTACATATCAGACAGATCCATGTGATCAAACCTTAACATTATCCATGCTAAAAAACTGATCTAAACATTCCTGGTTCAACTGATCCAACCTACTGATCCTGGATCACTTTCACAACACCTTTCTGTCTACAGGTGTATACCTGGGGGAAGTTGATCATGCGGACAGGTATCAAGGACTCAATTAACCTGAAAAGAGAGAATTAGCAATAATTAGTGTCATGAACAGGAAACAGCTGACAGGAAACAGGAAGTGGGAGACCCTACCTGCTGCGGACCTGCACTGGCTCCACGTCGAAATACGGCCTCAGGATGTCGATGTTGGCATACAGATTGAAAGCTCTGGACGCCTGACGCTTCCCCGCCTGCCACACCTGAACACATCACACAGGTAAGGATGAACACACCTGAGTGCATTACACAGTCCAGTTGACTAGTTTAACAACAGTCCAGTTGACCAGTTGGGCTCACCTCGTCAGCTACCTGTCGTCCCAGCTGACCCTTTAACCCCTTCACTCCCAGGAAGTCTGCGTCCTCTCCCGGGTCGTCGTCTGTGTCGGCGGCCTCTGCTGCAACCTCCTCCTCCTCCTTCATCCTCTGGTGCATCTCGCCCATGTCCTCAAAACTGGAGCCAGACGTGTCGTCCATGTTCTCCATGTCCACGACCGCCGAGCCGCTACTCTGAACACACAGGTAGATATATAGTCAATAATCTATTTATAGATTAATGGATTCAGTGCTACTGTGATACTACATGAAGCTGACAGTACTTCATTAAATGAAGGACTTTGTTGGAGGTGTATTTATATACTGTCGTACTTCACAGTATGTGAATTCGTCTTCCACCACCATCCGTGACGTCACTCAGGTGTGACTGCTTATGTTTACCTGCTTATGTTTACCTGCTCAGCTGCCTGTCAGTAGTTAAGGCACCTTAACCTTTCTTGTCCATTTACTCGATTGTTTCTGTTTGTTAGTCTGATTTGTTAGCTTATGATTATAAGGTTAGGTTGGTCTGGTTGTTATTGGTCAGCTTGATGGTTTATCTTAGCTATGCTAACATTAATCAACACGTCTGACAGGTTAGTTATGCTGGTTTCCTAGTTCAGTACTCCCGTGTGGGATGTTAATTAGCCGATTCGTTAGCATCTTAGCTGTGTGTTTAGCATGTTAGCTCACCTGGATGAGGTTATCATCGAAGCTTCCCCACGGTTCCGTGTTCGTGTTTCTATTGCCAGAGCCTGCAGACATTTTCCCCTTGATAGCAGTTCAATTGGTATTTTACCGTTTGTCCCGGGTCGGTGATCGTGTGAATGTTCTCTCAGCAGACGGAGTTAACGCTCAACAGAAACTATTAAAAATCTGATGTTCTGATCTGTAAAATCTACATTACAACAGCAGAACGTCTGACTCCGCCTTCCACGCTATGCAGAAAACGTAATGACGTATTTGAAATAGGGTCTCGAAAATGTCGCGAGATTCTCGTGTTTGCTATGCAGTCGTGTTTTTTTTTACCTCTATAGTCTGCTCATATGCAAGACTGCAAAAACACCCAAAAACCGTGTTTCAGTGACAATCCTTCATTTTTCAGCGCTTATTCACCAAACAGTAAATTTTTAATATTTTTTCACACTAAAAAAATCTAGATTCATGTTAATTATAATAGATAGATAGATAGATAGAGACTTTATTAATCCCCATAGGGAAATTCGGTTGTTACAGTAGCTCCAACAGAACAAAAACATAAAATAAAATAAAATAAAATAAGATAAATAAATATAAATTAAAGTGGTCAGTTCGGATGTGCAATGAGTGGAGACACACATGTTGTGTAATAGATGGATTGATAGATGAATGAATGAATGAATGAATGAAGAGTTCAAGGGTTTTCTGAGACAACACAGGCCCTGCTGACCAGCCTGACCAGCCTGACCAGCCTGTTGAGTCTTTTCCTGTCCCTCTCTGTGCTTCCTCCACCCCAGAAACACCACAGCCTAGATGATTGATGATGCTACCACAGTGTCATAGAATGTTTTCAACAGAGTCCTGCACACTCCGAAGAACCTCAGTCTCCTGAGTATATGGAGATGACCTTGGCTCTTCTTGTACAGGACATCTGTGTTGTCCGACCAGTCCAGTTTATTGTTGAGGTGAACACCCAGATATTTGTATGAGTTCACTTGTTCAATGTCTAAACCCTGGATGTTCACCGGTGTATAAAGGGAGGTCCTCCTGCGGAGATCAACCGCAGCCCCTTGGTTTTGATGATGTTAATCAGGAGGTGATTGATCCCACACCAGTCCACAAAGTCCGAGATGGTGTTCCTGTACTCCAGATCGTTCCGCTCTGATATGTATCCGACAATGGCTGAATCATCGGAGAACTTCTGGAGATGGCAGTGACCTGAGTTGTGTCTGAAGTCTGATGTGTATAGTGTGAATAGAAAAGGGGAGAGCACTGTTCCCTGTGGAGCTCCCGTGCCGCAGGGCACCACATCAGACACGCAGTCCTTCAGCCTCACGTACTGTGGTCTGTCAGTGAAGTAGTTCGTGGTCCATGCAGTTAGGATGTGGTCAACTCCTGCATCCTATACATATGATGTTTTTGTTTAATATTCTTTAAAATATAACATATATATTTTACTCTACTATTTGTTTCAAATATTTGCTTGAAAAGTGATTATTTCCCAAAAAAATCTATTATTGGTAATGAAGTAATCTAAATATATTTCCTTTTATGCCTCCAGCTTACAGTTTCCACCTTCTCACAAAAACGTATAAAATGTAAATAAATAAATTAAATAAAAATGCATAAAATATTGATTATATTATTATAATATTATGATTACTATTATATTATGTTTTTATGAGGAATCTTTTAAACTTGTAAGAAAAATGGCCTACTCAACAAGCACAAGTCCTATGTTTAAAATCCTACTGACAATTTAATATGAGAGGAAAGAAGTTCCGATGTATGCATTTGTTTTACTTTCCCAGACTTTTTGCTAACATTTACTTTTTATGACACCGTGGTGGCATCAGCCATTTTTTATGGTGTGGTCTGCTGGGGCAGCGGCATCTCAGTGTCGGACAGGAAAAGACTCGACAAACTGATAAGGAAGGCCAGCTCTGTCCTGGGATGCCCCCTGGACCCAGTGGAGGTGGTGGGAGGAAGGAGGATGACAACCAAGCTGTCATCCATAATGGACAATCACTCCCACCCGATGCGGGACCGAGTAACAGCACTGGAGAGCTCCTTCAGCGACAGGTTGCTTCACCCAAAGTGCGTGAAGGAGCGCTTTCGCAAGTCTTTCCTTCCTGCAGCTGTTAGACTATACAATCAGCACTGCTCCCAGTAGACCAAACAATTAGTAGTACTTGTGTGAATTACTGAGACACCTTTTGTAATAGTACTGTGAAATATTTTTGAGACACTTTACCCCCCTCCTTTATTGTATTGTATTTTTAAAAATATTATTTCCCCTCCTCCTGCTGTGTTTTTTGTACACTGTGCTGCTGCAATATTGTAAATTTCCCCACTGTGGGACTAATAAAGGGATATCTTATCTTATCTTATCTTATCTTATCTTATCTTATCTTATCTTATCTTATCTTATCTTATCTTATCTTATCTTATCTTTAATTTTGCTTTTGCTTTTTTCCTCTCAGAGCCTTGAGGAATCTGGTGGGTAGAGAGAGTCCAGTGAACCAAGAAGGGTTAATAATATCCATTGAAGTACCAGTATCAGTACCAGTGCCAGTACCTCAATTCTGGACTTAAGTATAATACTTAAGTAAAAATACTTCCAGATTCCCTCAAACTACAATGCTACAGTTACAGACTATCACCACCAGAGAGCAGCCTCACTCCATCACTGACTCTTCTCAATTCTCGCGAGACTTGTCCACCCCTGCGTGTGAATTAGTTTTCCTTGACGTGATCGTGACATTGGTTTTCAGCCGGTGTGTATCACAGACATTAGCTGAGCCCTTTTCAGTACAACGTGTCACAGAAGACACTTGGATTATTAATGACATCGAAGGTGAAAGTCCACAGCAAAGGCTCGCGGTGAGTTCAACCGTCTGCGGCGCAGAAAACGTCTCTTTTCACATCCAACATGTCCGCTAACACCGCAGCTAGCTCAGCTTGACCTGCTAAGGCGTACTATATATCTACGTTATCTGCGAACTGATAGCAGCTATCTCAGCGATGGGAAACAGGACGCTTATTAGCTGACTTGCTCATCGTTAAGTGTTGTCATCGTTAGCGTTCCTGCCTAAATCGATGTGCTGAACAAACATGACTAACATTACATTAGTTCAGGAACTACTGCCTCCAGTTGGTAACAAAATTCTATTTAAGTGATTCCATCCCAGCGGTCTTTCAAAGCTGGACTTGCTAAGTGTAATCGTAAATTCTTATTCCTCCGCTCATCGGTAATGTTGTACTCGGTATAACATGTTTTGATTAATTTCCACAGCAGTAGGATCCACTTTGTAATTCGGCGCTCTGATTAATGTCACCAGCTGTGCCAGCTATTGAATTTTAGTGAAATTGTGATGCTGTTCTGCCAGCTGTTAAACACAACTGAGAGATAAAAATCAGGTGTTTTCTAATGGAGTCTGGTTAATATTTACTCGAGTTAATATGAAAGCCAGTTATCAGATGGCCTCTGACACGTATTGGTTAATGACTTATAGATGTCATGTGTCTGTTTATGTCGAGTTATGGGCAGTTAACGGTGCCCTCTCCCCGGTGAGTGTGTACGTGCGGGCGGGCAGACTGTCATGGCGTACACCACATATTAGCTTTCTCATTCCTCTGAGCTCAGGAAGCTAAAGCTGAACAATAACCGGGTTCAATTCATCATCAGCGGCTCATCTCTGAGCTGAAAACGCATTAGGATCTCTTTATTATCACCGACTCTCCAACCCGAGGTAACGGACAGAGTATCGACTCAGTTATATTACCCTCAACTAGTGGTTAGCCTCCACATTGCTATGTTATTGATTATTGATTAAATGGAGGTTTGATCAAAACAACATTGTCACAGTCAATAGAATAAAAAGTTAAGTATGTAAAGTTCTAAAATGAAATGTTAAAGGTAGTAATCACATCCTTAGCTTAGGTAAAGTAAAAGTTAGGTAAAATAAAAATACTGCATTCAGTTTGTAACTTTATTGTAAGTACATCAAATATCAAAAGTAAAAGTTCATGATATGCATTATATATGTATATGTTTGTACAGGCTTTGAAGTGTTCCTTTATGTTTTTGAATTACTGGTTCATGTTTTTGAAGCTCTGGTTCATTTTTTTAAAGTTGTGGTTCAAGTTTTTGAACTACTAGTCCATGCTTTTGAAGCACTGTTCTTATTTTTGAAGCACCAGTCCCTCTTTTTTTATGTATTGGTCCATGTTTCTGGACCTTGTTTATTCTCGGGAGTGTTTCAGGTCTTCCTGTGTTAGTGAGGACAGTTATCTAGTTATGTCTGAAAATAGTTAAGTGGTTTCACTGGTCTAAAACCAGTGGGTCTCAGTAATCAACCACCCGTGTATATGATCTTTTTATGATGATTATTATTATTATCACATCTTCCTTCATATGTAAGTAGTATTTTACTGCTAAGTTGCAGCTAGTTTTAAATACTTTTCATACAGTTTGCAAGTTAAAATTCAGCATTATTTATCATGATTTCAGTACAGTTTGTCTTCTTCCCAACACTGTTACTTAATATGTAGATTAAAAATTAAAATGTACACACAGTAGATAGCAGGAGTGTGTTGTGTATTGTTTACTGTTTAAAGTGATTATAGATTATTGATATTGTTTCAGATTCAATTAGAAGTTTTTCCTCAACAGTGTAATTGTGACTATCTGGAAACATAACCAGTAGAGTTTACTGGTCAGGCTGACAAGTGTTTTTCTTATCATACTATCGTTCAGCATAGGCTGACTGCTACCAGCTGATATGAAGTAGCTGTGCCCCCTGAGGCCACGCCGACTCTAGCCAACAACAACATTGGTTGTGGTGGTTCACTACGTTTGATCAGTTGTTCTATATACCAGAGCAGCTTCAATAATGACAGATGCATTAATGAAGTACTCTGTCCTGTCTGAAATTACTTCATGATATTTGTAATCTACCTAGGGTTTTGAAGTAGTTGTCTATGTTTTGAAGTACTGCTCCATGTTTGAAATAGTTGTCTATGTTTTGGCACTGAAGTCTTTCATATATTCCTGCAATAGTTGTCTGAAAATAGTTAAGTGGTTAGACTGGTGTAATCCCAGTTCATCCAGGTGGCCGACCATCCCTCTGACCAGTCAAAGACCACAATGCAACCGTGTTGAAAAAAACACCCTGAATGTCATCTTCGGTCTGGACCTGAGCACAGGATTGAATGAAACTGATCTGTGGTCAGCTGAGTCAGACACATGGCAATAGAAACAAATAGAAGCTGCGGTAAATCGTCCTGTATTCCATGTTTTTAAGTTCGCAATGAGTTTAAAGGACTCATCCATGTTTTACTCTGAATTCGAGTGAAGTTCATGTGTTTTTCGACATTTGTTTCTCAGTAAATATATATTTCATTAGAAACATGAACAAAATATAGTCTGATATTTATAGTGGGCCTCAAATATAAACCAGTATGAATCAGTTGGTTGTGTGTAATCTGTTTATACATATATTTTACAGTAGGTGCTGATCAGTAAGCACTGAGCCGGGCTGTTAGTAGCTTGATGTTGATGAAAGTCAGGTGAAAGCAGAGGTGAAGATGAAGAAGAAAACAGAACTGGAAATTTGCTGAAACAGGAATTCGTGAATCTGATGCAGAGCTCAGTGAGAACTTTAGAGGATTTAAAATCCATCTGTAACACAGCAGTTACTAACAAACTCCAGATCAAGAGTTTTAGTTTGTTCCTCATTAAAGCTGGGGAGGAGCTAACTCAATCCACATCCAGTCTGTCTGCTTTTATTTTGACAGCATGTCCTGTCTGTTTCCTGTTCAGGATGCCATCGGTGGAAGCTGTGTCCAGCCTGAACCAGTGCCGACAGGCCCAGGATCAGCTGGAGGATGCCATCAACAGTGTGATGAAGGCTGAGCAGCAACTGAGAGAGAACACCAGAGAGGTCAGGACCTTCATCCTCCTCATCCTCCTCTGTCTGTTTAAAAAACTAAACTTCAGGGCCTGCCAGTCCCTGAAGTTAAGTTAACTGATTAGTTTCAAATGATTTAATTGACAAGTATAATTGTGTGTCATCTGTATAACAGGGAGATAATACGGTGTGTTTTCTAATAATATTTTCTAAAGAGAGTTTATATGGTAAATAATATTGGTCCATGCACAGAACCCTGAGGAACTCCATAATTAACTTTTCTGTGCTAATGTTCATCTAACATTTAGCTAATTTTCAGTTAATGATCAGCTAACATCCTACAGAGTCATCGGACAGTCACTAAGTTGACTGATGACGTAGTCAGATGCAGTCAGGACAGGGTTAATGAAGGAGGTCTTCACATCTGTCTTACATCAACAGCCAGCTGATAAGAACCAGCTGCTGTCAACATGCTGGACAAACATGTCAGTGTTAGCCTTCACCTGAAAGTCACATGACTCAGTCAGACTGAACCTGCTCGTCAAATCAAATTCCAAACTTAGTTCAAACACTTTATTAGCTTCACCAACCAGCAGCCATGATTCCAATAACCGGTCTAATGGCACATCTTTATGATAGCTAACCAGTTCATAGATTAATAGAGTCGATAGCTATAAACACAGCTTGTGTGTATGAAGCTGCCGTGATTTGATTTGTCCATTGAGATCATTTCTGATCCACCAATCAGCAGCTCCTATACCAGCGAAGCTCTTTGACCAATCAGTGACCAGTCTAACCTCATCACTGCTGACACACTGAGTGTGTGTGTCACTGTATATAAAAACATAGGAGGTGGAGCTGGTCGAGTCACCATATAAAAGACTTCAGAAAGAGAGAGAGAGAGCATGGTGTGGCAGAGTCAGTATATAAAACAGTGACAGAGAGAGCGATCATATTACTGACAGAAGACAGCTTCATCGACTGTTCTACTGTGTTCTACTGTGTTCTACTGATCTCCATCTGTCTGTACGTCAGGTAAAGCCGATTCTGTGTTTGTATTTGTAAGGATCATTGTCTCTGATATGACGGTGTTTTCTGATTGGTCAGCTGATACCCCATCATAACTGCTTCATGTGACTTCAGCTGCAACTAATATTTATTGTCATGATTGATTAATTTGTTTTGAGACATACCCGTCTCACCCGTCTCTCTCTGTCTCACCTGTGTCAGGTGCGTGCAGAGCTGCAGAGCTGTGTCAGTCGCCAGCTGGAGGCGCTGCGTTGCAGAGAGGTTTGTCTTCTGGGTCAGATCGAGCTGCTGGAACAACTCAAGACGGAAACGCTGCAGCAGCAGCTGTACCAGCTGCACTGGGTAACTGCTGCCTCTCTACTGGTTATACTGGGCACTGACTTTATATGTCTGTCTGTCTATTGACGGTCTGTCTGTGTTTCAGCTCCGAGGTCAGTTTGATGTGATCTCCCATCAGCTCCAGGGCTCTAACAGCAGCAACAACCTGAACAACCTGAACAACCAGCTGACCAGCTGCATGGAGAAGTAAGCACACACACATACACACACAGAGTAACAAAATCTTCCTCCACTGAGTCAGACTCTTAAACGCTCAATCTCCATGTTGACTCTCAATCATCACTTAAATCACTTAATGACTGTTTCTGGTTCTGTGTGGAAGAGAGATCAGACTCCACACCATGAATGAAGTCACTGTTAGAAATCATGTGAAATCAACAGCTGTAATGACTAGCATGAAGCGGTCACATCTAAAGCCGTGAGGAGGATCACTATCCTCCTCACAGCGACACCATCATCAAATATCCACCTCAGCACCACCTTTATTTACACATAACAAACCAATGGCATCATATCGCCGCTCCGTGTGTGATTTTAGGTAACATTCCTGTGTTCCTCATGCTTAAGTTGGGCTACACACTACACTCCTCCCGACAATCAGAAAAGAAATCTGGTCTGAACTTTGATCGGTCCCGATGTCTGGCCTAGATTGTCTGGTAGTGTTTGCAGATCCAGTCTAACACCTCCCGATCTGGTCGTGGACAATCGGAGCGTCCTGATAATTTTAATGTTAAAGAGATATGATGTATAATACGACAGCCTCTAGTGTGACATTTTATATCAGTATCGAGCAGCGCTTTGTAAACCGTAGAATCACATGACAACAACAATTATTTAGCGTCCCTGTTACTTGGCGTTTGATCTCGTCCTCTGATTGGAGGGTAAGGAGCTCCTGGAGCTCACGCTCTCTTCCCAGTCTGCAGACATTTTCTTGCTCTTCTTTGAGTTAGCTGCTAACTGCTACTAGCTGCTTTTTAAATCTCCTGGTTGTGGGTCGCTCACATAACACTTCATCAAAAAGTCGTTGTTGTTCCACCCTCAGTCCAGTATGGGGCAGCCTGCACTGCTAAGGAGGAGAAGGGGGATGAAGCTAACTGTTGGGTGTGTTTGTTTTCCCTCCTGTGTGTTCAGGTTGTCCTCTCTCAGTCTGACTCCAGAGGAAACTCCTGAGATGAGTTTCCATGCCGATACTCGCTCCCTGAGGAACGCCATCACCTCGTTTGGTCGCATCATAGCTCAGGTAACACACACACAAATACACACAGATGTTGTGTCTGAATACAAATAACTTAAATAGTAAGAAATAAACAAAACTAAGAGAAAAATAAAGTCATATTTGTGTCTGAATATGTGATCAGGAGTTGTCCCTTCTTACTGTATGCAGCTTGTGGAGGGTGTGTCTTCTCAGTGCCCCGCCCAGGTGCAGAGTCGTCCAATCAGTGCCAAGAAACTGGTAGATCAACTGACCTGTCGTATTTGTCAAAGCTAATAAAACATGAGAATAAACCAATTAGAATTAACCTTCAGGTGTTATGTGTGTGTCTGCAGAAGATGGAGTCAAACTCTCTGGACAACTGGCTGCTGGGAACTCCTCAAGCAAGAAGTGCTCCTATTGGTTACCAGTCCAGCAAGAATCCTCAGGATTGGCTGATGTCACACAAGGAGAGCAAGGTGAGACAGACGGCAATGAGCAGCAGAGATTCATGTCCCTGTGATGTCATGTTACCTATAGATGTTACATAACATATAGAACTGTCAGTTGAATCAGCTGATCTATGATGTCACACACATGAAGTAAAGTAGACAGACTTCACAATAAAGGTCATCAGGGGTCATGTTTGAATGTTTTTGTGTGATTTCATGTGTGTCTGTGGCAGACTCCCTGTCCCGACCTGACCTCGACTGACTTCCTGAAGTCCTGGGGTCAGATCATGGACCTGAAGGCGTGGCTCCACCAGGACCACGCCCCTGTCAGCAGGGAGAGGACCGAAAGCAGCTGCAGCTCCTCCTTCTCCATTGAGAAGATCGATGAATTAGATCTCACTGTCTCTGCTGACGAGGAGGAGGAGCTGAGCGACTGGCTCATCACACCCACCACTGTTACCATGGAGACCATGTCAGATGCCGAGCGGTGGCACCAGGTGTTCAAGCCATTTGAGGAGAGCTGGTCGTCCAGCGATTGGCTGGTGGGGTCAAGCCGTCTCAACGACTGCTCGTCTTGCTGCCAGACCACCAAGGCCTTGGAGATTGAGAACCTTGGCCAGCTCAACTGCCTGAAGACCCCGCCCGTCCCTACAACCACTACCGCCCCCCCAGCCCTGGAGGCGTGGCTGCAGCAGGTGGTGCCGGTGCAACAGACCTGCAAGGCCAATGAAGTGTGCTCCAGCTACTCCGACTGCGTCTGTGATGACAACTGTGGGAAAGAGGCTCTGAGCCTCTGGCTGCTCCGACAAGACGGACGCGACAAGAATGGAGTCCCAGTGGGCCAGAGTACCCCGCCCCCCATCAAGAATTGTCTGTCCCCCGCTATAAACACACCGCCCAGCGCCAAGAATGCGCCACCCACCCTGCACCACCAGGAGCAGGAACAGAAGGTGATTAGTCTTAGTTTGACTCTACATGATGATGTTACAGTCAGTCATGTGACTCACAGAAGAACAACAACATGTCAACATCCTGTTAAAAACTACAATTTGCTGTTTGGTTTGTAAAATCACACAAAAAGGTTTCTTTCATCAGGTTCAGGCCATCCTGGAGGCCTGGCACCACCCCAGCTCCTCATCCTCCTCCTGTAGGGCTACTCTGCAGACCCTCACCTCCTCCCCCCTCTCTTGCTGGTTGGCTCCTGAGGAGGAGAAGGCCAGCAGGGAGGCCCACAGCTCCTCCTCCCCCTCTGTGTTCCAGCGGGCTCTGGATCCAGATCCCTGGGTCCTTTCACGACATATGCCCCCTCCTGCTTTGGGGTCAGGACATCAGCCCTGCCCATCAGCAGACGAGGACAAATGGCTGCTGAAGAAGAGTCAGGCACAGGTAACAGGACCAGTATAGACCATCAGAGACCTGTATAAACCAGTAAAGAGCAGCAGAGACCAGTACAGTTCAGTAAAAAAAACTATCAGAGACCAGTATAGACCATGAGAAACCAGTACAGACCAGTAAAGAGAGCAACAGAGAAGAGTACACATCCAGAATTATGAGTGTTCAGGTTCCACCTGTTAGCAAATATTCATCACAGTTTTTACAAATTTATTTCATGTTTGCTGACTGTTTACTTCCCGATGCCTGTATGTAGGAGCGTTTGGCACTGCCGACCGTCTGTGACCTGTTCTCCTGTATGAAGGTGGGCGGAGACAAAGAAAAGTGGTTGCACAAGGCTCCTGAACAGGTGAGTCAGACCGGCGACTGATGAACTGACATAATAACTCTCGTTGATCAACAAGAGTTATTCGGCTTGCTAACACCAATGCTAATGTTACAAACAACTGTGTGTGAGAGACTCAAGCTACAGTTAGCCAGAGTTAGCTAACTCCATTTAGGGAACAGTGCTAGGAGCTACATTAACAAGACTCATGAGTTCCTCTTTATATAGAGCCAACATTGGCATAGCAGTTGCGTTTAAAGAAGGGAGCTTTATGCTGCGTTTAGGGACCTCGGGGAAAACGAGGAGGATCATGGGAAGGACTGTAACAGAAAGTGTTGCTTGAATGTTAATAAACAGACTCACCTGAGGACAGGTGATGATTAGATGATTAACAAGGTAAACAATGATCTTTCCTTTCCTTCCAGATGTCATGATGATGATGATGATGATGGATGTTTCGTCTCTCCTATGGGAGTCACTTAATCGCTGATCTGCGCACATGATCGCAACAATCTATCGCCGCCTTCTTCTTGTGACATCACCAGACTGAGCTTCCGCTCTCCTCCAATCAGGATCAGTTAATGGGTTCTTTAGAGCGTTCAACCGGACAGGTTGTCATGACAACACTGATTTGGTTTAGAGCTCACTACAAATTGATGATTATAATAGAAATTACCATTCTTCTAACTTGTTTATTTTGAGGTTTTTCTTTGACTTATTTTTAGGTTTTGAGACTTCTGATTAAATAAAACCAGAAATCTGGACAGACAGTGTTCAGGAGAAAACAATGTATTGAATTAATAGCTGCAGACTCACTTTATTGTGGTGAAACAGATCCCAGAATGCTTTTCATCAGCTGATCCTGACAGGAGGAGCGGTGGAGTCTCAGGGCACAGGGTAGTTGAATGGGTGGGGTCAAATATATGGTGGGCGGAGATAAAGAGTTATAAACCAGCCTTTATTTTAATGGAGCTTATTTTAACAAACCTGTCTTTATGATTTAACTTCTGCAATATATTTGGTGAAATATTCCTTATCTTTATTTTTCCTGTGAGACTGCTCATCCACAGAGATCTACTTCCTGTCCAGACTGAAAACTGCTTACATCACTTCCTGCAAGCATATCAGACCAGTTTCTGTTGTTTGCACATGCTCAGTAGTGTTTCTCCCTGGTCTGGTCCTCCGACCAGCAGAGGATGGCATTGATGTAAATGTGAAAGATTGATTTTTTTATTTCATATGAATTTTTAATCAAGTATTGTGACTAACATGTGAGCTATATATTTCAAATTAAAATATATTATATTTCAGGCTGCTCTGACATCTCTAATATGAAGTATTTGTTTGGTGGTGTTCATGTGTCACCATACATCTGAAAGTCACATGACTCTGCAGTCAGCAGTGATTGGTGCTTTTTACTGAAGCTTTGGGGTGAGTGGGGTTCTGTCAACGTAGAGCTGTGATGTCGCCAGCGCTCTGTGCCTGCTGTGATTCTCTACAGTAATAAAACATGATGACGTCAAACGCTGTCTGTGACATCATTCTGGTTTTTGTCCAGTTTTACAAACAACCATGGTAAAAAGTAACTAAGTGCTTTTACTAAACTTCTGTATATGTTTGAAGTACAACAGAAAATCCTGCTTTTACATTAAGATTAAGATTATAGCCACAATAATCTGATATCAGATATTATACTACTACAGTCACAGGGACACTTTACAGCACTGAGTACTTTTATTCGGACTACTTCGTTATATACTTTCACTGAACGCCATTTTTTTTAACATCTTTGGATTCAACAGGAAGAAACGTTCCCTGAACACAGTAAATGACAGAGCTTCAGATCAGCTGATGTTTACTGGAATCAAACGGGAACTAGATCATCTGACGGGAATTGAGTGCCGCAGGAAACGAGTTAGCATTTTAGCTCTTTCACTTCCTTCGACTGGAGGTTGGCGGGTTAGTTTATGTAATATACAAACATACCTTAAATGGGAATATGAGCATTAAATACTTGTTTTATGTTGAGTAACTATGGAGTAGACTTGTTTTATAGGTATTTGTATCATTTTAATAGCCTATCTGCATCTCAAAAACAACTGAACAGAATTCACACATGCTTTGTTGGGACCCTAATGGTGTGCATCTCATAACTGGTTTTGTGGATTTGCTTATTTTTACATTTTTAGATATATTTGAACTCAGGCGATTCTCATGTGATTTTTGTCCACATTCACATAGAATCATAGAAGTTATGGTCTGTTCATATTGCTAACATTTACTTTTTAATTTTGCTTTTGCTTTTTTCCTCTCAGAGCCTTGAGGAATCTGGTGGGTAGAGAGAGTCCAGTGAACCAAGAAGGGTTAAGAATATCCATTGAAGTACCAGTATCAGTATCAGTGCCAGTACCTCAATTCTGGACTTAAGTATAATACTTAAGTAAAAATACTTCCAGATTCCCTCAAACTACAATGCTACAGTTACAGACTATCACCACCAGAGAGCAGCCTCACTCCATCACTGACTCTTCTCAATTCTCGCGAGACTTATCCACCCCTGCGTGTGAATTAGTTTTCCTTGACGTGATCGTGACATTGGTTTTCAGCCGGTGTGTATCACAGACATTAGCTGAGCCCTTTTCAGTACAACATGTCACAGAAGACACTTGGATTATTAATGACATCGAAGGTGAAAGTCCACAGCAAAGGCTCGCGGTGAGTTCAACCGTCTGCGGCGCAGAAAACGTCTCTTTTCACATCCAACATGTCCGCTAACACCGCAGCTAGCTCAGCTTGACCTGCTAAGGCGTACCATTATCTACCTACGTTAGCTGCGAACTGATAGCAGCTATCTCAGCGATGGGAAACAGGACGCTTATTAGCTGACTTGCTCATCGTTAAGTGTTGTCATCGTTAGCGTTCCTGCCTAAATCGATGTGCTGAACAAACATGACTAACATTACATTAGTTCAGGAACTACTGCCTCCAGTTGGTAACAAAATTCTATTTAAGTGATCCCATCCCAGCGGTCTTTCAAAGCTGGACTTGCTAAGTGTAATCGTAAATTCTTATTCCTCCGCTCATCGGTAATGTTGTACTCGGTTTAAATGTTTTGATTAATTTCCAAAGCAGTAGGATCCACTTTGTAATTCGGCGCTCTGATTAATGTCACCAGCTGTGCCAGTTATTGAATTTTAGTGAAATTGTGATGCTGTTCTGCCAGCTGTTAAACACAACTGAGAGATAAAAATCAGGTGTTTTCTAATGGAGTCTGGTTAATATTTACTCGAGTTAATATGAAAGCCAGTTATCAGATGGCCTCTGACACGTATTGGTTAATGACTTATAGATGTCATGTGTCTGTTTATGTCGAGTTATGGGCAGTTAACGGTGCCCTCTCCCCGGTGAGTGTGTACGTGCGGGCGGGCAGACTGTCATGGCGTACACCACATATTCGCTTTCTCATTCCTCTGAGCTCAGGAAGCTAAAGCTGAACAATAACCGGGTTCAATTCATCATCAGCGGCTCATCTCTGAGCTGAAAACGCATTAGGATCTCTTTATTATCACCGACTCTCCAACCCGAGGTAACGGACAAACTATCGACTCAGTTATATTACCCTCAACTAGTGGTTAGCCTCCACATTGCTATGTTATTGATTATTGATTAAATGGAGGTTTGATCAAAACAACATTGTCACAGTCAATAGAATAAAAAGTTAAGTATGTAAAGTTCTAAAATGAAATGTTAAAGGTAGTAATCACATCCTTAGCTTAGGTAAAGTAAAAGTTAGGTAAAATAAAAATACTGCATTCAGTTTGTAACTTTATTGTAAGTACATCAAATATCAAAATTAAAAGTTCATGATATGCATTATATATGTATATGTTTGTACAGGCTTTGAAGTGTTCCTTTATGTTTTTGAATTACTGGTTCATGTTTTTGAAGTTGTGGTTCATTTTTTTGAACTACTGGTTCATGTTTTTGAAGCTCTGGTTCATTTTTTTAAAGTTGTGGTTCAAGTTTTTGAACTACTGGTTCATATTTTGAAGTTGTGGTCCATGTTTTGAAGTTGTGGTCCATGTTTTTGAACTACTAGTCCATGCTTTTGAAGCACTGTTCTTATTTTTGAAGCACCAGTCCCTCTTTTTTTATGTATTGGTCCATGTTTCTGGACCTTGTTTATTCTCGGGAGTGTTTCAGGTCTTCCTGTGTTAGTGAGGACAGTTATCTAGTTATGTCTGAAAATAGTTAAGTGGTTTCACTGGTCTAAAACCAGTGGGTCTCAGTAATCAACCACCCATGTATATGATCTTTTTATGATGATTATTATTATTATCACATCTTCCTTCATATGTAAGTAGTATTTTACTGCTAAGTTGCAGCTAGTTTTAAATACTTTTCATACAGTTTGCAAGTTAAAATTCAGCATTATTTATCATGATTTCAGTACAGTTTGTCTTCTTCCCAACACTGTTACTTAATATGTAGATTAAAAATTAAAATGTACACACAGTAGATAGCAGGAGTGTGTTGTGTATTGTTTACTGTTTAAAGTGATTATAGATTATTGATATTGTTTCAGATTCAATTAGAAGTTTTTCCTCAACAGTGTAATTGTGACTATCTGGAAACATAACCAGTAGAGTTTACTGGTCAGGCTGACAAGTGTTTTTCTTATCATACTATCGTTCAGCATAGGCTGACTGCTACCAGCTGATATGAAGTAGCTGTGCCCCCTGAGGCCACGCCGACTCTAGCCAACAACAACATTGGTTGTGGTGGTTCACTACGTTTGATCAGTTGTTCTATATACCAGAGCAGCTTCAATAATGACAGATGCATTAATGAAGTACTCTGTCCTGTCTGAAATTACTTCATGATATTTGTAATCTACCTAGGGTTTTGAAGTAGTTGTCTATGTTTTGAAGTACTGCTCCATGTTTGAAATAGTTGTCTATGTTTTGGCACTGAAGTCTTTCATATATTCCTGCAATAGTTGTCTGAAAATAGTTAAGTGGTTAGACTGGTGTAATCCCAGTTCATCCAGGTGGCCGACCATCCCTCTGACCAGTCAAAGACCACAATGCAACCGTGTTGAAAAAAACACCCTGAATGTCATCTTCGGTCTGGACCTGAGCACAGGATTGAATGAAACTGATCTGTGGTCAGCTGAGTCAGACACATGGCAATAGAAACAAATAGAAGCTGCGGTAAATCGTCCTGTATTCCATGTTTTTAAGTTCGCAATGAGTTTAAAGGACTCATCCATGTTTTACTCTGAATTCGAGTGAAGTTCATGTGTTTTTCGACATTTGTTTCTCAGTAAATATATATTTCATTAGAAACATGAACAAAATATAGTCTGATATTTATAGTGGGCCTCAAATATAAACCAGTATGAATCAGTTGGTTGTGTGTAATCTGTTTATACATATATTTTACAGTAGGTGCTGATCAGTAAGCACTGAGCCGGGCTGTTAGTAGCTTGATGTTGATGAAAGTCAGGTGAAAGCAGAGGTGAAGATGAAGAAGAAAACAGAACTGGAAATTTGCTGAAACAGGAATTCGTGAATCTGATGCAGAGCTCAGTGAGAACTTTAGAGGATTTAAAATCCATCTGTAACACAGCAGTTACTAACAAACTCCAGATCAAGAGTTTTAGTTTGTTCCTCATTAAAGCTGGGGAGGAGCTAACTCAATCCACATCCAGTCTGTCTGCTTTTATTTTGACAGCATGTCCTGTCTGTTTCCTGTTCAGGATGCCATCGGTGGAAGCTGTGTCCAGCCTGAACCAGTGCCGACAGGCCCAGGATCAGCTGGAGGATGCCATCAACAGTGTGATGAAGGCTGAGCAGCAACTGAGAGAGAACACCAGAGAGGTCAGGACCTTCATCCTCCTCATCCTCCTCTGTCTGTTTAAAAAACTAAACTTCAGGGCCTGCCAGTCCCTGAAGTTAAGTTAACTGATTAGTTTCAAATGATTTAATTGACAAGTATAATTGTGTGTCATCTGTATAACAGGGAGATAATACGGTGTGTTTTCTAATAATATTTTCTAAAGAGAGTTTATATGGTAAATAATATTGGTCCATGCACAGAACCCTGAGGAACTCCATAATTAACTTTTCTGTGCTAATGTTCATCTAACATTTAGCTAATTTTCAGTTAATGATCAGCTAACATCCTACAGAGTCATCGGACAGTCACTAAGTTGACTGTGATGACGTAGTCAGATGCAGTCAGGACAGGGTTAATGAAGGAGGTCTTCACATCTGTCTTACATCAACAGCCAGCTGATAAGAACCAGCTGCTGTCAACATGCTGGACAAACATGTCAGTGTTAGCCTTCACCTGAAAGTCACATGACTCAGTCAGACTGAACCTGCTCGTCAAATCAAATTCCAAACTTAGTTCAAACACTTTATTAGCTTCACCAACCAGCAGCCATGATTCCAATAACCGGTCTAATGGCACATCTTTATGATAGCTAACCAGTTCATAGATTAATAGAGTCGATAGCTATAAA
Organism: Chaunax sp. Z400; assembly: GCA_037577475.1. NCBI lineage: Eukaryota > Metazoa > Chordata > Actinopteri > Lophiiformes > Chaunacidae > Chaunax > Chaunax sp. Z400. Next base: position 1,172,901 of record CM075193.1, read on the forward strand.
CACAGCTTGTGTGTATGAAGCTGCCGTGATTTGATTTGTCCATTGAGATCATTTCTGATCCACCAATCAGCAGCTCCTATACCAGCGAAGCTCTTTGACCAATCAGTGACCAGTCTAACCTCATCACTGCGGACACACTGAGTGTGTGTGTGACTGTATATAAAAACATAGGAGGTGGAGCTGGTCGAGTCACCATATAAAAGACTTCAGAAAGAGAGAGAGAGAGCATGGTGTGGCAGAGTCAGTATATAAAACAGTGACAGAGAGAGCGATCATATTACTGACAGAAGACAGCTTCATCGACTGTTCTACTGTGTTCTACTGTGTTCTACTGATCTCCATCTGTCTGTACGTCAGGTAAAGCCGATTCTGTGTTTGTATTTGTAAGGATCATTGTCTCTGATATGACGGTGTTTTCTGATTGGTCAGCTGATACCCCATCATAACTGCTTCATGTGACTTCAGCTGCAACTAATATTTATTGTCATGATTGATTAATTTGTTTTGAGACATACCCGTCTCACCCGTCTCTCTCTGTCTCACCTGTGTCAGGTGCGTGCAGAGCTGCAGAGCTGTGTCAGTCGCCAGCTGGAGGCGCTGCGTTGCAGAGAGGTTTGTCTTCTGGGTCAGATCGAGCTGCTGGAACAACTCAAGACGGAAACGCTGCAGCAGCAGCTGTACCAGCTGCACTGGGTAACTGCTGCCTCTCTACTGGTTATACTGGGCACTGACTTTATATGTCTGTCTGTCTATTGACGGTCTGTCTGTGTTTCAGCTCCGAGGTCAGTTTGATGTGATCTCCCATCAGCTCCAGGGCTCTAACAGCAGCAACAACCTGAACAACCTGAACAACCAGCTGACCAGCTGCATGGAGAAGTAAGCACACACACATACACACACAGAGTAACAAAATCTTCCTCCACTGAGTCAGACTCTTAAACGCTCAATCTCCATGTTGACTCTCAATCATCACTTAAATCACTTAATGACTGTTTCTGGTTCTGTGTGGAAGAGAGATCAGACTCCACACCATGAATGAAGTCACTGTTAGAAATCATGTGAAATCAACAGCTGTAATGACTAGCATGAAGCGGTCACATCTAAAGCCGTGAGGAGGATCACTATCCTCCTCACAGAGACACCATCATCAAATATCCACCTCAGCACCACCTTTATTTACACATAACAAACCAATGGCATCATATCGCCGCTCCGTGTGTGATTTTAGGTAACATTCCTGTGTTCCTCATGCTTAAGTTGGGCTACACACTACACTCCTCCCGACAATCAGAAAAGAAATCTGGTCTGAACTTTGATCGGTCCCGATGTCTGGCCTAGATTGTCTGGTAGTGTTTGCAGATCCAGTCTAACACCTCCCGATCTGGTCGTGGACAATCGGAGCGTCCTGATAATTTTAATGTTAAAGAGATATGATGTATAATACGACAGCCTCTAGTGTGACATTTTATATCAGTATCGAGCAGCGCTTTGTAAACCGTAGAATCACATGACAACAACAATTATTTAGCGTCCCTGTTACTTGGCGTTTGATCTCGTCCTCTGATTGGAGGGTAAGGAGCTCCTGGAGCTCACGCTCTCTTCCCAGTCTGCAGACATTTTCTTGCTCTTCTTTGAGTTAGCTGCTAACTGCTACTAGCTGCTTTTTAAATCTCCTGGTTGTGGGTCGCTCACATAACACTTCATCAAAAAGTCGTTGTTCCACCCTCAGTCCAGTATGGGGCAGCCTGCACTGCTAAGGAGGAGAAGGGGGATGAAGCTAACTGTTGGGTGTGTTTGTTTTCCCTCCTGTGTGTTCAGGTTGTCCTCTCTCAGTCTGACTCCAGAGGAAACTCCTGAGATGAGTTTCCATGCCGATACTTGCTCCCTGAGGAACGCCATCACCTCGTTTGGTCGCATCACAGCTCAGGTAACACACACACAAATACACACAGATGTTGTGTCTGAATACAAATAACTTAAATAGTAAGAAATAAACAAAACTAAGAGAAAAATAAAGTCATATTGTGTCTGAATATGTGATCAGGAGTTGTCTCTTCTTGCTGTATGCAGCTTGTGGAGGGTGTGTCTTCTCAGTGCCCCGCCCAGGTGCAGAGTCGTCCAATCAGTGCCAAGAAACTGGTAGATCAACTGACCTGTTGTATTTGTCAAAGCTAATAAAACATGAGAATAAACTAATTAGAATTAACCTTCAGGTGTTATGTGTGTGTCTGCAGAAGATGGAGTCAAACTCTCTGGACAACTGGCTGCTGGGAACTCCTCAAGCAAGAAGTGCTCCTATTGGTTACCAGTCCAGCAAGAATCCTCAGGATTGGCTGATATCACACAAGGAGAGCAAGGTGAGACAGACGGCAATGAGCAGCAGAGATTCATGTCCCTGTGATGTCATGTTACCTATAGATGTTACATAACATATAGAACTGTCAGTTGAATCAGCTGATCTATGATGTCACACACATGAAGTAAAGTAGACAGACTTCACAATAAAGGTCATCAGGGGTCATGTTTGAATGTTTTTGTGTGATTTCATGTGTGTCTGTGGCAGACTCCCTGTCCCGACCTGACCTCGACTGACTTCCTGAAGTCCTGGGGTCAGATCATGGACCTGAAGGCGTGGCTCCACCAGGACCACGCCCCTGTCAGCAGGGAGAGGACCGAAAGCAGCTGCAGCTCCTCCTTCTCCATTGAGAAGATCGATGAATTAGATCTCACTGTCTCTGCTGACGAGGAGGAGGAGCTGAGCGACTGGCTCATCACACCCACCACTGTTACCATGGAGACCATGTCAGATGCCGAGCGGTGGCACCAGGTGTTCAAGCCATTTGAGGAGAGCTGGTCGTCCAGCGATTGGCTGGTGGGGTCAAGCCGTCTCAACGACTGCTCGTCTTGCTGCCAGACCACCAAGGCCTTGGAGATTGAGAACCTTGGCCAGCTCAACTGCCTGAAGACCCCGCCCGTCCCTACAACCACTACCGCCCCCCCAGCCCTGGAGGCGTGGCTGCAGCAGGTGGTGCCGGTGCAACAGACCTGCAAGGCCAATGAAGTGTGCTCCAGCTACTCCGACTGCGTCTGTGATGACAACTGTGGGAAAGAGGCTCTGAGCCTCTGGCTGCTCCGACAAGACGGACGCGACAAGAATGGAGTCCCAGTGGGCCAGAGTACCCCGCCCCCCATCAAGAATTGTCCGTCCCCCGCTATAAACACACCGCCCAGCGCCAAGAATGCGCCACCCACCCTGCACCACCAGGAGCAGGAACAGAAGGTGATTAGTCTTAGTTTGACTCTACATGATGATGTTACAGTCAGTCATGTGACTCACAGAAGAACAACAACATGTCAACATCCTGTTAAAAACTACAATTTGCTGTTTGGTTTGTAAAATCACACAAAAAGGTTTCTTTCATCAGGTTCAGGCCATCCTGAAGGCCTGGCTCCACCCCAGCTCCTCATCCTCCTCCTGTAGGGCTACTCTGCAGACCCTCACCTCCTCCCCCCTCTCTTGCTGGTTGGCTCCTGAGGAGGAGAAGGCCAGCAGGGAGGCCCACAGCTCCTCCTCCCCCTCTGTGTTCCAGCGGGCTCTGGATCCAGATCCCTGGGTCCTTTCACGACATATGCCCCCTCCTGCTTTGGGGTCAGGACATCAGCCCTGCCCATCAGCAGACGAGGACAAATGGCTGCTGAAGAAGAGTCAGGCACAGGTAACAGGACCAGTATAGACCATCAGAGACCTGTATAAACCAGTAAAGAGCAGCAGAGACCAGTACAGTTCAGTAAAAAAAACTATCAGAGACCAGTATAGACCATGAGAAACCAGTACAGACCAGTAAAGAGAGCAACAGAGAAGAGTACACATCCAGAATTATGAGTGTTCAGGTTCCACCTGTTAGCAAATATTCATCACAGTTTTTACAAATTTATTTCATGTTTGCTGACTGTTTACTTCCCGATGCCTGTATGTAGGAGCGTTTGGCACTGCCGACCGTCTGTGACCTGTTCTCCTGTATGAAGGTGGGCGGAGACAAAGAAAAGTGGTTGCACAAGGCTCCTGAACAGGTGAGTCAGACCGGCGACTGATGAACTGACATAATAACTCTCGTTGATCAACAAGAGTTATTAGGCTTGCTAACACCAATGCTAACGTTACAAACAACTGTGTGTGAGAGACTCAAGCTACAGTTAGCCAGAGTTAGCTAACTCCATTTAGGGAACAGTGCTAGGAGCTACATTAACAAGACTCATGAGTTCCTCTTTATATAGAGCCAACATTGGCATAGCAGTTGCGTTTAAAGAAGGGAGCTTTATGCTGCGTTTAGGGACCTCGGGGGAAACGAGGAGGATCATGGGAAGGACTGTAACAGAAAGTGTTGCTTGAATGTTAATAAACAGACTCACCTGAGGACAGGTGATGATTAGATGATTAACAAGGTAAACAATGATCTTTCCTTTCCTTCCAGATGTCATGATGATGATGATGATGATGGATGTTTCGTCTCTCCTATGGGAGTCACTTAATCGCTGATCTGCGCACATGATCGCAACAATCTATCGCCGCCTTCTTCTTGTGACATCACCAGACTGAGCTTCCGCTCTCCTCCAATCAGGATCAGTTAATGGGTTCTTTAGAGCGTTCAACCGGACAGGTTGTCATGACAACACTGATTTGGTTTAGAGCTCACTACAAATTGATGATTATAATAGAAATTACCATTCTTCTAACTTGTTTATTTTGAGGTTTTTCTTTGACTTATTTTTAGGTTTTGAGACTTCTGATTAAATAAAACCAGAAATCTGGACAGACAGTGTTCAGGAGAAAACAATGTATTGAATTAATAGCTGCAGACTCACTTTATTGTGGTGAAACAGATCCCAGAATGCTTTTCATCAGCTGATCCTGACAGGAGGAGCGGTGGAGTCTCAGAGCACAGGGTAGTTGAATGGGTGGGGTCAAATATATGGTGGGTGGAGATAAAGAGTTATAAACCAGCCTTTATTTTAATGGAGCTTATTTTAACAAACCTGTCTTTATGATTTAACTTCTGCAATATATTTGGTGAAATATTCCTTATCTTTATTTTTCCTGTGAGACTGCTCATCCACAGAGATCTACTTCCTGTCCAGACTGAAAACTGCTTACATCACTTCCTGCAAGCATATCAGACCAGTTTCTGTTGTTTGCACATGCTCAGTAGTGTTTCTCCCTGGTCTGGTCCTCCGACCAGCAGAGGATGGCATTGATGTAAATGTGAAAGATTGATTTTTTTATTTCATATGAATTTTTAATCAAGTATTGTGACTAACGTGAGCTATATATTTCAAATTAAAATCTCATCTCCTTTTATACCCTGCATTGAGTCTTGCAGGCTGCTCTGACATCTCTAATATGAAGTATTTGTTTGGTGGTGTTCATGTGTCACCATACATCTGAAAGTCACATGACTCTGCAGTCAGCAGTGATTGGTGCTTTTTACTGAAGCTTTGGGGTGAGTGGGGTTCTGTCAACGTAGAGCTGTGATGTCGCCAGCGCTCTGTGCCTGCTGTGATTCTCTACAGTAATAAAACATGATGACGTCAAACGCTGTCTGTGACATCATTCTGGTTTTTGTCCAGTTTTACAAACAACCATGGTAAAAAGTAACTAAGTGCTTTTACTAAACTTCTGTATATGTTTGAAGTACAACAGAAAATCCTGCTTTTACATTAAGATTAAGATTATAGCCACAATAATCTGATATCAGATATTATACTACTACAGTCACAGGGACACTTTACAGCACTGAGTACTTTTATTCGGACTACTTCGTTATATACTTTCACTGAACGCCATTTTTTTAACATCTTTGGATTCAACAGGAAGAAACGTTCCCTGAACACAGTAAATGACAGAGCTTCAGATCAGCTGATGTTTACTGGAATCAAACGGGAACTAGATCATCTGACGGGAACTGAGTGCCGCAGGAAACGAGTTAGCATTTTAGCTCTTTCACTTCCTTCGACTGGAGGTTGGCGGGTTAGTTTATGTAATATACAAACATACCTTAAATGGGAATATGAGCATTAAATACTTGTTTTATGTTGAGTAACTATGGAGTAGACTTGTTTTATAGGTATTTGTATCATTTTAATAGCCTATCTGCATCTCAAAAACAACTGAACAGAATTCACACATGCTTTGTTGGGACCCTAATGGTGTGCATCTCATAACTGGTTTTGTGGATTTGCTTATTTTTACCTTTTTTAGATATATTTGAACTCAGGCGATTCTCATGTGATTTTTGTCCACATTCACATAGAATCATAGAAGTTATGGTCTGTTCATATCTGCACAAATTCAGTTTCTCCAGTACTGGCGTCATCTGTGTACTCAGACAGAAAGTTTATAGTTTCATGTTAATACTTGGGTAGCATTGCTTAATTCTAGTCCCAACACAAGTGGAAAACATCTCCACATTTTTTTCTACATCTTCTACAAAATACATCTTTAGATAACTTGTCAATTTTAAGATTTTTCAACAAGTCATCTGAAGATGACATATCCCCCCCCGACACCTCCCAAAATATTATACAACAATCGGTATAGGAATAGCCAAGTGTTTATGAAGGTGACACCATGACCCACGATCGCTCTGGTGGTCGAAGGCAGCAGCTAAGAGGCTGATAACAAAATGAAGCAGTTGATTCTGAACAATAAATAATGGTCTGAATACGTCACTAAACCTCCAACTAAGGCCCGGGATCGGTATGTGGCCAAACTTTGACATGATTAACATCTCACCAGACCTGAATTTGCAAAGTGGGAGGCTTAAAGATCTAACCCTGAGCCCTGAAGAAAGCAAATACCTGACCCGGGGGGGCCGGTTTATTCATGACTCTGAGCATTTAAATCTTATAATGTGTGTAAAATCTTTGATTACGTGTGATGCATTTCCAACCTGATAGAAAATGAGCTCCACAAACATGATCCTCATTGTCGTCCAAGATGCCGGTTGATCCAACCTTTTTCCAAAACAATAATGAGGATTATCAGGCGCTCAGTTATGAGGTGGTAAATTCCAGGTGGAGCCAGGTAGAAGTTAAACTGGTCAAATGCAGACTAAGAAAAGCCTCTGGGCCTCCATCTGGCACTCTGACATTGAGCCACAGATGTAGTTAAAATACCTTTATTGATTGGGGAATATCAAAGTGAAAAATCTCATAAAAAACAGGGAAGCTGACTGGTTGAAAGTGATCTGTAAAAAACAGAAAACAGAAAACACAACTGGATTCCTAAGATAGGTAGCCAAAAAAAGGATCATCATTGTTTACATGAACACCCGTAGGAGATAATGCTAGATTTAAAGATAGGGACCTGTGTACATGTCAGGTAAGCTTCTTTACAAAATACAGCTATTCTATATACTTTTATTTTGGACTTGGTTGCTAAGCTGATTTGGCCAGTTTTAATGTTAGCTATTAGCTAATCAAGCTAGTCGTCAACCAACTAAATTATGTCTAATACAAGAAGGCAGAGTTAAGCTTCAGTGAAGTTGTTAAAAATTGTTTTTTGTGTATCTGTCAGTATTTTGAACAGTTTACAGATGAGTCACACATGTCTACATCCGTCCATGTCAAACTGGTTCAGTGGTGGGAAATTAAAATGCATGATTACATCAGACCAGCTCTACCAGAGCCGCCAGTCCTCTCCAGTCACTGAACCATTTTAAACACCAATGAAAGAAAACAGTCCACCAGTTAGTGTTTTATGGATTGATTTGGCAGTTTACCACATTATTTTTTAATTCATTGATCCACTGATCAGATTTATTGAAATAAAAAGGTTAAAAGAATAAAAACTTATAAATGAACTGAAAACACACACACAGATAACACACTGTTATCTGTTATCACGAAACACCTGTTTAGCAGCTGATGAGGTCACACCCTCCATCAGGAGGACACTGATAGACAGCTGTGACATCACTGAACAGACTGCCATCTCAGAGGTCAGTACTGCAGTAGTTATACTTCACTGTACTTGTCTGTTCTGCATGTATCTGACAGCTTTACAAACTGATCAGCTTAGATGTATTGATTACTGAAGGGGTCTCCTGGGCTCTGGCCTGACGGCCTCTACAGACTGTTTACCTGCAGCTGGTTCATGTGAGACATGGGATAAACTGACCTGAGGACAGATTACACTGAGGTTATTTTATACTGAAGTGAAGGACAAACTGAACTTTGATCAATTTGTTGTCCAGAGGAGCTGAAAACACAAACTAGTCCATTTGTTGTTTTTACCTGACTACAGCTGATCTCTGATACTCTACTGATTAATCAATACATTGATCAATACTTCATCCTTTCTCTATAGAAGTCACTTTGGACAACAAATCAATAACTCCAACAAATCAATCAGTTTGAACGTGAATTTGTTCAGCCTGAAGTCCCTCTGTGACCTTTGACTGACCAGCAGACACTCACCTGTGTTTGTGTATTTGAGGGACATCAGGAAAACACAGCGCTCAGGATCAGGGAACTTGGTTGGTTCAGTTGGTTCTAGTTTTGTGCAGAAGTGAGTCAAATATTTATCTGTATTTATTAATCTATTGCTTTTAAACAGTAAACCATCGTTTAGTACAGATTCAGGAGTTACATTGATGGGGCTGTAAACATAACAAAAAAAATCTATATTTTTACAATTTAGTATATTATTATTATTTTAATTCACCGTTTAAATGTTTTTTTGTGTGTTTTTTTTCAGAAAATAAACTTTTTCAGTTATTTCATTCAGACTTCACTTCCCAGCATTCACTGTAAGCCTGACGTCACTCTGAGCTCTTTTAATGCTAAAATGAAGCTAGATAGCTCCACCTGCTGGTCTCGCATATAACTTATACCTAACTAACCAGTCTGCAGTGATTCAGTCAGGTTCTCGTCCCTCCATCAAGGCGTCATCGTGTCGAGCAAATAAAAACTACTTAAATATCACGTTTTATTATCTGCATGTTATAGTTGGAAGTAAAATAATTCAACCCCTTTGTATATCAGGTTTAATGTCAAAATATACAATTTATCAGCTGTTTGCAAAAACTAAATCAAAGAAGATCAGTTTAATACAACAGATATTACAAATGTTTTTCCCAAATATAACACAAAACACTATGTTTACTGACTACTCACGATGGTATAATTGTTAGTTTGATAGTCAGGAAAAATGATATTTCACTAATGGAGGTTTTTCCACAGGATCTAGCTCTAATATGTGATGATTTTCTTCCAGGGCATGTGCTCCACCCAGTCTCATAGTGATCCATCAGGAGATATATGTGTCTCTCTGTGTGTGTGTGTGTGTGTGTGTGTGTGTGTGTGTGTGTATATATATATATATATATAGAGAGAGAGAGAGAGAGAGAGAGAGAGAGAGAGAGAGAGAGAGAGAACTGTGACTGAAAGTTAAAATGATAAATGTAGTTCAATGTAATCACTGTGGTGAGTTATTTAATGCCGAATCTACCAGAAGCCCGTGAATATTTTCTGACATCATGACTTATTGTGTCTGGGGTCGATAGGACGTAGGATTTCCTAAAAGTTCTAGATTCTTCAGAGGAGTTCGGCACGTCCACGAATTATTTTTCAATGAAAATACAGTGTGAGAATGAGTTGAGAGGTGAATAAACAATAACGATACACATCATAAAAGCACGAACTTTAGCCGTTTTGAATCTTGGTGTCGAGTTCTCAAGCTTCACGACACCTTGCGACAATTAGGGACAGAGTTTGTGGGCTTTCTGTCCGACAGCCAATCAGATTCGATGCCCTGAGCAGGCTGCGCAGTAGCCGAACCAATCACAGACTGGAGATGGCCAGCAGCGGTTTGATAGATGAAGTTGGCTTATATTGGAGGTTTAAGGGAAAAGTCAAGGGAAATTGAACTACACTGCTGAACCTCCCTTTTGTCTCTCTGTTCTGTTTTCACATATTCAATAAAGATTTTATAAATTTAAATGTGTCTGTCAGACAGCAGCGTGACGTCACCTAGCGTCAAACACGGCTATCCGAGGAGCCCTGTGAGTTAAGTGTCCTTAACTTTTCTGTTAAACGCCGAATCTGAAGCTAACTTCGTAGCCCTTCGGCCGCCGCTGCTCTCCGGCGGAGATGTGACAGAGCTGCTGCACCGATACCGACTCAGATCCTCACCAAGCCGAACCGGAACCAACGAATCGATCCGGCTTCGATCGTAAGTGTTAGATTCTTGAATGTTCTTTGTGATATGACCGTTTAAATGTGACAACGAGTCTGGTGGTGACGTAGTGGGTGTGAGCTCGACGTCCAGCTGGAGCCTCTGCACCGCTAATGATGTGGGAAAATACCGGAACAAAGCCGCGTCAGGATGAAATGTCGACGCAAGAGAAAAACGGTGACAGATAACGAACCGGAGGACCGAATATTCACTGTTCTCCAGCTCCTGCTCTTCATCCTCCTCCTCCACTGTGGAGGAGGCCCGTTAGAGGAAGAAACGAAAGAAAAAATACAAACACACCGATGATGAGTTTATTGAACACAGGATATATAACAATTACAATCATTAATATTAATAAGTATAAAAACAAGGCACATATGAAGCAGCTGTGGAGACCTTCTGTTTCTATTTTCGATCATTTTTTATCGTGAATAGAAGATGAACTCTGATTTTATTGATCCTCAGGAGGACATAATAGTACAATCCAGACAAAAACAGAGCGAAGACAATACAAAACTTAAAATAAAACGAAAAGGTGAAAACAGAATAGTAGTTGTAATATTACGCAGCACAAAAGTACTTCCTTTGGTGATATACAAAATAAAATCCCTCCATAGTGATAATTCACTAGCGTCTGCAAATAAACTTGGATGTATTTAGAACATTTATCTTAAAATCTAAAGACTTAAACTCAGAGTTAGTCATATTATTTATTATTGTTCAAGAGAAAGAGCATTTATCATCATTTTGAATCTACCATACACCTACTCAGACTTTAATATACCCAAATATAATGTAGTAGTTGAAAAAAATGGATTTTGTCATTTTTCACATTATAATTTCACATTTGTTTCGTTTCTACAATGTTTTAATTTCTGATTAGTCATATTTATACAAAATTTTATTATTATTAATGAAAAAGGCAGGTGCGTAGAAGAGGGATGAGTTGATAACTTGCCAAAGGAATTATTTCACTAGACCTAGAACTTCTAGCATCAAAACATCACAAATAAATGTGATTCTGCTAGTTAGACATTATTGTTATCTAACCATTATTATTTATTTTAGGGGTTATTTGATTTTTACTTTTGTTATATTTCTCCATTTTATATTCTATTATCGGTTTTACTTCGAAGGGCATTCCGCTGTACTTCCGTTTTGTGCAACCATTTAATCCTTTCCCACAATGCTTTGTGTCTACGTCCCCTGCTTCCTGTTTATTGTGACCGTCTTCACCGGTAAAATCTTTGCGTTTATGCCGCCGTGCAGCTGCTGAGATCTCGGTGAGTAACCGAATGCCGACCCGTTTTACAGCCGAATCCCGTTAACGTCGTCTAATCGGCGGTTTGCTCTTTTATTTTGGCGGTATACGTTCAGGAAGAGGACCCCTCCGCTGCTTCCTCGTCAGGCCGAGCCCCGAAACTCCACTCAAAAACAGCACGATTCAAAAACTCAACGCTTTACTACTGACAGAAATTTGATTTTGAAAAGGATGCCAAACGTGTAATGCAAGACAATTATCCCATGATAATTTCGGCATAGTGATAAATCGCTAATAAGATCTGAATATGAATGAAATGTAATATTTGACAGTGGATGCCCTGCCAGCAGCCGCCCTCTTCGGGATAATCAGTGGGAAGTAATTCCGGCATTAATGACAAAATATGATATCTATATTTTATATTTAATCTGATACTGTTTTATTTAATGAAGCTGAATTTTAAAAAGGAAAGAAAAATCCAGTTAATTAAAATCTCCGTCACAGAGACAAATTTCCCGGCAGACTCGAAACGGTAGAATGTCGGATATTTGAACGGAGTTCGGATCTGACGGACATAAAGACTCAGAGCGTCACAGAGCAGCATGATGACGATTATCTAACGCTCACGTGACGTCATGAAACTAATTTTATTATATTTGAGGGCTGTTTCAGAGGTCACCTGTCTATTTTTTACTGTGACACCACTGAGTACTGAGGTTATATGTCAGCGTCATCAGACATGTTTCCATAACAAACTATCTGTAGAGTTCATTTATTCAATTGCCAGCAGGTGATTGTTATCATGCCCTTAAGTATTTATAAAGTACACCCTGAGCTGAACATTGTAAAACTATTGATCAGTGTCCTGTAGCTTGAGTAATCAATGAGTCAATATTTGTTCAGTATTAGCAGTATTACATCTTCTTTTGGAGGATTATCACTTTAGATCAGATGTTTTGACAATCAGTTAAACCTCCTCCTCTGCTGTCAGGTCTGACCCTTTGCGGGATCCTGAGCCACAAGTTGGTCACCAATGGAGTTGGCAATCAATAAAGACTGATTGGTTATTAAGGCAATGACAATCGATTATTTTCATTATTGACTGATTTTTTTTTTTTGGTTTAGAAAACACCATAAAAAAGTCCAAAGAGACTTACTGACCTCCTCCTCTTCTTTCTCCCCTTCTTCTTCTCCTCCTCTTCTTCAGGCCTATAGCAGCTCCTCCCGCCTCTGTTCATGATGGAGGACACAGAGACGGAGCTGACGGTGTCGGAATCGGATGCTCTGGGAGCTGATTTCATCACGGTGGAGCTGGACACGCAGCCCATCGAGTACGTGGTGAAGTGGGCTGAGGTCGGCTCCAAGTTCACCATCTCCTGCGTGAAGAAGGATGACGACTCGTCGGACCTGACAGCCGAACAGCTGAAGATCGAGACAGACGAGGCCTTCTTTGCTCCCTATGAGGAGGTGTACCCCTGCGAGGTGACGGAGCAGAGCGTGGAGATAAAGACAGACTCTGACGAGGAGGAGGAGCACAGTGAGGAGGTGCTGGTGGAGGCAGGGAGCAGTCAGCTGGATGGCGAGGTGGACTCGGACCAGGCCGACTTTGAGCCCGATGAACGTCAGTACCGCTGCAGCTACTGTGGGAAGTGTTACAGCCATGCCTCCAGCCTGTACCGCCACCAGCAAACACACACCGGGAAGAGTGGCGGAGTGCCACAACCCGCCAAACGGGCGCTGGAGCCGACACATCAGGATGCGCGTTACACCTGCCCTCACTGTGGTATGAGCTTCAAAGGCAGCAGGTTGGTTCTCATACATAGACACCAGATAATAATCACTGTTTAATTAATAATATTATTGATTAGAGTCTTGGAAACAACATCCTGTAACGGCAGCCTTAAAAACATGGAACAAAACACGGAGAAATGTCTCAGATTGGTGTTGTTGGATGTCAAACAGTAGTGACATTGCTATATCAACCACCCGACAGCTGACATTACTCCAGCGTTCCTCTTGGTGGTGAGAATGTAAACAGAAAAAAGGCTGTTGAGGGTATTTAGTTCTCATAGGAACTCCCCAGAACTGTTTGCTCTGAAAATACCTTTATAGGGTTCCTCTTGTGCTGGGAGAGAGCCTACCCTGAAGTTCTAACTGCCACAACCGACCACTCTGGGAATAATTCAAATGGGGAAATCCACCTCTCCTATATGTTCCTCCTCCTGTCGGGCTTCAGGGAAAAGGGTTTATGCAGCAGCAACTAGTCAAACATGGACTCTATAATGTGATCTAATGCCGAGGGTAAGCTGGCATATCCCTCCTCCATTGACAAACAGGAAAAGTGACTCCTCTTTCTTGTAATAATACACTTCCTTAAGGTCTTGGCCAAGGTTATATAGGGTTTTTTATTGGATAGTTTGAGGATTGTGCGTGTCGATTGTGGAAAACACAAATGAGCTCAAGACAGGTGGGGGGTGACATGATTTGGATCGCTACGCTCATCGGGGCCGTTTGTTATCCCAGCTATGAACAAGGTTTTTATTTTCTAATCTTGTAGCGTGTGCATGGTTGAGAGTGGAGAGAAGATAATCTGTGGAGATTCTCGAGATCTTAGCTGTGTGTCCCTCCTTCTGAGGGTTTCATGTTTGTTTCCACTCAACAATCACCATCATAATGCAGATAACACGCTGGTGTTTCTAAAGCTTAAGTGGCATGACATGTAACTCAGCAGCGTCTGGTGAAACATTTTAATCCAGCAGCGCTTTGTAAACAATGAAATAACATGACAAACAACTGTTCAGTATTCCTCTCACCTTCTGCTCGAAGGGTAAAGGCTTCCACAACCTCACGTTGTCGGTCCGATCTGCAGACATTTTCTTCTCTCGGAGTTAGCTGCTAACTGCTACTAGCTGCTACTTTTTAAATCTTCTGGTTGCGAGTATTAACGTCCTCGAGAAGACACTTATGTTTCATGACATCAAACGTGACACATCTAAAAAAGAAAAACAATGTGAAAGGAATCATCTGTTTTTATCAGTTTCACCTCCATTTAAAAACAAAGAAATCATTTATCTGAACATATGTTTGATCAACTGGTGATTGGTTATAGAGGACTCTGATCAATGATGTCATCAGTATTGAGATCATATCATGTTAACAGTTTTATCAGTTTGATGCTCCACCTAGTCATAGTAGTGAACTGGTCCAGCAGACAGACCAGTCTGTCTTTAACTGGTTGTTGTTTGTCATCAGGATGCTGGGCAGTCATCTACGGCTCCACGGGAAGCGGCGGATCCACCCCTGTAACATCTGTGGGAAGGAGTTCAACCACAGCTCCAGCCTGTCCCGCCACCGCCTCATCCACAAGAAAGGAAAAGGCATCCCCAAGGACGTCGCCCTTGGCTCTAACATGGTCGCCCTGCGTCACTCGCTGAAGGCCGGCAGCAAGAATAAGAGGACCAAGAGGCGGCAGCGGCAGCAGCAGCATCAGCACGTGGCAACCGCCATCATTCAGAGTCAGGGCGGCGATAAGTTCTACGCCTGCCCGCAGTGCGACATGAGCTTCAGGACATCCACACAGCTGTCCAAACATCAGGTGACCCACGTCAAGGAGCTGCTTGACAACTACACTCCTGGTAAGGAGAATCTGGGCGAGAGCTCATCTGACCTCAAGATTCGCCTCAAGCTCTGTTCCCGCGACAAGCCCAACTTCTACACCCTCTGTAAGAAGAACCGCCGCCGCCGAGGGGCACGGGCCAGCAAACGGGGCGCCACCATCTCAGACGAGGAGGAGGAGGAGGGAGGAGGACGAGGAGGAGCAACTGGGCGCCATGGCTGCAGCCACTGCGGGAAGAGCTTCAGCCATGCCTCCAGCCTGGCGCGGCACCAGCAGACCCATAGGGTGGCGGGCAGCGGCGGGCGGGGCAAGCTGCAGCAGCACCAGAAGCAGCTTCACATCAAGACTGGACTCCCAGCCACCAAGAGCAAGACCTACACCTGCGCCGCCTGCAACAAGACCTTCATGCACTCATCGAGCTTCTCCCGCCACAAGAAGGCCCACCTGGAGGACGAGCATCGGGCCGCCTCCACCAAGCGCCGGAAGAGAGTCGTCCTTGACGAGACCGCTCCGCTGGAGTCTGACTCGGAGTGAATGCACCCAACTCTGGACTGGGTTTGGACTGGTTCTGGACTGGTTTGGGACCAGTTCTATAAAAGTTCCAAATTGTTCTGGACCAGTTCCCTACCAGTTCTGGACCAGTTAGAGATGATGATAAATGATTCTGGTTCATTTGTCTGGAACTGGAACTGGTTGATTCTTCTGTAGATAGCAGCAGGACATCCATATATGGCTGTATGCGCTCCACATATGGTCATATCCATATATGGTCATAACTGACCATTAGCTCTTAAGAATGGGATTAGATTTAAAGTGTTGCCCCACCCCCTGCCCCGCCACACCTCCACCTGTCTGTTAGGTTGCACATGGACGCTGTTCACTTTCATTCTACCTTCTCTAAACTACATTTCCTGTCAGCCCCAGGATCTGGACCTTAGAGCTCAGCATGCAGAGCATTCTGGGAAACTCTTCAGTAATGATTCATAAGAACAGTTCAAGCTAATTCAGGTTGGAGCTTCGGAGGTTCATTAACGACAAAACTACAGAACGCACACAAAAATATAAACTCCTTTAAATCCTATTGGTTCACAATTTACAAGAACATGTCACATTCTTGAAACAAAAAGTTTGTCTGAGATGAGTCAAAATAGTTCACTTTTATAGTTTTTCTCAAAACTGTAATTTGAAGTTTATGTCTGCATCCTGGGGGGGGGGGAAAACCTCCACCCGCAGAATTATTCAAACAAATTCTTCAGGTTTTTTTGTCCGATTCTGTTACAAAATGTTTTTACTCATCTCTCGATCTTTTCTGTAGAATCTGAAATTATTTTACTCACCATGGTTTTTGCAAGAAAACTAAAATGTGGTCCCCATTTTCTATGACATACATCTGAATCAAAAAATGCTTTCTACTACTAATAAATATTTTATTAATTGATAATGGAATATTTATTAGTTGTAGAAAGTGTTATGAAATCCCAATTACATTTTTTTCTGTCCAAAATTAAAAAATATATATAATCAATCTATTATTAAAATTAAAATCAAATTGATTTGGTAACTATTACAGGTTAATTTTCTGTTAGTCAACTGATTCAGCTTGATTTATGAATAATAATAATAATAATAATAATAAATGCTAATTTAGTTTTGTCGTCAGTAAACCTCCGTACACTCTAAATTTTTCTCCATCATTGTTTTCTTTCCTTTTTGACATCACCACCCAGTATTTTCCTGGAATTATTTGATTGGCTGAAGCTCTTCTGGACACAGTGTTTTGATTTGTCAATTGAATAACAGCTTTGACACCTCAGAGTGTGAAATTCAAGCAGATGAGCTGATTGGTCAGAGCTGCTGTTTCTCCACATTAACGTTTGCATGAAGACTATAACCTGCAACTAGTCGGCCATATTTGTAGTTTTTCAGCTGTGTGTGTGTTTGATGAGGGACCTGCAGCGTCTGAAGTTTGGATTTCTCGTTTTAGCGGCAGACCGGTTGTCGTGGAGGTCGAACAGGAAACTGCACTACTTATTTATGAATTTGGAACAATGTTGTAATATATGAATATAAATGGTATTTAAATGTAAAAAAATAAACAAAAAACGAGGTCCTTTCATCATCAGCTTCAACTGCAGCAGACAGGAAACAACTCCTACAGATGTCCAGATTTTCAAAGTAAAAGCTTCCAAATTTAATAAAAAGACAAATAAATGGATTTACACAAAAATTTAAAAAAATGTATGGGCTAAAATAATTGAAGTTGTATTTATTGATGGATTTGGACTCAAACAGTAAATAAACAGCTGATTGATTTCTGTGATCAGACAGTAAATGTCTCTGAGATGGCGTCTGATTGGAGGGTCATTAACGGACATCTTGGACCAAACATGGATGAACGTCACATCAGATGAGCAGCTTGAGCCAAAATTAAAAAAAAAAAAAAAAAAAAACCTGACACCCCATACTCCTTTTTTTCGCACCGTCAGATGGCGACCAACATGTTTAGTTTGTAACACTTTACTGTGATTGGATTTGACTTAATTTAATGGTGACCTATTTATGTGCAGCACTAAGAAACCCCCCCAATTTGTGTTTCCTCAGTTTCAGTTCTCCTGTCGTTCTGCATTGGTTCCATGTCGTGTTGGTTTGTTTTCTCTTGGGTTGGTTCCTTGAAGCTTCACCTGCAGGTAGAACGTTGTTTGTTGTATCGTGTTTAGAATAAAACCCAGCTGACTGTTCTGTCTTTGTTTTGTAATAAACCTTTAAAACAAATCGTCTCCCGTGTCGCAGAGTCGACCTGAAGGTGTATGGAAGCCCAGAGAGGACATGAAAACCTCTATGGGAAATTTTCCAGGTCTCTGGACTCTTTTAGCACTCTAATAAAAGGTATTGATAAGTCCTACTAGCTGGATGAAGCTAACAGATCAGTGAGTTCATGAAGAGATTGGTCTTTAAATGTGATTAATTATATTATTAATTATATGATGTTCATTTTACAATCAATCGTGTAAAACACATGATTGATCTGATCTACTCTGAACTGAAAAATGTTGCTGACAGTGTACTGTGTGATTGATCAGAATCAATAAATGACGATGTTGTTAGACCAGCAGGGGGCGGCCTCACACTGGACATTAGCGCTGTCCTGAACAACCGAAGAAGAAACTACTGTATTGCTTATTAATCAGAGGAGATGATCATGTGATCTACTGTGATTCTTTATATAAAAACAGATTGAAATAAGTAGAAATATTTAAAGTATTGATCCATAAGTCAAGACTGGTAAAACACTTTTTTAAAGACGGAAATCATATTTCAGTCCAAACATCTAAACATTAAATTTAAGTTTAAATTTTTTTTTTCTGTCTGCAAGTTTACTTGTGGTTTGTGCCAAGATTTGGTAAAAAACATTTCTTAAAATACATGCAGTTTGATCTTGCAGCAGATTATTATTTCTGTGCATGTGAGTGTTTATGTGACCTGCACCAGCCCTCTTTGAAAGACTAGCCTATTACATTTTATTTGGAACTAATACCTATCGCTCATCAAAGAGGGCGTTGATCCACCATGAGTGAAACAAACACAAAACACGACCAACAAGGATGAAAGGATAGGCAGTAACACCAATGACCAGTGTAGTGGTTTGTGTTCCATGAACTAATTTTCAAGTTCTGACATCCAGAAACTCCTCTGAAGTTCCTCATCACTGTGCTAAGACACGCAGTCTTTTGAATTTGGCTGGTCAAACCATTCGCCCTTTAAAAGAGAGTATGATTATTGAGTGCATTGTTTTGATCATTACCTGGTATTTCAAGGTAGCATTACTCCAAAAGTACAAACTGAAAGTACTTCATAATAATTGTACATGTAGTACTATATCCTCAAACCAAAAATATAAGTTTCATGAACGCACTATTGAAAATAAACTTATTACAAATCAAATTTGGAAAGAAATGCATTATTGTTGGGGGAAAAAAATGAATATTTGATCGTTGCAAGGTAATTCAAGGTAGCATTACTCCAAGAGTACAAAGTAAAAGTACTTCATAATGATGGTACCCATAGGACTATAAGTCCTCTAACCAGAAATATAGGTTTCCTGAATGCACTATTGAAAATAAAGTTGTATTACACATCAAATTTGCAAAGAAATGCAAGTAAAAGTACTTCACAATAATTGTACATGTAGTACTATATGTCCTCTAACCAAGAATGTAAGTTTCATGGAAGAAAATGCATTATTTTGATCGTTACCTTGTATTTCATGGTTGCATTACTCCAAAAGTACACAGTGAAAGTACTTCATAATAATTTTACATGTAGCACTATATGTCCTCTAACCAAATTTATAAGTGTAATGAACGCACTATAGAAATTAAAGTTTTTATTCCACATCAAATTTGGAAAAAATGCATTATTTTGATCATTACCAGGTGATTCAAAGTTGAATTACTGCAAAAGTACACAATAAATGTACTTCATAGTAATTGTACATGTATTATAACAAGTACTGTGACCAGAAATATAGGTTTCATGAACACATTATTAAAATAAAGTTTGTTTTCCACATCAAAGTTAGAATAAAAAGCATATTCTTAATGTTAACAAGGTATACTGACCAACAGTAGAAACGCTTTTTTTTTCAAATGTCATGCCATCCTGTTCATATTAAATATCAAAGGCAAATTATGGATCACACATCTTTATTCACCCCTTAGCCATACAGATAAATCATTTTTGTGCAGATTAGTGGTTTTTGTCTTAGTGTTTACAAGTCAGAAAGTGTGGATGGTGAGACAGAGAACAAAAATAGTCACTACCGTGTGTGTCTACCTCCAGCATTTATCACTACTTTACACCTCCTGAATGGATAAATGTTAATCTGGACTTGTAGGATGACATGCCATTCTTCCTGCAGAGCTGTGACAAGTTGTTCATGTGTTGCTGGAGCAGGATCTCTGGCCCCCCACTTCATGACACCACCACCAAACGATCCCCTTCCTGGATGTATGCGGCAGGATGGCGGTCTCCGCGGTGATGGTACAAACGCCAATGAACACTAGCTGTGTACAAGTTAAATCCGGACCTGTCACTAAATGTGATCTCCGTCCACTTTGCAATCAGCCATAACATCTGGAACATCTGTGCTGCACGTGTCTGCAGAATTCTGACCATAGCATCCTAACTGCCTGTTCACATAAGTTTTTTGGGGATCGTCAGTTGTTTCAGTTGGACATTAATTAGACCCGCTAAATTATCACCTTGACCAGGTCTTTTCAGTCATGCAGAGAAAAATCTCACCAACATCATCGTTTACTCTGAAATGCACCAATGACTGTTCTTTCTATGTCATGACTAAATTATGGTTATTCATGATTTAACGTGTTTTGGTACTTACAAAAGTCTATTCAGTGAATCACATGATTGTTTGTTTCAGTAGATTAGGGCTAGTGAATAGAAATTACAAGGTTTTTAAAATTATGCGTTTCCACTGTTGGTCAGTATATTTCAACGTGGGATTAGTCCAAAACTACATAGTAGAAATCCTTTATATTAATTGTGAATGTGGTAAAAGTAGTATAACCAAAAATCTAAGTTTCATGAACTGCCTAAAAAAAAGTTTAAATTCTACACTGGCGTTCAGGAAAAATTCAACATTCTTATCTGTTCAAGGTATTTCAGGCATAATTACTCCCAAATTACTCAGAAAGTGCTTCATATTATGCATCTGGTGTACCTTCGTTCAAATCGCTTAACACTTTATTTAGAAAAACGTGGGTACCATAAACCTCAGAATACAGGAGCACTTTTTTAAAAATAGAGCATCTGGTATTATCACTGAGACAGCTGGCTTGACTGCAGTCATTTTTCATTTGAAGCTTCATCTGTAGGATGAAGTCATTATTCAGTCCAGTCTATCAAAGTGATCGACAACACTTCTACTCAAAAACTACATTACAAATGATTTTTTTTTTAGATGTATCTACTATTTTATTCTTATATTCCACTGCTTCTGTTGACCTCAGACTTTGATAACCCATTTAAGAACCATAGCTATTGATCCACATGAGTAAAGGTGAGTTTTCACAAAAGATTTGAACAAGATCAAAATGTAATTTTTCTGGATTTGGGTCAAATGATCTCTTTCCACATTATAGAAGAACAAACCAGCCTCATCTTCAGAAAGTTGAGATTGTGATGTAAAAAAAATACAAATAAAAAAATACAAATAAAAAAAAAATAATATATAGATGTAAACATGGAGAAATTGTCCTCAGACCTCAGAGGGTTAAGGCTGAAATCCAGGTTTTGCCATCCAGATGATGTTTACTTCAGGGACGTGTAAGAATACTGGTACTGGAGTGGTCTGTCTCCCATTAAGAATGTGTAGAAGCACAAAATACGAAAACAGAGACTTTTGAACAACTGAGATCGTTTATGAAGCTGTAAACATGGAATGTGCTGCAGGAATCAACTTCAGAATGTGCTGATTTACAAACGAGGCATCTCATCTCCAGGTAGACGACTGTAACGGTGTGTGATTGGTTGCTTCAGGATGTTTATGGATTCTCCTTTCTGAGTGGTTGGATCCTCTGTGTCCTGTCGCTGAGGCTCATCTGCCGGGGGATGACACAGGTGAGCAGCAGTGAACCCTGAGCTGTGACAGGACAGTAGAGGAGGAAGCTGCTGCTTAGATTCAAACCAATTAGCAGTAAATCGGAGGATTAGCAGCTGATCTGCTGCTAATGGGATCAGAGCTGATTGCAGGGTTGGACGACGACTCGCTGCTCGCTCACATTCACACCTTTTCTTCTGAGAGACTTGTTTTATGAGAATATTTTGTCGTGATCTGATGGCAGACCCCTCTGCCCCCTCAGCAGTATGGACTGTCCTGACCTGCAGCTTGGCATTATGGGTCTGAAAGCAGTAGTTCTGGATGAGTCGTGTTCTGCTGCATCTTTGTGGAACGTATTTACACTCTAAACATTCTTGAACTGCTTCTTCGACACCTGAGAGATTGTTGATTTCAGTTGAGCGTTTGGTCCCACTGAGAGGTTACAATGCCGTTCATGCCAATGAAGTTCACCCTGCAGAAGCGGGTGAAGCTGGCTCAGGGTCTCTGGATGCTCTACTGGCTCTCGGTCATCGTGGGCATCCTCATCTTCAGCCTCGGCATCTTCTTCAAGATTGAGCTGAGGAAGAGGAGCGAAATGATGGACAACAACGAGAGCCATTTAGTGGCCAACCTGCTGATCCTGGTGGGCTTGCTGGCCTGCGGGGTCAACGCGTTCGGAGGAAAGGTCTGCCACGATTCTCTGGACCCAATGAAGTTCACCAAGTGGAAGCCGATGCTGAAGACATACATGCTGCTTTGCTGCGGCTTCAATGCGCTGCTGCTGGTCACGGCCATACTGTGCTTCCTCATGCAGTTCGCCATGTACCTGACGCTGGCCGACGGCCTGAAGAACAGCATCAAGTTCTACAAGGACACGGACACACCGGGACGCTGCTTCATGAAGAGAACTCTGGACATGACGCAGATCGAGTTCCGCTGCTGTGGCAACAACAACTTCAGGGACTGGTTTGAGGTACAGTGGATCAGCAACCGCTACCTGGACATGAGCAATGATGCTGTCAAAGAGTGAGTACACACACTGAGTACCGTGTAACTGATGATCAAAACAACTGTCCTGATTATTGATTAATCATTAAAGATTGTTATAAATCTCTTTCACAATAAGAGACATCTGTAAACGTCAGCATGTTTTACAGACCAAATTAATCGACTGATAAAATGATCATGAAAATAATCGCTGGCTGCAGCTACAGAATCCAAAATACTGACAAATATCCTGCTGCAGGTCTCAGTGATGAACTCTGACCTCTTTACTTCTGCAGGTTTTTATTTCTAACTTCTCAGAAAGGTTTGATCTTCAGCCTTATTCGTCTGAATTGTGGCTGATTTTTGTATCTTGAGGTCATCAAGAGTGTTGGGATAATCTCTAAGCTTCTTAAACCTGATTCGAACCAACAGCATTCGCTCAACGGTCAAAAGTTTTTTAGCTGAATCAACCTTTCAACTTCCAGAGCTCAGCGGATTGATGGAGATGTTTGTTAAAGGGGTCAGTGGAGGATAAATGAGGGATTTGAGGAGGTAAAAGTTCCTGTGCAGGAGGTCGATGTACGCGCTTCTCCTTAAGTCTATAATCTGTCAGGATCTGATTTCCACCTCGGTGAAGCTTACACATTCGCTGACATGACAAGGTTAAACCCAACCAGGCGACTGAAGGAGCATTTTGTTCTCTTACCAGATAAGCTGCTGAAAAACACTTTTCTGATGTGATTTTTAAAATCAAGACAGCTGATCAGATGTGATCAATAAGGATCAGCTGACTGGTTGCAGGTCTGAAGCGTGCCAACAATCTGTTGCGTGATCAATTGTCGTCTTTCTGTGCTAATGCACTTAAGAGATATTACTCACTCTCTGAGATTATTCCTCATCATCCAATTTTAACCTCCTGTCAACCGCAGGCCATGCCCATTACCTGCTCCTGTCAATCACTGTCAGACTCCAACACCTCAGAGGAGACATCATCATCTAAATGCTAACGTTTGATTTGACTCAGGTATCTCACTATCTTCAGGTCACATCATCAATCTCAAAGTCTCTGGTGAAAACATGTAAATGACTCTATGATCGTCCCACTAGTGCCACCATCAGGATGGATGTTAGTCCCACCTCTAGCTTGTAGGGAGAGTTAGCTGATTTTTTAACCCCAGTTAGAGCAGATAGTGACGCAGTAAAATTCATCCATATTAAAATGTTTGGTCCTAGAGTCTTGTTCATGTATGATTACTCACAGCTAGCTAACCTGCTAGCGTTACATGTTAGCTGGTAAGTTACCCAACACTATGACAATGACACAAGAGACAAATGTTTAAAGATAATTATAATGTTTTGTCCTGATGGTGGTGCTCAAGGAAATAAAAAATCTGAATGGTCTCTTTTTGAAGTGCCACAAAGAGATGCAAAACAAAAACAACCACAAAGAGACTCAAACTAACCACAGAGGCACAAAACATCCTCAAAAAGACCCAAAACAACCACAAAGAGGCACAAAACATCCTCGAAAAGACCCAAAACAACCCTAGAGATTAAAAACAACCACAAAGAGACTCAAAACAACCCCAAAGAGACGTAAAACAACCACAGAGACTCAAAACAACCGCAAAGAGACGTAAAACAACCACAAAGAGACTCAAAACAACCCCAAAGAGACGTAAAACAACCACAAAGAGACGTAAAACAACCACAAAGAGACTCAAAACAACCACAAAGAGACGTAAAACAACAACAAAGAGACTCAAAACAACCACAGAGACTCAAAACAACCACAAAGAGACTCAAAACAACCACAAAGAGACTCAAAACAACCAAAAAGAGACGTAAAACAACCACAAAGAGACCTAAAACAACCCCAAAGAGACGTAAAACAACCACAAAGAGACTCAAAACAACCCCAAAGAGACGTAAAACAACCACAAAGAGACTCAAAACAACCACAAAAAGACACAAAACGACTTGAGGCCTCTGGCGACTCCAGGCGGCCCCCTCACTGATGACCCTACATTAGTGACCTGTGATCTTCCGGTACATTCCAGTAAATATTGACTCTATCTTTGTCCTGCAGTCGTGTCCTCAGTAACGTGGAAGGGAAGTACCTGATGGACAGTGTCCCGTTCAGCTGTTGTAATCCTGGGTCACCGCGGCCCTGCATCCAGCATCACCTGACCAATAACTCCGCCCACTACGACTACGACCACCGCATAGAGGAGCTCAACATCTGGACACGGGGCTGCCGCGAGGCCCTCTTTTCCTACTTCAGTGGTATGATGACCAGCATCGGCGTACTCATCATCACTACCATCATTCTGGAGGTGAGGATCAGCCCACTTCCCGCTCTAAAGGAACAGTTCAACATTTAATGAAATTCTCTTCTTCTCTTTCTCTCTGAGATTTGATCGATTCATCCAGCAGATTGTTAGCTTAGCTTGGCATAACAAGGGGAAACAGCTAGCACGGCTCTGTCCAAAGGTAACAAAATCCAATGATGAACATGTTATATCTGGTTTTTGTAAAAACATCAGTGCGTACTGGGACCAGTAACTTCCTTAAAGCCGACCCATAATGCCTGGTTTTCACACTTTAGCCCAGGTTAAACAAACCAGATAAAACGTACTCATCAGTAAGGTTGTTTCCCACTGTTTCCAGTATTTATGCTAAGCTAGGCTAACCAGCGGCTGGCTGGCATATGTCAATACAGCTGTTAGTGCCCATGGCATGGGTAACTTGCACATCGGTGAAGGCTCCAGTAATGCTGAAAGATACATACAGGTTTAGGAACATCTGCTGCCATCCAGACCATTTTTTTCAGGGACATCCTGCTGATTCCAGCAGACAATGAAGCCACATTCTGCCGCCTTAACTTCAGAGTCAAAGAGTCCAGGTATAAGACTGGTCTGTCTGCAGTCCAGACCTGTCCACTTTGGAAATGTGTGGAGCATTAATAAGCACCAAATACGACAATGGAGACCTCGGACTGTTGATCAGCTGAAGTCGCTTATCAAACAAGAATGGGACATAATTCACTTTAAAACTTCAACAGTGTCGTTTCTTCACCAACGCTGACTGAGTTTTGTTAAATGAAAAGTTGATGTCACACAATGGTAAACATCAACCTTTAACAACTTTTTACAAATGTGTTGCAGATACCAAATTCAGAATGAGACTATATAAAAAAACAATAAAGGTTATTAGTTTGAACATTAAATATCTTTCAACTGTATTCGATTACATGTAGGTTAAAATGATTTAAATCATAACATTCTATTTTCTTTTTACATTTTATATAATGTCCAAATTTTTTCGGAAGTCGTATTATTATGGGCCAAGATCGAGCTTTAACAGGCGTCTTCTTCTGTGGTAAACTGAATTTAGAAATCTTCACTGCTCTTTAATGCTCACAACTCCTAATCATGTGTGGACAGTGACAATGACAGCATGTAATTGGACAGGAGGTTGAAAGGGGTGGGTCTGTTTGAGTTTTGTTGTGAGAGAAAACGATCTAACGAGGGAAAACTGTTGCGCTAAATATGTGAGGAGTTTCACCTGGAGGTGAACACAAGATAAATTCTAATCTTAATCTCCTCAATTTAAACGAGATCACGCAGCACACCTACACTAAATTATCCAATGTGACCTTAAACGCACCATGTTAACTCCAGAATTGATTAGGGAGTGATTAGCATTAGCGCTGGAAGAGCTAACAGAAGCTCTGCAGAATGCACACACCACACTCCATAGAGAGAAATTACGTTTTTAAAATCACGTACATTTTGAAATATGTAAAATATGTTTCAGCAGTTTAAAACTAGAAAGCACTCGGAGTGTGCAGACCTCCGCCAAGGCTGCTCAGTTCCCCCATGTTGGCATTTCACTCCAAAGCAAAAGTCCCATGATGTAACCCTCTGAATAAAGTCATTAGATAGTTTGACAGGAAAAATTAAAACAAAATCTTTGCAATTTACTAAAATCTTTATTTATTGTGGCTGTTAGTTGTTCATATTGTCATCTCACATAAATAAACTGCAATGCCACAAAAGGTAATTGACACTTGTAACACTTTAAGAGTTGTTAAAAAGCCAGGAGAAAAGGGGTAAAACGGGGTAATGTTACCTCTGATCAAGAAAGATGCGGCTTTGACCAAAACACGCATGCATGCACCTACGTCATCACGCTGCAGTCGTGTCCACACGCAAAACTCCAAACCACACACACAGGCAGGAGAAAAGGAAGTATATTAAAATGGGGTAATGTTTTGTTGAAATTCATAAGCTGTTATATGGACATGAATCAATTAGATACATTTGTCAGGATGGAGACACTTTACATTACAAGTCTGCATGTGGCTGTTTAATCCTATAATAATAAAAAATGAATAAAAAATTCCTGGATCCAGATGGTGATCCTGATCACCACCAAGATCTAATCGATTCGTCCTTGGGCCACTTCCTACATCTCCTGAAAATTTGATCAAAATCCGCCCATTACTTGGCAGTTTAATCCTATAATAAAAAAAAATAATTAAAAAAATTCCCGGATCCAGACAGTGATCCAGATCACCACCAAAATCGAACCAATTCTTCCTTGGGCCACTTCTGACATCTCCTGAAAATTTCATCAAAATCTGTTGATTAGTTTTTCTTTTATCCTGTTCACAAACAAACCAACAAACGCCAGCAAAAACATAACCTCCCTTGGCGGAGGTAATAATATGTCACGGGAGCCGTTCATCAGTCTGGTGTTCAGATAAAATCACTAAGGATCTGACCTTAGGTTTGTTTTCTGTGAGAAACATGGTGTTTGACTCCTGCTGCTGTGCCTCAGGGCTTGTACTGAGGCAGCGGTGCGTTAATCTGCCCACCGGGGGTCAGGCTCACTGGGGATCAGGGACTATTCTGAGGGGGTTAATCTGCCCACAGCAGCAACAGGTTGCATTCTGGGAAGATCAAGACGAGTTCCCTAAGAGTGAAGAGATTCGTTATGTGGGTCAAAACAACAGGCGATTTGAAAACTACATCCTGAACTCAATCTGATTGGAGGTGCATCATTGCTGCTGGTCTCAGGTCTGTTTCATTGTCCTCATTGAAAGCTTCCTGGACCAATCAGAAGCCTTCGAAACATAAAAAAAGAAGATCAAAACCAAACCTCAGCTTTTTAAAATATCTGTAGGACTTTGTTGACCCTGATCTTGTCTTCTCGGGTGCAGCCTTCTCTCCTAACCTAAAACCATATTACGTATTCTTCAATATGTGAATTAATACAAAGTTTCCTAACCACCAACCATACCTTTACTTTTGTCCGCCATGTTTCTGCATCTATGATGTCCAAGTCATTAACAACATTTTTGGACTTGTTCTGACTTCAGATGACGTTCACGAGTGGAAATATTATGTTATATTATGTTGTATAATAAGGAAGGTCACCCCATCAGCATGTTGTCGCCCTCTAATGGCCTGGAGTGCAGATGTTCAAGTATCTTCACCCACAAGAGAAAATCCCAATGATCTGATCAGACATACTGTATGTTATGACTTATTAATCCTGTGTGTGTGTGTGTGTGTGTGTGTGTGTGTGTGTGTGTGTGTGTGTGTGTGTGTGTCAGGCGGTGGACATGGCGGGCTTGAAGTACCTGACCACGGCTCTGGAGACGATGGAGGACCCAGAGAACCCCGAGTGTGAGAGTGAAGGCTGGCTGCTGGAGAAAGGCGTGAAGGAGACATTCAGCGAGATGCTTGGCAAGCTGAAGACGCTGGGCAAGTCCAACCAGGTGGAGGAGGGCGGGGACGCACAGGGGGCAGCTACCTGAGAGCCCCGCCCACCCACAGAGGACTGAAGTCTCCCCCTCTCCCACAGAAAACAAGGGAGCTAGAGAGATCTCCACTGTCTGTACATACGCCATTATACACATTAAAATACCACAACATGAATCTACACACACTCACACACACACACACACACACACACACACACACACACACACACACACACACACACACACACACACACACACACACTGTGAATGTTTTCTGTAAATATGTTGATCAGAGTCTATTTTTGAACAGGATGAATAGAAACCTGCTGCTGTAAATAAAACATCTGAGTCGACATTTAAATTAATAAATTCTAAACGAATATTAAATTACCCTCCTCCCAAAAAATGGTTCCTGTCAGACATCATCAGGCCTGAAAGACTTGAGCAAGACTCCAACTGATACATGACCACTGATCCCTAATCAGCTGACATCACACTTTTAGCAGTTCCACAGTCTGTCCAGCAGAGAGCTCTGAACATACATAAAATATATTTCAAATTTGATAGAATTTTGCCAAACATGTTTTTGTGACAAATGAACAGTGGTATCATTATCAGCTGTTTTATATCCTGTTTGGTTTTTGTGTCTCAGACATCAAGTATTGATTGAGTATTGATCAGACTCTTTACCTTCTCTGTCTGAAGGACACAGCTGTTTAAACATCAGAAGTGTTTGCAGTACCACTCCTGACCAACAGGAGGTAAATACAGAGGCACATGCAAAGGTATATACAGGTATATGCAGATATTTATGGATATATGCAAAGGTATATACAGGTATATGCAGATATTTATGGATATATGCAAAGGTATATACAGGTATATGCAGATATTCATGGATATATGCAAAGGTATATACAGGTATATGCCGAGGTATTTATGGATACATGCAAAGGTATATACAGGTATATGCAAAGGTATATACAGGTATATGCAAAGGTATATACAGGTATATGCAGAGGTATATGTGGATACAACAGTACATATGGGTATATAAGGTATATACCCATATATACAGAGGTATATACAGATATGGTTTATGTGGATATATGCAAAGGTATATGCAGATATATACAGAGGTATTTATAGGTATACACAAAGGTATACATCTAAAGGTATGTACAGAGGTAAATCCAAAGGTATATACAAGTATAGACAAAGGTGTGTACAGGTATATACACATATAGTCAGAGGTATATACAAAGGTATACATATACAGGTATATACAGAGGTATATACAGGTATATATTTTTCACACATTGTTAATGCTTCATTTTTGTCAGTTGAAGGAATGGTAACTAACGTTAATGCTAACATATAGAACCTGAAGGACATGATTGGTGGAACGTGTTAGGGCAGGACAGAACCTGTTAGATCTGGTTCAGGGTGCCCCATCTGGACCATCTGGTTCCCTGTGAAGGTGACGCTGGTTCAGAAACAGGATTGTTTTTCTACTCTAAAGCCAAAGTAACACACACATTGATGAGTAAGTTGATCAGACATTAATATTTAGCTGCATCAGAGCGTGTGTGTGGATCTGGTCTGTGTTCAGTTCTACAGAGCTAAAGTCAGGTATAGTGATTAAATGGTCAGTTTAAATACAGTTTTCAGGTACAGGTTGTTTGTATGTTTTCTTGTTTATAATATTGAGTTGTGATGTTTGTGGTTGGTTGGTTGGAGCTTGTAGATGTTCCGCTGTGTATGATAAAATCGATAAAGAGATTGTGACTTGACACCAAACTGTCTGACTCGTCTTTTATACAACTCATCACCACTGATTCTGGACGCGCACAATACAATACACAGGTATACATATACAGGTATACACACAATAATATTACCGGTATATACATGGGTACACACAGATGTATAGATATAGGTTTACAGACGACCAGGACTAGATACATGTTTTCTCTTTGTCTTTTCACTGTGTTTCCCACTGAGTGCAGCTTCTCACCAGCATCTCATCAGATTATTGGAGTTAATCAGCTCAGAGGAACAGATTAACTGTTGATGTCATCTGAGGGCCAAAGACAGCCGCCATGACGTGAGGAGACTCCCAGAGGGGGCGGGGGACGTGTCCACATCCTTTAAAGGACAAGTTCACTTCTTCTCAACTTTGCTCCTCTAGCTTGACCTCATTAATTCTGCTAATTCTTCACTTCTGCGATCAATCACCTGCTACATAACCTACAGTTGTCTCGCCAAATTTGTAGTCATCTCTCATTCAAATTTCTCGCTAATACTACAATGGTTTAATTTTATGCTATTCAGTTCTGTTAGCTCCCTTAGCTCAGCGGCTATAGTGATGGCTTCTCTCTGCTCAGTGTCACATGCTCAGTTATTCCCCGCCTCCTTCATGATGTGTTCACACCAGACGTTAAGTGAATTTTTGCCTTGATTTACTCACCATGGGATCAATTTAGTTTACCTGCGTCACTCGTACGATACACAGCTACGGTAGGCTTGTCCTCCATACATTGTTCTGTTGACGTCCGGATGTGTGATGTCAGGAGAATCTCAACGTTGATAGGCTTTCGAGACACAGCATCACATGAATTTCAGGCTCAAGTTTTAAGTTTTCCAATCACTCAAAAATGTGAATAATGCAAATTTCGTATTGTGCGGCATGAATGGGCATCTACTTGCGACTTTGCTTTGACTTTGTATGCAGCTGCGCTTCACGAAAAATTTACTTCACTTTCGGTGTAACAGTACCATTACTGATAATGGTACATGCAATAAATGAACTTTGTCACGTTATAGGCGAGGCTTAGATTAGCACCATGGAAGGTAAATTATTAGCTGCTATAGTTAGCCAGCCTTTAGTAGGTGGTGCTAACTGACCCAGGGTAGCTCCTCCCAGCTGAAACCAGGGAGACTGGGTGAGTGCAGGAAGGAAGCGTAGTCCTAAGCATAAGCCTGCTGTTGACCACCAACCAATTTATGTTTCGATCAGGGTCTCCCCACTCAGAGACACATCCGATGAGAAATTGATCTGTTATTGGCAGATCTATTTTGACAAACATGAAGTTAGCGACCAGCAATCATAGTTAAATACTGTATATTGCGGGGAGCAGAAAGTGCAGAGGTTAGAACGCGCACCCCACATACTGCATTTCCTACCAAATAAAGGCAAGAAATTACTTAAAATTTTCCATGGGTCCAGAGTGGGCTACACTGAATCCAATTTATAACTGCTGGCTAAGGATGAACGTAAACACAGTAAGATTGTTATAAAAGTCGGTGATACTGTCACCCCATTACACCAAGTGGAGGTTTCCAAAATTAATTGAGGGGTGTGTGGATTTGCGAAAACAATGTTGAACTCTGTAGGTTCTTTAGGCCACTGCCAAATATGACCAACAATGACACGTTCAACCATATGACATCATTCCACTACTATCAAGCTTTATGACATCTGATTTCGCTACAGGTCACATGTCTGTCCACTGAAGAAGGAAACTTAGTAACATCTACTCATGAGATGGCGTTGGTTTTAAAAATAAATGAGCCTGTCCTTTAAATATGTCCTTTAATATCAACTAAGTTTTTGAGTCTGTGTGTTATTAGCAGAGTTTGCATGTTCTCCCTGTGTCTGCATGGGTTCCCTCCGGGTTCTCCGGTTTCCTCCCAACACCAAAAACATGTAATATAGGTGAATTGGTGACTCTAAATTGACCATAGGCGTGAATGTGAGTGAGAATGGTTGTTTGTCTTTTCTCCCTGTAATGAACTGGCGACTTGTCCAGGGCGAACCCTGCCTCCCGCCCAAAGTCAGCTTGGATTGGCTCCAGCCCCTCCGCGACTCTACACAGGATAAGCGGTTACAGAAAATCAAATGAATGAATGTAATATTAGCAGCAGCTGTGAGATTATAGTGAATCTGATGAGATTTAAATTCAAATCCTTTTAACACAGTGCACACAAATAAGAGGAGTTTCAAAATGAGAGCCAATCAGAAGAGTGTAGTCTTCAGGTATATGGTGAGAACACTTCCGGTTCTGCCACTTAACTTTATGGTAAGGCTTTATATAGATCTGCTAGCATCAGAGACGCTAACAGAGTCACAAAGCTATAGCTTTAATGTGTTAATGTTAAAATGCTAAAATATTAGCATTTTAACATTAACACATTAAGATTGGCATTTAAGATTTTAACATTAGTATTTAACAATTTGTTTAGCATTTAATATTATCTATGCCCCAGCCTTGGATCCAGCCTTACAGTGGGATGAGGATCTTCATTGCGTTGATCTGGATTCTGGTAATACGGGATTGTTTTGAAACACTTCAGGGATTTAATTGTATTTTACAGAGCCCCCTAGTGTCACTTGAGAAAAGAAATTATCCATCTGGAAATCTGTACCCACAGTTTAGCAATCTGAGGGCACAGCTGCGTTCCATGTGGTTTATGTTGCGTTCAGGCCAAGTTTTTGTGCAGAACAGGAGTTTTCAGGCATGAAGCTTTTCCAGGGCGACCGCATCCGCCAGGTAAATCCAATTTATATTGTTAAATATAAATATTTTATTGCTAAACTGTGCTCACTGATTGCTAAACTGTGGGTGCAGATTTACAGATGGAGTTTTTTTCCCCTCAACTGACACTAGGGGGGCTCAGTAGTTTTTGAATGATTCTGATCTGACTGTTTTTTAAAAGTTTTTATTGGTTTTGTAGTTCTTAAACAATCATGTACATTTATTCATTTATACAAGAATTCACATATGATCAATGATGCAGCGAGGAGGCCAACGCTGTTAAAAATCAAAGCTTAAAGGTATACTCCCACTCAACTCACAGCCTAGTCAACAAAATGCATTCCACCCAAAATGCAGCATATCAGTTAATAAATATCATTTTATTATTTTGTCAAGTTTCAATGCATAATTCAAATGAAAACATGCCTAATGAAAGGGAATTCCGTGGGTAGATTTGTTTTGGATTTCCCCTACCTGGCCGCCATTTCCCTGCAGCTTCCCCGTCTCTTATGCGCAAGCCAGCCGTGCATGTCCAGATTTCATTTTCAGTAGCTCCCATCAATCCTTCTCCTCTCCAGTATTTACCAGTTTTCCCTCTCAGTTTCTTTTCATCAGCTACTCGATGCCTTTTCCTCGCACTATCTGTTATTTTATGTCGTCCTCACTTTCTCTTCTCCATGTTCTCTATTTGAACATTTGAAACCTCTGTGAATGTGCGTTGGGCCTCGGGTGGCCTAGAAATCTGGGAAAGCCCTTGGGGAAGAGGTACGTCACACGTGACATCACCGAATTTGAAAATGGCCCTTTGTTTACTTCAGAATATATTCTCCCCTCGGGTATTAAAATTGGAATTGTTCTCTGTATTCTGCAGTGCTAAAAATATGACAGTTATATCAGGCTGTAGAATAGCATTCGTCCCACTGAATAAAAATATCACGGTAACTTTCAAAATTCTTCACACGCCTTGAGAAGGAAAATACTGAGTGGGAGTTTACCTTAAAACGTGAAAACAAACCAGCAAAAGCAAGAAAAACAAGTTTTCCCTTTTAATAACAAACTAATAAATAAATAAATAAATTGATCTCTGTGTTTGTCACGGACAGGAAGTGACATCACACGGTAAAAAGTTAAAAACAAAACTGAACCAAAAACTGATCTGATGTCAGCCTTCCATTCCTAATCCATTATGTAGTACGTCTGATAGTACTTTGATATGGTATCAAGATGATCAATAACAATGTTTGTTGGTAAAATGCATCCTGGGAGAATGACATCACGTGTGTAACAACACACCTGTTGAACACACCTGCATAAGTCTCTGAACTTATCAGGAATGTGGGCAGCGTCTCAGTCAGGCTCATTTTCCCATCATGCCGAGCGGTTTCAATTCATGTTAATTTATCTTTACGATAAAAAACAAGCCTTCACATGTGACCTGTCAATCAACCTGCGGTGACATCAGGTGGGCGGGGCTTCTCTTCAGCTCACAGAAAATGTCCCAAAACTAAAAATGACACCTGAAGAAAATTTTAACTCAAAAAAACCAAAACCAAAAAATGTAACTTCTGTTGGCGTAAGAGGGTGGAGTCAGTTTTATTGCCTCTCTCTGATAGGTTGAAACCACAAAAGTCCTGAAAAATCCCTGAAAGCTGATTGGAGCTCAGTGCTGGGCTGCAGGAAGCCGATTGGTTGAGAGGAAGGAGTTGTTATTAAAAGGAGGTGGGGCCAAACACAGCGAGCCAGTCATCAGCACTGAGTGTGAGCAAAGTTGAACATCACAGGTGCTGCCAGTCTATGGCGACAAGCGTCTGATTGGCCTCCTGAGCGTGACCTATGACCTCAGCGATGCCATGCTGACGCCACAGACGCTCAATCTTCCTGTAACGCTCAGTGCACAGATGGAGGGGGTTCCCCCGCCTGCAGACATACAGGTAAACACATGGGTAAAGGGAGTGAGTGAGTGAGTGAGTGTGTGTGTGTGTGTGTGTGTGTGTGTGTCTGTGTGTGAGTGTTAACACCTACTTGAGGCCCTGGTCCGTCTCTCCATAGTCGTCCAGGTATGGAGGAGGATAAAAACAGCCCTTTGTTTTACCTGCGACGAACAACACCTGACTCTCTCTGACCCTGTGCACGCAAGCACACACAGAGTCAAACTACAGCTCCAACAGGTCGAACTGCTGTGGTTGTGTTGACAAACAGTAGGGCAGGTGTGTTACCTGAGGAAGAGGCCGAGGCCGGCTCCACAGGTGAAGGTGTGGGCGGTGCAGGCTCCTACGTCCTCTCCGTCCACCTCGGTCTGACAGCAGTAACTCTGAGAACACAGCATGGAACCGCACACCAGACACAGAGTGGGAGCTCGAGACTTATCACCACCTGACCGCGGACACCTGCACAGGTAGGTCACGAACATATACACGCAGTTTATACAGTGGTGTGAAAGCGTATTGTACCCCTCCTGTTTCTTCTATTTTTGTGTGCATCTCATACTAAATTGTGTCGGATCTTCTAGTTGTAAATGTTGATTTTATTTAATAAGGACATCAAATAAAAGGAGAGAAAAATTAATATAAACTGTCAAAACATTTCTACATAAAACGTAGTTGATCCTGATGTAGCGTTTGAGTACTGACGTGAAGCTGGATGCCTGGTTGATCAGGACACTGTAATCTTCCGGCAGATCAATCAGTTTGTTCGATTCTCTGGGGAACCTGACAATGACTCCGCCCCCCTGCAGTGTCTGTCTCACACCTGGATGACAGCACCACCTGTAACACACACACAAACACAGACAGGTCAAGTGAGTCCTGTGTTTGGTATGAATATGTTGAATCATCATGACATCACAGATCCATCCCAACCATCAGATCAATCGGTCCCTCACACCCATGACATCCATCCCATTCAGCAAATCAATCAATCAATCAATCAGAGACTTCCCAATCTATCAGATCAATGACATCCGTCAGATTCATCACGTCCATCAGATGTGAATTTCCCCACTGTGGGACTAATAAAGGGTTATCTTATCTTATCTTATCTTATCTTATCTTATCTTATCTTATCTTATCTTATCTTACCCAGACAGTAACAGCAGTGATCAGTCTGTGTCTATTCTCGCCACCATCTGTGGTCCTACATGACATTAAGCTGTTGAAGGTCTATATTGATAGTCTGTAATGAATAGGCGTGTGTGTTACCTGTGTATGAGCGGCTCCAGCAGTGTGTGGTGACTCTGGTGGAGCTGCAGCATATTGGAGGGCAGACTGAGGTAGCTGCACAGCACCTCCCACTGACCAGGACCTGCAACTACAACATCATACAACATTTACATCTCCTTTTGCATTCATTTCTCTAAACTTTAACCTTGTGCAAAACATTTTAAATTTCATTGTCACTACAGTGAAACACTGCAGACACGTGTGTGTGTGCTGTATTACAGTGTATGTGTGCTGTATTACAGTGTATGTGTGCTGTATTACAGTGTGTGTGTGCTGTATTACAGTGTGTGTGTGCTGTATTACAGTGTATGTGTGCTTACCCAGCAGGTCAGGAGGCGGCATTGTAGAGTTCAGGTAGTGGAAGAAGAGGGCGGCGGCTCGGAGGAACGGCAGAATGCCAACTCTAATACAGTGATACAGCTGCCAACCAGAGGTCACCTCAGGTAACACTCTGACACACACACACACACACACACACACTTATATCTATTACCTCATTTAGTTAATTATTTCTAATCATTAAAAAAGTCCAGAAATATTGATCTATATCATAATCTCCATTTATTTCTTGATGATTGTGATTTTCAGCTGTATTGTTTCATTATTTCTATTTATTTTATTCCTCTGTTGACTCAATATCTTCTAATTAATTGATTAATCACTCAGCCTGATAAACAAGCATGAAATCCTCAGAACCCAATATCAGAGACGTAAGAGAGCATCTATCATCTAATGATGTCAGTAGTATTTGGATATTAGATATTAGTTATTATATTTAAATGCTCATCAATTTTTCAACTTTAAATATGACTCTGAGTCATTTATTTATATTAATACCTGACAGCTGACCCACCTGTCTGTGTGTGTCTGTGTGTGCGCGCTAACCTGCCCAGGTGTTTCCTCAGCGTGTTGTATAGCTGACAGGTGAGCTCCTCCTCCTCTGATCCCACACTGTCCTGATCCATACAAACCTCCTCTGCAGACAGACAGGTGGAGACAGACAGGTATACACAAAAGAAACATCTGCAGTATATATGAGCATGAGTTTAGTTTAGGGGGGGGTGTCACCTGTGGTGGATGTGAGCAGGATCTGAACCAGGTGAGCCACAGTGACCAGGTGAAGGAGGTGAAGGTGGGCTGAGTCTATCACACTCGATCTTGATTGGTCCAAACTTTGAACAGAACTGTACGACAAGACACTGTAAACCTGCAGACAGGTAAGACAGGAGACAGGTGTTTGGAAGCAAACTGGATTCACACAGGCAATCATCTGGAGTCAAACTGGATTCACACAGGCAATCATCTAGAGTCAAACTGGATTCACACCGACATTTAACTAGATTTGAACTAGCATGAACTTGATCAAAATTGTCTGGATATAAACAGTTAGACAGTGATTTATACAGGATATAAGA
Source organism: Chaunax sp. Z400 (assembly GCA_037577475.1). Lineage (NCBI taxonomy): Eukaryota > Metazoa > Chordata > Actinopteri > Lophiiformes > Chaunacidae > Chaunax > Chaunax sp. Z400. The sequence goes on from CM075193.1 coordinate 1,210,559, forward strand.
GAGTTTAAACTGGATAAATTGGATATGAAAATTGATGGTATGATATATATGATATAGGAAACTCACCAGAAGGTGAAACATGTCGATGTCCAGGATACATGGTGGGTTTCCAGAGTGAGAGTCTGGAACCAGGGCTACAACACACACACAAACACACTCAATACAAACATGTACATCGGTTAATCACTGTGTATGTGTGATTGTTTATTTTGTTTGTGTACCTGTGAACAATCGGATGAAGTGTGTGTGGGTTGTTGTTACTGGAGATGAAGTCCAACAGGCTGAACTGAACCTGGTGAGAGAGCTCAGACAGTCGTCCTGTAAAACACACACAAACAGTCAAAAAGTCAGGTGACACACCTGACTTTTACCTACTCTGCTAATCATTGTGTAAGCATGAATAAGGCAGACCAGCTGCTACAATGAAGTACTGATACTAAGAAAAGGTACCAATGGATACCAGTACTGGATTCCAGAGACTGGTAATTGTTCAAACCTGAACAGTACCTGACCCTCCAAAAGGCTTTTATAAACCCCGCCCCTCTGTCCCTCCTGTCCAATAGTAGGGCTGGTCTCCCTATATTTGTTGCATTACCTGTCGACAAGGTAAACTTCCAAACAACGGCTTCTCCTCATCCATCAGGAGGCGCTCTGCAAAGAAATACACCATCAACACGACCTCAAACCTCTCAGGTGTGTGTATACCTATACTCTGGATAGTGTGTGTTGAACTCTGGACTCCCAGCTGTGTGTGTGTGTGTGTGTGTGTACCTATACTCTGGATGGTGTAGGCACAGGTGGACCACATCAGAACCGGAACCCTCTGGTCCTGCTCGTTGGGGTTCGCCTTCAGTCCCACTTTGTACGTGGACATGCTGAAGGTGGTGACCATCTCACTGACACTACTGGAGAATGGGTTCCTAAGGGCGACAGTGACATCACCGCTGACATCACCCAGGTGTGTCCTCACAGAGGTAGAGCAGATCTAATTTCTATATCAAACTGTTTAGACTAGTATCCAGCCCAGTTAAACCAGTAAATGTCTGGATCACATCTAGTAACCACATTTGGACGTTTCGACAAGACTGAATCTTGAAACAACCTTCCTCTCAGCTACATGCTAATGCTTAACATATCATCCTAGTCTAGCATACTAGCATGATAATATTAACTAATCAAATACTAATAACTTCTTAAGTATAGCTATCAACCAACCCTTCTGTGATTCATTGATTTATTCAGTAATAGCTGATTGTTGTTCTGATAAATCACTTTAAGTATCAATAAATCTGATTCCACAGCAGAAACACACCCAGAGCTGCAGAGAAGTTATTGATCAGGATCAATACTCACTGTGGAGTGAAGTCAACTCTGAATCCTTCAGGACCGACAGGCTCCGCCTCCTCTGTTACACCTGAAACACGCAGGACATGACTGTTTGTCTCCACTCCTGTTGTGACTGAGCTGACTGGCTGATGGACATAAACTGGTGGTGCTCCAGTAAAACCAGTGCAGAAGAATGATGGAAATCAGGTGTTTGTGTGAGGAAAGTTCCAGTCTCTTCATCGTCACACACATCTGATGTTTTCAGTGACTTTAATGTCATGTCATGATGCACCACCCTATAAGTGACTGGCAGGTAACTCACCGTCAGACTCCTTCCTGTGGGCAAACCTCAGCGCTGCTATCTGCTGATTGGTCCTTTTAAGCCACGCCTCAAGACTGGGATGATCGACACTGAGTGAAAACAAGAGAGAGACAGAGACTGATGAGTGTGTACTAGGGTTGGGTACTGCAGTGAATTTTTGTATTTGCAATATATTGTGATACTTTTGGGGGGTATTGTGACACGTATTGCATTGTATTGTAAAATTAATGTTTTGCTATAACATGCTCAGAAAACAGAGGAAATGCAGCATTTATTCACTATTTACAATATTTCATATTATTTAGAATTATTTATATTGTGTTATATGATTATCTTGTCAAAAGCTGTGTTTCCTGCTTGGCGTAATGTATTTGTGGTCCAGTGCATTGATAAGAACTGAAAATTCAACTGAGTCAACGATCCTGTAACTAACTATGATCCTTGTAATGTTGTTGGTCCAGGTCTGTGTCCGTGGTGAGTTTGATTGGTATTTTACTCCAAAGTATCCTGTCATCATCACCATGTTTGACCTTCACTTACTACTGTGAGTTACTGTGTTTAACTCTCAGTTGATGACAACTGACAGGCGAAAGTTTATGAGGCGATTTAGAGACAGACACATCGACCGTGACATTAAAACTCGATACTAGCATAGGATGATGTCTGCACAAATGAGATGTCAAATTTCACGTTCCGATTGAGAATTTCATATCGGTCTCACAAATTTGCAAACTGCCATGTTTTTATCAACTGTTCTGTCCTTGTCGCCATACACTCCATTTTACATGTACGTTTGATATGATGGTGACGTCTTGCATCGTCATTGTGATGCATAAATGTATGACTTCCAGGTAAAGACAGAATTTAACGAGTGCTTATGAAGGTTTCAGAAAAAGCAACATATTCACTGGTGCATCGTACAAATACGTACCGGTACACAAGTTTTATCGCACACCTCTAGTATGTACCTGTGGTCAGGTGAGTGTGTATGTGGCAGCAGAGGGATCACAGTGTTGCTCAGACACTCGCACAGAGGACACAGGAACTCTCCGTTCTCCACGTCGTAGCTGGTGTGACCTCGAAGACGCTGCTGGCGCCTCTGCTCCTTCAATTGCACCGCTTCAAAGTACCTGAACAAATACACACACAGACTGTATGATTAGTTTTTTACCTCTGTCAGAGAGAAGATTCTCCAGTTGATTTTGAGACATTTCATCATCCTCCTTTCAGCTGCAGTGCCTCACCTCTGCCAGCAGGTGGCGTGCATGATGTGTCCGCAGCTGGCCGTGTGAATGCCAAGAGACAGGTCGGGGTGCATGAACAGAGGGTCGTGATGCTCTGAAACATACATTCACATACAGTATCTGTCAATCAACATTCATAAACACTGATTGGTTGCTGTCCTGATGATGTCAGAGCAAGGCTACACCCACCTGGGTCGGGCAAGTTGCGGCGGCGGTTTTTGGACAGCACCGTCGACCTCTGGATGAACGCTGCCAATACCATGGCTCTGCCGTGACCTCTGACCTCCTGCTCCTCCTGACACAGGATGCAGGTCACCAGCTGACGGTGCTCAGCTCCGCCCACTCTTCTGGGACCAACACACACCAGAGAAACACAGGACGGCTCCGAAGTGGGAGGACTGGGAAGGGAAGAGGAGAGGTACTGAGAGATTCTACTCTACTGATTATTTACCAAACTCTACTGCATTTGTTTACTGAACTGTTCTCTGCAGCAGCAGGTGTTAACAGGTGCATTCAGGTGTAAACAAATGTATAAAGATGTATACAGATGTATTCAAGTGTATATGGATGTATAAGACATGTTTTTATATAGCACCAGATCACACACAAAAGTTATCTCAAGGCACTTTCCAAGAACAGCAGGTCTAGACCTTACTCTGTATTCTACAGAGACTCAACAATCCCCCATGAGCAAGCACTTGGCGACAGTGGCGAGGAAAAAGTGCCTTGTAACAGGCAGAAACCTTGAGCAGATCCAAGACTCAAGGTGGGTGGCCCTTTGCTTTGACCAGTTGGGGTGAGAGAGAGGGATGGGGAGATAGATAATCCTGATACAGATGTATTCAGGTGTATGCAGGTGTAAACAAGTGTACCTTTTCTCGGCTGCAGCAGACGTGGAGGCCTCCAGCTCCTCCAGACTCTGTTGGAACAGTTCTTTGTTCTCGTTGATGAAGTGTTTTTGCATCTCAGACATCTGAGCCATGATCTTCTCCCTCCTGAGCCGAGCCATTTCCGCCTTTCTCTTCCTCTCTGCCTTGTCTTTGTCTCTCACCGTCTGCAGGGAGACAACACCGGGAGCTGATCAATCATCAATTGCATCTCAACGCTCACTCACCTTGTTCTGATTTCATTCATTATCAAACAGTGTCATACCTCCTCTGGTCCTTGTCCCTGGCTGACGGTGACGGTGGACGTTGAGGACGTTCTTTCTCTCATTGTTTTGATATTGGCAACCATCTGAAAACGAACCAAACATCAACAACAGAAACATCCAGATGATCTTGATCAACTTCAGGAGGACTGAGAGAAAACCTGATCCAGACAGTCACTGAGACGTGTACAACTAACTCCGTCTACATGGTGTGAATTCGAAGAAAAAAACAGAGCCCCCGGATGGAGCCCTGAGGAAGTCCATCAGACAGTCTCATTAACATTTAATCAAGTATGACAAAATATCTGATTGACTTTTTTCATGAAGAAAACTAAATGTAAAGCAACTTTTATATAAAGAGAAATATGAAGACATTAAAATGCATCAACAAAAACTTAATCATTATATGAAAAACAAATTAATTAATGTAAAAATTGACAGTTTGCTCCAACAGCCAATAACATCTAAATAATCTATTGTGTTTATGGAGCGATTTTCAAGAGACTCAAAGGTACCTCACACTTAGTTAAAGATGGTTCTAGAACTAAAAACAAACAGTTAAAGCAATAAACACTAAAATCAGTTTTAACAGGTGAGTTTTTACTTCCTGACTGCAGGAGGATCAGTGCTGTCATTGGTCAACAGAAGGATCAGTGATGTGCTTGGTCTCACGGGAGGATCAGTGCTGTCATTGGTCCCACAGGAGGATCAGTGATGACATTGGTTGATTTGGCTGTCTGATGTTACATTCTGCCTGATTTTATTGTTCTAGCTGTTCTGTTGCTGCTTCCTCTCTAACATCAGTGACTGATGTCACAGTAACGTCAGACACAGACCATTGAATAATCTGCATTGTATGACATCAGTGTTTACCTTGAGGATCCAGCTGATCATGTCTTTGTGGACCTCCAGGTGAGGAGCGTTCTGCAGACTCTCCAACAGAGCCAGGACACTTCCTGAAGTGCTGGGAGCGTCACCTGGACCTACAACGCCCACACAGAGCCACCATATGTGATTAATATGCTTTAGGTATGAAACTTTCTTTAATTATCATCAGATGTGTGTGAATGTTTCCCGTGTGAATGTGTCCTGCGTGTACTGACGCGTGATCTTGCTGGTGTAGTTGAAGGTGATGTCATCATCTCCACTGTTGTTCTCCAGCTGCTGCTGCTCCTCCAGGAGAGCCACCCCCACCAGGTGGAGCACCTGTACACAGAATATTCAAAGGGTATTTTCTCATCTGGAAACTACATGACCTCACACCAGACTTTCACAATAAAAGCCCGTTTCAGACTGACTTCACACTTGACTTTCACAATAAAAGCCTGGTTCACAATGACCTCAAACCTGACTTTCAGAATAAAAGTCTGGTTCAGACTGACCTGCTTGTTCAAACTGTTTTAAGTCTGTGTCACCATCTGATGCCTGCAGAGTTCTGCAAAGTCAAAGTTGCTCTATTTAACTTCAAAATAAAGTTAAAATGTGAAGTTAGAACTCCAGACTTGACTGTCTGACACCTGATCCTCCAGGTGAGCAGTCTCACATCCTCTCCTCCTCTCACCAGTCTGTAGCCTGAGGACACACCGGCTTGCTGTGTTTCCACACTTTGTTGTTAAACTGCTGAATGTGCTGACGATCAGCTGTTCCACATCAGTTAGAGGTGTTTTTACAGAGTTTAGTTGGAGCTGCTAATAACGGCTCCTGACTACCAACAGGTTCTAAAAGCTGCTAACAGCTAATGGTGGAAATGATGGAAAAACACTGTGTTTGCTGGGGTTTAACATCACAATGAGAAATAAAATAAAACTTCAGACTAGTGCAACTGGACAAAAGATGGCAGCAGCTACAGTCACAGTGAGTACGGGGATCATGCAGGTGAAATGAGTTTAAAAATATTTGCAGTCTTACCCTCTGCAGCATGGACTCCGTCCAGCCCCCTCCACTGGGCTCCACAGCCCACTGCAGCACAGCGCCCTCTACAGCCAGCAGAACGTCACACTGCAGCAGGTTGACCAGACTCCCAAACAGAGGACAGAGGGGGGGAGGGAGAGGGGGAGGCAGGGCTGGTCATAAACACACACACACATTGACAAACGGATCAATACATGAACATCCATCAGTGTGATCATTATGTATTAACACGTTGATTAAACCTCTGATGGAGCTGAAAGAGTTAAGAGGAAGATGACCATTATCCAATAGAATGATGACACACGTTCAGAAGAGACGACCTTGTGCTGATCAGATACGTCATCATTCAGACAGGTGTGTTTACCTGTGTCCTCTCCGTTCTGTCTCCTCAGCTTCCTCTGAGCCTCCTCAGCCTGAAACACATGTCAACTGTTCATTAAACTGATCAGTGCTTGGATCAATGCCCTGACCAATAACCTGACTGACGGGTGTACCTTAGATTGATCAGCTCTGCTGTAGTGATGGAAGTACAGGTTGAAGTGTTTCATCCACTCAGGACGAAGTTCATACAAACCTCGACCTGTCACACCTGGCTTCCTGAAAACATAGTACAAATACAAACAGTACTACAGTTAGTACTACAGTCGGTACTACAGTTAGTACTACAGTTAGTACTATAGTCAGTACTACAGTCAGTCCGACAGTTAGTACTATAGTTAGTACTACAATCAGTCCGACAGTTAGTACTATAGTTAGTGCTACAGTCAGTACTACAGTTAGTACTACAGCTAGTACTATAGTTAGTGCTACAGTCAGTCCAACAGTTAGTACTACAGCTAGTACTATAGTTAGTACTACAGTCAGTCCTACAGTTAGTACTACAGTTAGTACTACAGTCAGTACTACAGTCAGTCCTACAGTTAGTACTACAGCTAGTACTATAGTTAGTACTACAGTTAGTACTACAGTCAGTCCGACAGTTAGTCCTACAGTTAGTACTACAGTTAGTACTACAGTTAGTACTACAGTCAGTCCTACAGTCAGTCCTACAGTCAGTCCTACAGTTAGTACTACAGTCAGTCCTACAGTCAGTCCTACAGTCAGTCCTACAGTCAGTCCTACAGTTAGTACTACAGTTAGTACTACAGTTAGTACTACAGCTAGTACTATAGTTAGTACTACAGTTAGTCCTACAGTCAGTCCTACAGTTAGTACTACAGTTAGTACTACAGTTAGTACTACAGTCAGTCCTACAGTCAGTCCTACAGTTAGTACTACAGTTAGTACTACAGTTAGTACTACAGTCAGTCCTACAGTCAGTCCTACAGTCAGTCCTACAGTCAGTCCTACAGTTAGTACTACAGCTAGTACTATAGTTAGTACTACAGTTAGTACTACAGCTAGTACTATAGTTAGTACTACAGTTAGTCCTACAGTCAGTCCTACAGTCAGTCCTACAGTTAGTACTACAGTTAGTACTACAGTCAGTCCTACAGTCAGTCCTACAGTTAGTACTACAGTTAGTACTACAGTCAGTCCTACAGTCAGTCCTACAGTTAGTACTACAGTTAGTACTACAGTCAGTCCTACAGTCAGTCCTACAGTTAGTACTACAGCTAGTACTATAGTTAGTACTACAGTTAGTCCTACAGTCAGTCCTACAGTTAGTACTACAGTTAGTACTACAGTCAGTCCTACAGTCAGTCCTACAGTCAGTCCTACAGTTAGTACTACAGTTAGTACTACAGTCAGTCCTACAGTCAGTCCTACAGTCAGTCCTACAGTTAGTACTACAGTTAGTACTACAGTTAGTACTACAGCTAGTACTATAGTTAGTACTACAGTTAGTCCTACAGTCAGTCCTACAGTTAGTACTACAGTTAGTACTACAGTTAGTACTACAGTCAGTCCTACAGTCAGTCCTACAGTCAGTACTACAGTTAGTACTACAGTTAGTACTACAGTTAGTACTACAGCTAGTACTATAGTTAGTACTACAGTTAGTACTACAGCTAGTACTATAGTTAGTACTACAGTCAGTACTACAGTCAGTCCTACAGTTAGTACTACAGTCAGTACTACAGTCAGTCCTACAGTTAGTACTACAGCTAGTACTATAGTTAGTACTACAGTTAGTACTACAGTCAGTCCTACAGTTAGTCCTACAGTCAGTCCTACAGTTAGTACTACAGTTAGTACTACAGTTAGTACTACAGTCAGTCCTACAGTCAGTCCTACAGTCAGTCCTACAGTTAGTACTACAGTTAGTACTACAGTTAGTACTATAGTTAGTACTACAGTTAGTACTATAGTTAGTACTACAGTCAGTCCGACAGTTAGTACAACAGTCAGTCCTACAGCCAGTCCTACAGTTAGTACTATAGTCAGTACAACGGTCAGTCCTACAGTACAGATGTGTATTTAAGGTGGACGTGTCTTTGAGGTGGACTGGTGGTTGTTAAGGTGGACATGTATTTAAGGTGGACAGGTAGTTGTTAAGGTGGACGTGTATTTGAGGTGGACTTGTTAGAGGAGGCAGACTGACTTGAATGAAGCCACACTGTCGATGACTCGTTCCAGACCGGTCTCCTTGTTCCCCTGAAGAGTAAAGACAAAGGTGAGCAGTTTGTAGGTGAACTTACAGACATGTTAACAGACAGACAGGTAGGTGTCTCACATTCTCTGGCAGGGCCTTCACTAGCTCGCTGTGAGCCATCGGTCTGACTGACAGCTGGTGGATGATTTCTCTTCTGACCTCCTCAAATTGTTCCACCTGGCCAACACCTGACACATACCGCTCACCTGCGCGCGCACACGCACACACACACACACACACACACACACACACACACACACACACACACACACACACACACACACACACACACACAGCTCTGTTAGTTGAATGCTACAAAATATTAGCATGCTAACAAGCTGATGTGTTATGTTTACTATGTTCCTAGCTTACCGTATTATCATACTAACATTAGCTAATTATTAGCTAAGGCTGATGTGAATGTCATTAGTTCACACTCTTAGTTTAGCATTTTAGCATGCTAATATTAGAGGCTGAGGCTGGTGTGATGATGTAATCAATTCTGCAGGTGTTTCATTATCATGTTGACCTGATGATGGCGCTACATCAAATGTTAGAAGACCACCAGAGTTACTACAAGTCAGGAGGAGAACATGAATGTCTGACACACATTTATAATCGGCATCACATACTATATACATACATACTATATAACATTGTGCATCAAATACTATATACTATAGTAGATAGTGACATGTTTGACTGAAAAACATACCCAAGGTCCTGTTGTTGTACAGGCTCACCTGTTCCACCTGGTTGTGACCATATCAGTGGTCCTCTGACTGGTTTAAAATGTTTAAAACTTTCATTTTGAAATCAAGTTACAGCAGCACAGACACTCACCGACAACCATGATGATAAGGTGAAGCATCTCCTCAATCATAGTGTTGTTCTGCTGGACCACATCCTGTAACACACACAGTAGAAGGTCAGTAGGCCGTAAGTAGACTGTTGAGTCAGTACAGTGTCGGCAGAGTCAGAACTGACCTCGGTAGCCCCTTTTTATCTCATCTTGCAGTCTGCCAGTAGACTACCAGTAGAGTCAGTACTGACCTTGTTAGCCTCTCATTATCCCTTCCTGCAGTCTGTCAGTAAACTGTCAGTAGAGTCAGTAGAGAGTCAGTGGATAAGTTGACTGTCAGCAGAGTCAGTACTGACCTTGTTAGCCTCTCTGTATCTCTTCCTGCAGTCTGCAGAGCTGAAAATGTGGAACAGTTCAAATCGACTCAGAACGATCATCAGGAAGTGGTTTGGATCCATCATGGACGCCCCGACCTGTGTGGAACCAGAACCAAGGACCTTCAGAGACTGAAGTCTACCTGGTTTTAGACTACAGGTGGAGGCATTAGTGTCTCCAGATCTACATACATACAACACCGACATACTAAGTATGAAAACATTGATATTTAATAACTTTACATTTATTAATCATCTTTTCATTCTGGGCAGTAAGGTGGTGTAGTGGGTAACACTGTTGCCTCACAGCAAGAGGGTGAGTAGATGCCATCTTTGAGTGTGTTCTAACACATCCATGTTCTCTGACTGATGCATGTTAACAGTTTGTACGTACCTGCAGCATAATGATGTCTTTGTCGAACATCTCCACTCTGCACTTGACGTTGTGATAATAATAAATCTGAAACACACAAAAAAGATTGATATTTCACAAATTCAACGTTACCATACATCACGTGATCGATCATGTAGAGACGAGAGAAGAAAACAGTTAAATGTTCTTTCCAATGACTCATTTTAACCTGTCAGGTATGAATATTATCAGTGATTTACAGACAATCACATTCAATGAAACAGATAAAATCTCTGAATGTAAACAGTGTTACAGGTTAGTTTCTGTTGTATTTATACAACAATCAACATTCAGTCTTTCTTCTATAAATGTTGAGTGATTATCATTGTAAACATTAACAGCTGTCTTGTATTTTTGGTTTCAGGCAGCTTCATTCTTTATTAAATGGACTAAATGAGACGTTTATATAACTGTGTTGAAATAAATGACACCGTGTTTGTATGATGACGGTTTAACGTGGATTTGATCATCTGTTTCTGATGTGTCTATGATGTAGAACACACAACTTACCGCATGCGTATTAGTATTAATATTAATATTAATATTAATGACGACTCACCTGGTTGATCAGGGAGAAGCCATTCCTCCTCCACATCCCAGCATGCACCTGGGCACAGAGTACTAGGCAGCGTAGGGGGAGTTCAATCAGGAGGGGTGGGCTCAGTTCACCCTGAGGACACACACAGTTTAACACCAATTTACCGATCTGCATCAGTGCACACAAACAGGTGAATATAATCAATCAATAACGGGAGGGGTCAGGACAAAACCCCTGGTCAAACACTAATTATACTTCAACTAAAAGCTGCTGAGTTGATAGCCTGAAAGACAAGTCCCCTGCGTAGCATGTCTGTAGGAGCTGCAGCTAATGTTAGCATATCTGCAGCCAGTGCTGCAGCTAATCTTAGCCCGTCTGCAAAAGCCGTGGCTAACCTTTGCATGCATGTAGGAGCTGCAGCTAAAATAAGCACATCTGCAGCAGCTGCAGCTCTCCATGAATGACGAAACTGTAAGTGAGGCGTTGACAACTTCATGACATCATCATATAATTCATTTGCTAGTTGGATAAGTGGTTATTGGAGATAACAGACTTTTTTTAACCGTCTTGATGACATTAGTTTAGCATTTTCACCATCATTAGCAAACACTCAGCAAGCCACTGACTCTGTCTGAAATTCCTGCTTCTAAAACAGTCTGAAAACCTGAGGATGAAACCAATTGAAACCTGAGGATGTAACCAATAGTACGCTGTAAATAGTACAGCGTACTATTTACAAAGAGAGAGACAGACAGGTAGACAGACAGGTTAAGAGACCAACAGGTAACCGACCAGAGGAAGCTGTTCAGGAAAACGAGAGGCAACTTCTGTCCTGCTGAGGAGAACATGGAGTCCTGAGAAAATAAATAATATTACAAATCAGTTTTATTATTGAAATCAACAGACATGAGTATGACGACCAGAGAAAATCGATCTATTGATCCTGCAGGTAAAATGATCGACATGAGCCAGTGTGTGTGTTTACCTGCAAGCAGGCGGCACAATGGCAGGTGTATGGACACCTTGTCCTGAGACACCTGGTACCTGAATGTCTCCACACAGTGACCTGCCAAACTCAAGCTGATTGGCTGCTCACCCTCAGGTAAGTGACAGCTACAGAGCACGCTCAGACACTTCCTGTAGGCCTCAATCAGCACTTGCTCCTGAAACAGACACACCTGGATGTTAATTCAGTACTAGTACACAGACTTCACTCAGTAGAGCACCAGTCCTGGATCATGGAGATGATGTGTAGTATATGTAGTACTTGTATGCAGTACTAGTACTTACGTCAGTAGAGCACCAGTCCTGGATCATGGAGATGATGTGGGTCAGTTTCATCTGCAGTGTGAATGCTGCCTCCCACTCCGGCTCCATCTCTATGTGCTGTCCCACCTGTCTCACCACTGGGTCCATACCCTGAGACAGACAGACAGGTTCAGCCTGAGACACAGACAGGCTCCACCTGTCCAGGTAAGAATCAGCTGTGTGTTACCTGCATACACTTCAGCAGCTCCAGAAAGGCATCGAGACCTTCTAGAAACTTCAGTCTGAGCTGATCGTTCCACTGAGATGGACGACTGATCAGGACGTACCTACACACACATACAGTACACACACACAGACACACACAGGTTCTTAGTTGCACAACTGATATACAACCAGTATAGGCAGTAAAATGACTGTATGACTGGTATGTTAACAGGTGCATGATTACTATATCAATAGGTGTATAATAATAGGTCTATAAGTGGTATATAAAGTGGTATATAATGTACTATATAACTGATATATAAACTACTATATAATGTGCTATATAACTGATATATAAACTAGTATATAATTTACTATATAACTGATATATAAAGTGGTATATAATGTACTATATAACTGATATATAAACTAGAAGAAAAACTGGTATAGAACTGGTACATTAATTGGTATTTAAGTGGTATATAAACTGGAATGTAAATGGTGTACAAACTAGTATATGATCGGTACATAAACTGGAGAATAACTGGTTTCTTAACAGTTATTTAAACTAGTATATAAACTGATATATGCATAGTATATAACTGGTATACAAAATAGCATATAACTGGTATAAAAACTGGTATATGACTGGCATACTAATTGGTATTTAACTGGTATACAAACTGGAATATAAACGATATATAAACTGGTAATAATATAACTACATGTGTATACTAACTGGTCTATCAACAGTTATTTAAACTAGTATATAAACTGATATACAAATTGTATATAACTGGTATATAAACTGGTACAAAAACTGGTATATAAACTGGTAAATACATTGTATATAACTGGTATACAAAATGGCATAAATACATGTCTATAACTGGTATATATCTGGTACATAACTATATAAGTAACATATTAAATGGTATGAACTGGTCCTAACTTGAGATCTCCGATGAGGCTCTGAACTCGTCCGAACTTGAAGGCCTGCTGGGCGGTGTAGCGGTCGAACTGGAAGCGTCCCTGCAGGTCTCTATGACGGAGGTGATCCACAAATGTCCTGATGATGGTCTTCATCAGGTTCTCCTCCACCATCAGCATCCGGGCCTGCAACATACACACGACAAGGTGATTTCATCACAAAACATAAAACGGGTTTAGAGCAGGTAGAACTACTTTGAAACTGTGATATGTGAGGGTGATGAAGATGTGATGTCCTGGGATGATGATGATGATGATGATGATGATGATGATGATGATGAGTGATGGTGACCAGCTGCAGTGAGGAACATTTTTATTCTCACCTCCGACACAATCAGACTGAACTCACCAGCGACGGGACGGTGAATATTTGTACTGACAGGTCAGTGATGGAGAACTCACGGTCATGGTCATCTCTCACGAAGTCGCATTGTAAGCGTTCATAACTCTACCAGCAAGAGAGAGACAGGCAGAGAAAGAGAGAGAGAGAGACACAGGTGTGTGGAGGTGCAGAGGAAGAGGAGGAGGAGCACTCACCATGGTCGGGACGGTGAACAGCTGAACAGACAGTGAAGTCACTGACACCACTCGCTCATGGTCGTCCTCCATAAAATCTGTCTGGAGGCGTCTGTAGTTCTAGAGGGGGGGGGGACGACATTTCACCTCTGGGTCAGAGGTCACTGCTGCCAATCCAGTTAATGTTATCCAGCTGCCCCAAATACACCATACAGCACTGGATTCATCCGCCACTGAAAATAGTCCCCAACAAATTCACTATTCCCTCTTGCTGTTTGAGGAGATTATTGGAGCTAAACTTCCTGCTAGTAATCGATCATCTGACAACTGCTGCGGCCGGCGACCTGATGATGTCACTTCCTCCTGCTCTCAGTTATTACAGGCTAATCTAGATCATTCCAAGCTAAGCAAAAAAATTCAACCCAAGTGCGAAATTTGAGCCTATCAGCATTAATATTCTCCAGACGCCGTGTCTGAACGTCAGCAGGATGCTGATGAGGAAGTGAAGGACAAGCTTATTGTAGCAGTGTTGAGCTATGTTGAACCCAGACGTGGCGACGTTTGGTTTTCTGAATTATCTGTGACTTCCAGAACAAATACAAGGCAGCAATCGACTTTGGCAACGGTTGATGACGAGACGTCGTTAGCATCGTTCACGTTATTTATGTGAGGAACATGAGTGAACTCAAAATATCCCAAGGTGACATTCGCACAAGTAAATTTAAGTGAGTAGAGCAACGCGAAAATTCACAGTAACATTTAGGCAAAACACACCCATTATAAAAACTGAAACCACCCAAAATGAACCCAAACTTAAACTGGGATTTCATGAAAACCAGTCTAGATATCAATATGTCCATTTAGCCCAGTGACAGTGGCGACCAGTTTAAACTTTTAATCATGTTTCTATGTTAAGGTATTGTGAAGCAACATGGCCCCAAAGAGGGGTGAAGGATCTTCCATTATTTCTTATGGGACAGATCATTTTTCAGTTTTGTTGTTTTCATAAAAACAGTTTATAGATAGCTACCAAAAGATATAGCACATCATTCCTGATCAATCTATATGTTTGGATCTATTTTGTTGGTCATGTGTTGGCAACACTACAGGACAGTACTGCAGTGAAAAGACATATGAATAATAATCAGTGTGTTTTCACAAACACAGAATGAGACAGAGAGATAATCCTCTAAGTATTATAGGGATCATAATGCTTAATTTACAATAAAAATGAATTTGGAATATTCTGACATCCTGATCAGGGGTGTTGACCAGCTGTAATACCTTGGCGAACTGGATGGCAAAGATCTTCTTATATTTGAGGTCCATGAGGAGGCTGTTCATTAGCAGCTGGTGGTAGATGTTCCTCGCTCCTGCAGACAGACAGGTGAGTCCAATGATATTATATTATATTGATATTCTTATATCAATAAGATATAATATATTACTCAATATTCTCCTATAACTTGATCTTTTACTTTGTAAAGTCCTGGTCATTATGATGAGTCTCAGGTTTCAACTGAGGCTCCTCTCTAAAACAGGAGTATTATATCAAATCTGTGATTATTCTCACTTCACCATTATTATTATTATTACACACTACAATAAACCACTAAACTGATGAGTTTGCTTCTGGAGGTAACACTGTGTTCCTTAATTGATTAGAGGTTTGTCAAAGTGACAGGTGTCCAATGCTTCTGCACACAGCATGTTCCATTTTTCTTTTCTTAAAAATATTTTGTGGGGTTGTTAAAAGTGTTTTTGTGGTAAATTATTGTTACCCAGTAAAATGAGTGATTTAACGGGGAGCTGAACAGGCTGAGCTGCCCCTGGTCGTAGGTGTCGTTACCTTTCCACATCTTGGAGTCATTGAGCATCAGCTGGTCAACCAGAGAGGAGTTTTCTCCTTCAGGACCTCTCTGCAGTCCCACCTGACACAGGACTCTCCTGAGACCATCTGAAACACACCATGAACACTCTTCATACACAACCGCACTGACACAAAGGGATTCTGGGTAATGATCTCCAGACGTACCTGAGTACTGGATTACCTGTCCCAACCAGCTGAGAGCCTTCAGAGCAAAACACTGATGAGCAACAACAGAGGAGTGCATGACCTCCACCCTGAGAGGCTTCGACTGACGGCTGGTGTTCCTCTGACGGGTTGGGGGTAGGGGTGGGGGTGAGGGTGGGGCAACAGTTAGTATCCATGTCAGTAACCAGGCGAACAACCAGTTAATAGTCAGGTTAACACTCACCACTATGACAGACTTGGCCTGTTCACAGAACTGGAAATCTCCGTATCGGACTGACTTCCTGCCCTACGCACACGCAAACACAGTAAACATCACCCTGAGCTTTCAGATGATAACATGGACCTCCTCTTCATCATGGCTCTAACTAGAATAATGCACAAATGGAATGAGAGCACTGACGTCTCGGTCGACGGTGGTGGCGAAGCTGACGGCCTCTTTCTGGCTACAGTTGACGGCTTTCTGCAGGGTGTAGATCACCTGTTCGTAGGTGTGGACTTCATCATTAAACAACATGCAGTAGTAGGTGTCTCCTCGCTCCCTGCACACACACACACACACATAGCACCAGTATAATAAACAGTAGCATGTGAAGTCACTGTCCTGTAAAGATTCCAGTTTGAGATGTTCCCAGTCTCCACAACCAGTGATGAGACACAGCTGACCACTGGTGGTGTCAGACTGGACCTGAACCATGACGATGATGTAGCGAGATGTGGTGTCTGTGTAGGTGTGTTCGTACAGAGGCTCTAGTCCTGCAGGTAGCTGGTCCTCCTGGTCCCACGTCAGCAGGTCCACGGCGTACTTCAGGATGATGGAAAAGATGCTGTAACCACGGGCAACCATGTCAGCTGGAAGAACAGCTACGGGATCCTGAAGGGACAAACAGAGTCAGTCCTTCAGTTATCTGCTGTGAGACAGACGCAATCCTGTTCTCTGTCTCAGCAAAGTGTCTGAATATTTAGATGAGAAAACGTCAGAATGTTTAATTCATTAGCTTTTAGCTTAGCATGGAAATACAAAATCTATCAGCTGGAAATAAAATATTTTATTCAGCACAGTCTACAAAACTTATTTCAAGTCACCAGATCTGACCCGGATCACGGAGCTGGATTTAGTTGATATCTCAGCATGAAGTGCTTCAGTTTAAATGATCTAATCATGATTGATATATTACTTTCAATAAACTGATGGAAATGTTTTAGAAACCTCACGATGTTAAGTGTTTTAAAAAAAATCTCAGATTCTGATTCATACCAACATTTAAAGGTTAGTTTACTGGTTATGGATCTGGTTCCATCACACTGAAGATACTTTATGCTTCCGTTAGTCTGAACTGATCTCAATCAGGATCATCTCAGGTACACAATGGTGTGACTAATACTACGAAAACTACTACTAATACTACTAATGGTGGTTGTTGAAATAACATGACCTATGTCAGAGGATACGTTCCAGTTCACAAAATTCCCATTATGATCTGGATTAACATCAAATGGTTATAGTCCATTAGGAACTTCCCTGAGCAGGATTTTTATTCATCATGATTCAATATTAGTTTCAAAATATTTTGTAAAATGTCCAATCAGGGAAAAAATCCTGCTGACAAACAAACAACGGACACAGATGACAACATTAGTTCCTTGGTGGAGAAAACAATGACTGACAGACAGGTGTGTGTCTCGCCTCAGTGTCTCTGGTGTTGGCTGTTGGTGTGTGTTTGTGACAGTAAGGACCCTTCTTCCAGGCTTCAGCATCTCCACAGTCACAGAAACCTCCACCTCCTGACGTAGTCATCTACAAAACACACACACACACACGCACACACACAGCAATAAACACAGTCAAAACACACGATCCACACAGCAGAGCGCTCCACCTCCTCCTCATCTGTTATTCTCTTAGGTTGGGCTCACACTACAGGAGAATCAGACAGATTTCACCCCTCCTGACAATCAGAGGAGAAATCTGGTCTGGGACCTTGGTCGGTACCTGTGTTGGATCCAGATTATAGTGAGAACCAGGTCCAGTTCTACAGACCAAACCCAGGTCCAGGTTTACAATCAAAAGTGTTAAAGAACACCTGGAGATGACATGAGAGTTGATAAACAACACCAGGTGTGTGTGTGTGTGTGTGTGTGTGTGTGTGTGTGTGTCCTCACTCTGTATCGATGCTCTCTGTGAACGCTGCCCAGAAAACACTGCATACACAGAACACAGGTGGGGTCAGCTGCACACTCCCTGAAACACACACACCTCCATGTCAACACCCGAACAGAGTGCACATGTGTGTGTGTCACCTGTGTGTGTGTCTCACCTGCAGGAGTAGGTGGGCTCTCCCACCTTGAACACGTGTCCACACAGCGGTGATGGCTGGTTCTTCTCCTGCAGGAGGGCCAGGCCGGAGGATGGCTCCTCCCCCAGGAGGAGCCACTCCAGAGGAGCCAGCAGGAGCAGCTGACAGGCCAGCTCCTCCCTCTGCTCCTCCCTGCAGCTGCCTCCTCCTCCCCCTCCTCCGCTCGGACCCAGGCAAAGGATTCTGGGTACATACACAGCCAGGTGACGATACACCTCCTGCTTCAGGTCTGCCGCCTCCAGCCACCGCTGAGGAGAGGGACGTGGAAGAGTGGAAGAGGAGGAGAGGAGAGAAGAAGAGGAGGAGGTGTTTACATCCTTAAGATCATCTGGGGGTCCTTGAGGGGGTCCACAGTCCTCAGTAACACTGATAAATATCGAGTTGTTCTCATCAGAGGGTCTGTGGTCTGATTGGTCAGTTCAGGGTCCTTGAGATTTAATAGATCCACCTTTTACTGATCTGAGCTGAAGGCCATCAGGTTAAATCTCTAGGAGGAGTTCTTTAAAGCACAACATGAGCAAATCGTGAAAAATGGGTACTAATTTCAAAATGACCGACTGACCTCCTGTTGAGTTTAGGTCAAGGCTCCACGAGACGTTTTTTGTAGGTCTATCACACTGTTTAGTGCAAGGGCCCTAACAATAATAAATATATATATATAAATAAAATTATTATTTTTAAAAAACATTTTAGATACTAATCCCACGGGGGGGGGGATCAGCATTTTTTCTCTGCATTTGACCGATCCCTGAGGAGCAGTGGGCTGCCACTACATTGAGGCACCCAGGGAGCAAATTGGGGTTCAGTATCTTTGCTCAAGGATACTTCCACTTGTAGACTTGCAGGGGATCGAACCACCGACTTTTCGTTCCGTGAACAACCGCTCTACCGCTAGTAGTAGTCACAACAATAATAATATTATTAATAAAAATTTATAAATTTACACTAAATGTGTCAGAGACTGATCTCTGAGGGGATGAAGACCTCGTCCACATCACTTATTAATAGTTCCAATTCTTTGCTCAGATCCGATTTGGTTAAGATCACGGTTCACATTTATAACTGCCTGTGTCTAGCTCTAATCTAATCTAGCTCCAATACGTCTGTCACCTCACATGACAGGTATGATAACAGTTGATATTTTCTTTTGATCTAGGACCACTTATGAAAGCGACTCAAATCTGGTTGAAAAGGTCGGATTTTTATGTTCAAGTAGCCCTGAAGCCCCGAGAAAAACTGATCAGTTTTCCTCACCACTGTCTACATGTTCTTGCTGCTGGGGATCTCTGTAAATAAAGATTGCTGTCTAGACCTGCTCTGGCGCAAAGTGTCGTGAGATTACTATATAAATAAATATTGACTAATCACTGTCAAACTATTAAGCTAACAGCTAAAACAGGTGTTACACCTGCTAAATGACAATGCTAATATTTTTAGTACACTGTCATCTCGTACATTACTGTACACAGAATAGTAAACATTTATATGTCATTGTTGTATGTTATGTTATTATTAAGATGTTACTATAGATGATAACTTCGTGTAATTTTGTGATTGTTGAGCCATTATCTAACTAACTGACTCTCAGCTGCTCCTGACATCCAGATGTTCTGCAGATCACTCCTCGCTAGCATTAGCATTAGTATGAGCTCCGTGTAACCGAGCTGAAAAACAAGCCGAACCGCAGGCAGATTCACCGCAAAACACGTCACTAAGCGTGTAAAAGGTCAGCGTAACTGAGTGATGGGACATGGGGATGTCAGCGGGGCAGGCAGTATCTTACCGTCGCGGTGTCTCTTGCGGAGAAATTCAGGAATTCAGAGCATAACGCGGACGCCTGATCTCTGTCGGACTGGGCCGCCGCCATCTTTCCTCCCTCTGCTCCTAGGCAGCCGGAAGAGTAAGATCCCGGAACCGGAAATCATCAACAGCTGGATACTTGGCTGGAGGGCGGGAATGGGATTTAACCCACTTGTGACAACAACACTACTAACTACAAAATTTCGCAAGAAATTTTAATGTGTGCCTGTGCTTGGTGCATATCGATCATACTAATATTGCTAATGCTAATTTACCTTTTTTTGTTTTTTAATGTCTTGCTGCAAAGCCAATTGCCCTCTGGGGATAAATAAAGTTGAAAGTTGAAAGTTGAAGTTGAAGTATCTTCTGCCCTGGATGACAAAAACCAGATGTGTCTTCAGGTCTTGGTTCTGAGCTGATCTGGATTTGTCTGAGGGATTTAACTGTTATCAGACTGCTGCCCCATTCAAAGGTTTATGGTTTATCTTATAAATGGGTGGAGGCTCCGGGTCCAGGACTGGAGGACTCTGAATGAAAACAACACTTTTATAAAACAATTACAATACAAAAAATATATTATAAAACACAGGTGGCTTCCTGCCGGAGCACATGATTTCCACCTGATGCTTCATGTTTCATTTATTTACTGGATCAGGCTTTAAATGAGATGAGGAGATAGTAACATCTGATGAGCTCAAATCTGTTTTAAAGTAAAAATATTTCTTAAAACAAAACTACCTAAATAACTTTTTATCTTATCATTTAGCATTATTTAAACAGGAAGTCAACGGTAGAGTGGAAAGCTCTGACCTGTTATCTTTCTGTTTGTTTTCAAGTCTGTCTCACCTGTAACATCACTCAGCATCACGGACAGGTGAGCGCAGAGGTATGTTCTGTTGCACCTGTAACCACACCCACCAGTGATGTCACAACATACTCCAGTACACTGACATCACTGCTGCCAGAAGGTAACCCTGTGAAATCTGATTTGTACATCTCTTCTTAAATTCACCTCTTTAAGGTTCTTGCATACATTATACCAAGAGGTGTTGGTGTCACTGTTAAGAGGTGTTGTCTGTTACTCTACTTTCACCAAATACTGGGGATAAACTGGACTGAATTATAACTTCATACATCAATTGAAGCTTCATGGGATGTGTGTACATGAAAAATGAGCAGAACAGTCTTTTTAAAAATCAAATATTTATTATATGTATAAATGTAAATCAATAAAATAAAAGTCAGCAGCTATCTAGCTACCATATCAATGATACTACTAGGAAATATCTGCACTGAACAAATGTTTGTTCATCTCTGAGTCAGCAGATCAATCAGAAATATTTTGTACTTAATCTCATTGATAATAATCAATAAAGAGTCAATATGAACAATGAACAAACCTCAAATTAACACTTCCGGACTCGTCTGACATCGATCTGATGAACGGTTTCATTGATTCCATCATGTTTTGCACAGCGGCCACGTTTGTCTTCTGGGTTTGATCAATAGTTCATTAGCTCTTTTTAAAAAAATCAATCAGACTGATAATCATTATTTAATAAATAAATATTTTTATAGGAGAGAGCGTGAACAGATCAGTATCTCTTTAAAACCAGGAACTCCAGTACTTAGACTTCAAATATAGTTCTGACATGAAAACTTTAAGTATGATATTCAGGTTCTGGGGTTTAAAACCACATCTACCATAATCCTCTACAGCTGCTAATCTTTTACCAATATGGTTAAAGCTCCTCTTCTGTTTGTGTGTGTTACCCAAACCAGTGGCTTCCCATACACTCTCTGTTCCAGCTGACTCCACAGAGCCAACACCACTCTGCTCCACACAGAGGACACTTCATGTGCATGCAGCCGCCTGCAGGGGGAGACAACAACACACTCCATATCATGACCTGTGATGATGAAGACACCTGAGACAGTGCTTACATCATCAGTTGTTTAGTCAGTCAAAGGTTGAAGAGACTAAACCCTAAAATCCTACAGTCAGTGAAGATAACACAGTTCAAATGAATGAGTTTATGATCAATAAAGGAGTCGATCATATGATCGATGAAGGAGTCAATCATATAAAGTCCTTTGTTTCTGCTGTCATTCATCATAATTGATCATTTTAAATACTGATTACATTATATATTGATTTACATTCATTTATATCATTATAGCTGCTGTTGCTGCTGTGAATCTCTGAGTTGACTGACCAGTTCAAACCAATTTAGACCAGTTTAGAACAATATAAACTGCTTCCAGTAGAAGCTGTTTGTTCTCACCGTTTCTCTCCACAGGAACTGAACACTGAGGACACGGTTTAGTCGACTCCTGCAGGAGGAGCAGGGAGGCTCTATCCCACCTCCCTCTGAGAGATGCCTCTTCATCCACCACAAAACCCTGAGGAAGAGGAGGAGGAGAGAATTTATTCATAGATCAGCTGATTTGTTTATTTATTGTTTACCTCATCTGTTTACTGATTGGTCCTCACCTGTGAAGTTTCACCTGTAGGCGGGGCTGGCTCACTGTGACACGCCCCCTCATGGTACTCCTCCCTGCAGTCTTTACAGAAGATGAAGCCACACCCTAGCTGCCTGTCGCACTCTATCCTCCTGATGTGGTCAGGTGGGATGAGCCCCGCCCCACAGCCAGGTGACGGACACATGAGTCCTCCAGTCATCAGCAGACATTGCTCTGCCCCGTACCGCAGGTACCGCCCATACTGAGACAGACAGACCCCAGATTAGACTGAATACAGGTGAGTCAACATTTAAACAGGTAAAACTCACCTGGTCGTCTCCCAGAATCCTAAAGTGATGCAGCTCCTTAATGAGAGAATCATCACAGCCGGCTAGAAACACAATCACAGGGATTGATCACCTGACTGAGTCTAGATGGATGATAGAGCGATAGAGAGATAGACTCCAGATAGATGCTATAACCAATGACATCACTCTGACATCATACACTCACCTGCACATGGCAGTGAGTAGCCAATCTCAGGATGGTGATCAAACTGTCGCTCGTTTAGTCGAGTCTGACAGTAACCATGGAAACAGTCCAGACAGATCACATGACGCTCAGAGCACTGGAAGACCAGGACCTCGCCCCTGATAGAAACAGGTGTGTAAGAGAATGTGTCTGTGTTAGTGTGTTAATGTGTGTGTGTGTGTGTGTGTGTGTGTGTGTTACATGATGTCGGTGCAGGCAATACAAGGGACGTCTCTGCTGTTGGTCATAATGAGGTCCAGGGCCACGGAGAGGTCGTCATCTGAGGTCGGATGGGACGCACACTTCATGTAGAACTCCTGCATACACAGTAGAGACTACATCTGCCAGAAAGCCTCTGGATGGAGTGACATCATCTCATAAACACAGAACTGTGACCACCATGTTATCCTGCTCACTTACTGCTTCGTTTCCATGACAACCATCTGATTGACACAACCCATGGATACGACCTCGGAGGAGAACGTCATCCCAACAGGACGGTCCCTGACAGAAAGAGAGAGAGGACTCATCTTCATCATCATCACTATCTGCACAAGTGTGCAGCTGAATGTTTGCTAATTGGAAATTAACCAGTAAAACTGTCACATGACAGCTAATGACATCACGAGACAGCTAATGTTGTCACACTATCGACCCACCCTGCTGAGCGTCAGCGTCGTCTGTCTGCAGCTTCGACAGCGAACTCTGAGTTTTCCTGGTTGGACCGACCTGCAGCTCTTACAATACACAAAGAAGGTACTGCAGGAACGCACACCTGTACACACAGTGCACACAGTCAGATTACTACTACTACTACTGACAGACTACTGACAGACAACTGACAGACAACTGACAGACACTGCAGTACTGACAGACTACTGACAGACTACTGACAGACAACTGACTGACCACTGACAGAATACTGCAGTACTGACAGACTACTGACAGAATACTGCAGTACTGACAGACTACTGACAGAATACTGCAGTACTGACAGACTACTGATAGACTACGGACAGACAACTGACTGACTACTGGCAGAATACTGCAGTACTGACTGACTACTGACAGACTACTGCAGTACTGACAGACTACTGACAGACAACTGACAGACTACTGCAGTACTGACAGACTAGTGATAGACTACTGACAGACAACTGACTGACTACTGACAGAATACTGCAGTACTGACAGACTACTGACAGAATACTGCAGTACTGACAGACTACTGACAGAATACTGCAGTACTGACAGACTACTGACAGAATACTGCAGTACTAACAGACTTTTGCAGTACTGACAGACTACTGACAGACTACTGACTATTGCAGTACTAACAAACTATTGTGGTTACTCTGACCTTTCAGACCTGCAGCCTGTGTCTCCTCTCTCCCCTCCTCCTCTGCTCCTCTATCACCTCCTCTTTCTGCTTCTCCATCACCTCCTCGTTCTGCTCCTCCATCATTCCCTTCCAGGATTACCGCCAGTCCGGAGGTTGTTGAGGGGAGGCGTGAGAAGCTGAGGTCAAGCCTGGTCAGACTGTCCTGCTCCTCCTCCTCCCTTCCTCCTCGAGTAAGACGCTTCTGCAGGAGGAGCAGCTGGGAGGAGGAGGAACTTGATGGAGGGAGGATGACATGGACAGTACTTTGCTCCGGGAGGTCACAACCCTGACAGGAGGAGGAGGTGACTTAGTAATATAGAAGGAGAGTGAGTACTGTTGTAGCTTCTCAACCTGAGCTCACCTGCAGGGTGGCAGTGCTTCTCAGCTCCCTTCCAGCAAAGAGCACCCTGAGCCTCTCCGGTTGGACTCCCTGCTGTCTCCCCACCACCTCCTTCAGCTCAGCCACACTTGCCTCCTCCTGCAGCTCCACTGCCACACCTGGCCCCTGGTTATACCGCACAAACACTGGAGATACACCGACAGGTGAGAGATCAGTGACAGGTGTGTTGGGTCAGGTGTCAGGTTTCATTCTTTATTTTACTTCAATACTTGACTAAAAGTTTCAGGTACCTAAACTCCAGTAACAGGATAATATTTTACTGCACAACATACTGTTACTGCAGTACTTTTACCAAATGAAGCTGACAGTACTCCTGTACGTAAACTACTGATACTGTTATAACTGTGACGTATCAGATTATTGATTACATTGTAATCATCAGTCAGCGAACTGCTGATTAAACCGACTCGTTGTGACAGAGGTGACACACAGACAGAACCATCAGTGGAACTCAGTAGTACTACAGTAGAACTGCAGTAGAGCTCAGTAGAACTACAGTGGAACTACAGTAGAACAGAACTCACCGATCATCCGTCTCTCTGTCCTTCAGTCTCCAGTCCTGTTTACAGTCTGTGGGCCGCGGTGCATTCTGGGTACTGTAGTGCCACATTAGCTTAAATGTTAAAAACATACCTCAGTAAAACTACAATGCGGTCGCGTAGTTATTACGTCATCTGGCAGCAGCGGAAGTGGATGAATGTATGAATTTTAATAAACTTGTTTTTTTCCCCCTCTTTGTGTGTTTTTCTGAGACGAAGCTGGGGCCGATAGTCCCGATACATAAGCGGGTGATCTCCGAAATTAACGTCCCGGTAGCGTCTCCAGATGACGGACAGTCCGGACGGCAGCGGCCTGCAGCGGACACTGAGCGGCGGCACCGGACCGACGGTGGTGAGACACATCGAGACACCGATAGGCCTCTGTGTGTGTGCGGTTACCAATCACTGCAGCTGTTATTGTATTACTGATGAATCACTGCGGGTTAATAATTACATGTATTGATTGGTGAAATATCATCAGCTGTGATCATGATGTCACTGTTATAAACGCTGACGTCATGGTGAAATGCTGACCATTAACGATGATAATAATGAATGAATCAGGCCACAATCTTCATCTTATTTATCTTCTAAAAAACAAACATTATTTGTAGTCTGGAATTAAAATAACATGATTGATCCCATTCACAAATAACTGCAGCTGTTTACATTTACATTTAATATCAACAGAAGAGAAGAAGACATTACATAAAAATCAACACGTCCAAAGATGATTGCTTATTGATCATCAGACTGATTGAATGAATGTTTTATTTTTCATCAGTCAGTTTGATTTAGTTTTGTTTGATGTATTTTACTGCTGAATTAATCAGGTAGTTAATAAATATTTAATCGCCAATGTGCTTTAGATATTTATTTCATTGTATATCTGTTAGTTGCAGTCTTAGCATCACTAATCGTTCACCTTAAATAAAACGTTAACGTTATCATGGAAGAATCAAACTATTAGAAATTTAAAAAAAAATATATACTACTCAAATTATCTGGGGAACAACATGTGAGAATAAGATATAAAAAAACAAAACAAACAGAAACAGAGGAAAGTTTTAAGAGGTGTCACAGTGAGGAAGAAATAAACAACCAAATAATAAATAAATAAACTTTATTTTGTAACCTGTTATCTGTGTAGTGTGACTGTCTGACCGATGGGCGGCGCTGCAGGCTGTTGCTAAAGAGTTGTCTCATTCTGATTAAATCATGTCGGGGCCACGCCAAATACGTTGACTCAAGTACAGTTTGAATGTGAAATTAAATTTAAATTTATTTTATTTTATTTCCATCTTGTATTACTTAATTCACTTACGTTTATCTGATCATTTACAACTCACAAAGAGATTCAACCACATGAAGTAAAAACACCTCTGATGTCATTTTAGTCCTAAATTTTTTTATTTACAACACAGTCAAACTGTGACACAGCTGAAGACTTTCAACCAATCAGGATGGCTTATTTTAGTGGTTGTTGATTGACAGTGAGACACACGACCTCTCCCTCATGCAGGTGGTAAAGGTGGAGTCAGGGGAGTCAGGTGCATCGGTCCTGACTCCATTACAGACCAACGAGCTTCACTTCCTGCGTTCTCAAGTTCTGGAGCTGCAGAGGGAGAAGGCCGAGTTGTTGGCGGAGAACCAGAGACTGAAGAACATGCTGGTCCACGGTGAGTCTAGGTCCACATCACCTGGTCTACCTGTTGACAGGTAACACACCACAGACCAATCAGGTTCAGAGAGGATATTAGTTTTCTGTCACTTCTTATCTAGCCTGATTTTATTGAAAAAAATAAATAAAACTTTATTGATCCAGAGAGGTTTAAATTAATGTAGTTTAATCTTATCTGGTTTAATACACACTGGTTTGAACCAATCTGCACTTAACTATTTTGCTTTAATATGATGTGTTTTAAACTAATATCGAAATCTAATATGGTTTCAATAAATCTGGATTAATTTGATCTGATTTAAACTAATCTGGTTTATTGTCATGTCGTTTGAACTAACCTGGTTTGAACTAATCCGGTTTAAACGAATATGGTTTAATCTCATCTGGTTTGAACTTGTCTGATCTGGTTTAATTAGAATCATTTAATAACTAAATTTCCCAGAAATCCCTGGGCTCCTGTCCACCATGTGGCAGACATTGGGCCAGGCCAACAATCACCCCTCGGTCTCCACAACAAGTTATGCCCCATATTCGCATCACCAGCACCTGACCAATCCGGACAAAGAGCTCCACCCCCAGGTCTACACTCAGCAGCTGCAGGAGGAGCTGAGTGGGGACATGTTGGATTCCTGGGGACCGCTGGGCTCTGAGGATGAGGAGGTGCCAGGAGGAGCAGACCTGGGCCTAGGGAGCCACATGGGGGAGGAGGCACCGCTCTGCAGCCAGACTGACATGGAGGAGCTGAGGAGAAGCTGCTCTGAAAGCCAGTGCACCGCTGGACACGTGAACGGACACGTGAGAACACCTCTGATCTGATTTACTCTGAAACTGGTTGAATCTGATCTGGTTTACACTGAAACTGGTTTAATGTGATTTGGTTTACTCTGAAACTGGTTTAATGTGATCTGGTGTACATTGACCCTGGTTTAATTTGATCTGGTTTACACTGAACCTGGATTTATCTGATCTGGTTTACACTGAACCTGGTTTAAGCTGTTTTAGTTTACAATGACACTGGTTTAGTCTGTTCTGGTTTACACTGAAAGTGGTTTAATTTGATCTGGTCTGCATTGAATTTGGTGTAATGTATTGTAATCTGGTTTAAACTGAAACCTGTTCAGTTTGATCTGGTTTTCTCTGAAGCTGGTTTAATATCATCCTGTTCACTTTGGAACTGGCTTTATCTGATCTGGTTCACAATGGTACTGGTTTAATCTGATCTGATTTACTCTGAAACTGTTAAATCTGATCTGGTTTTCTATTACACTAGTTTAATGTGACCTGGTTCACTTTGAAAGTGGTTAAATCTGATCTGGTTTACACTGGAACTGGTTTAATCTCATCTGTTTGTAAATTTTTGTGTTTCTGTCACTTCTGAGCTAATCCAATTTTATAGAAAAAATTAAATAAAACTTAATTGATCCAGAGAGTTCTAAATTAGTCTAGTTTAATCCAATATGGTTTAATACAAACCGGTTTGAACCAATCTGGATTAAACTAATCTGGTTTAATATAATATGGTTTAAACTAATATGGATTAATATAATTTGGTTTAAACAACTCTGATTTAACATAATCTGAGTTAAAATAATCTGGTTTAATGTCATCAAGTTTGAACTGATCTGGTTTGAACTAATCTGATCGAATTTGAGATGTTCTGGTTTCTGGTTTATGGTTTTACTCTGAGGCTGGTTTAATATCATTTTGTTCACATTAAAACTGGTTTGATCTGATCTGATTTAATAATAACAGTAATAATACATTTTATTTATAAAGCGCTTTTCAAAATACTCAAAGACGCTTAACATGTCCAGAAATAACAGGAGAAACAACATATTTAAAAATGAATCAATATCAGATATTAAAAGAAAACAAATATAAACAACTCTGAATCTGTTAAATGTGATCCAGTTTTCTATCACACTGGTTTAATGTGATCTGGTTCACTTTGAAACTGGTTAAATCTGATCTGATTCACACTGGAACTGGTTTAATCACATCTGTTTGTAATCTGTTGTGTTTCACCTGTCCAGGTGAGCCAGGTAGAGGTGTATCCAGGCTCTGGTGTTCTCTGTGAAGTCCACTCCTGGCAGGCAGCCAATCAGGCGCAGTCTCCTACGGCGATGGCACGGACACTGCTAATGGGTGTCTTTGATATGAACACCCTGATGAACAGTAACCTGCGAGGTGGACGGAGCCGCCGGCCCGCCTTCCAACCACAGCGCAGCGCATTGGACCCACACAAGATCAACGCCATCTTCAGTAGGTTCTGATGTTTCAGTGAAGCATTCCTATAATTTGACCATCACATGTCTGAAGGACTTTATCTCTCAGAATCTGCATCACTGATAGTCTTCTGCTCTCTCCTCAGATGCCATCTTGGCTCGGTTTCCTCTCGCCAAGAAAGGAGTCATCGGCTCTGGCATTAACTCTAAATTGTCTGAGATTCGTTTCCGCTCCAGGAAAGCCAATCGAGACCCCCGATTCCTCTGACTGCCAGCTTGTCAGCTCCGTTCACCTCATTGAAAAAACAACCAATGAGAACACAGCAGTCCAGGGCTGCTGGACCAGTTAACTTGTCGGAAAGGCCGACAGTTTAATTCAAGCCTTTGCTCAGTTTCAGGTCAGGACTGATTCCCATGTTTCTCAGTCAGTGTTTCTTTTGCCATACTGACCTGTTGAGGGGCCGTGCGTTGCTATAGCAACCCAGAAACCTAGGACAAAACAAAGAGACTCAAAAAACCACAGAGACAGAAAATGACCATAAAGAGACATAAAACAACCACAAAGAGACAGAAATGACCATAAAGAGATTCAAAACAACCACAAAGAGACAGAAATGACCATAAAGAGATTCAAAACAACCACAAAGAGACAGAAATGACCATAAAGAGATTCAAAACAACCACAAAGAGACAGAAATGACCATAAAGAGATTCAAAACAACCACAAAGAGACAGAAATGACCATAAAGAGATTCAAAACAACCTCAAAGAGACTGAAAATTACCACAAAGAGACTGAAAATTACCACAAAGAGACTGAAAATAACTATAAAGAGACTGAAAATTACCACAAAGAGACAGGAAATGACCACAAAGACTCAAAACAACCACAAAGAGACTGAAAATGACCACAAAGAGCCTCAAAACAGCCTCAAAGAGTTTGAAAACTACCACAAAGAGACAGGAAATGACCACAAAGAGACTCAAAACAACCTCAAGGAGACAAAAAATGACCAAACCTCAAAGAGACTGAAAATTACCTCAAAGAGACTCAAAACAACCTCAAGGAGAAACAAAACATAAAAAGAGAATAACTGCTCATTCATTCTGTGTGCCCGATGTATGAAGTACATCTTCGTCATACTTATTATTCTTCCGTACACTTTTTCGCTGCGTAACTAGTCTCGCAGCATTGGCAGCACATAGACAAAAAATATATTAAAACGTGTGGAATGATCAGGAATGGTGTGCTATTGTTTTTTGTAGCAATTCGTGAAAACCATTTGTGAGAAAATTGCAAAAAACAACTAAAATGTTCCCGTAAGAAACAATGGAAACTGAGCGATGGCTTTGATCGAAGATCAAAGTACTGAGATACGCACCAAGCATCAGGCACACATCAACATTTCTCCAGGAATTATTTTTAGTGTTAACTCCACACAGTTGGAGAAAGACTGTCTTCGGTTTTTATGTTGATTTTGTTTATGTGTTACTGACATGTTATTACATCACATGGTTTGAGTTGTATTGTCATATTGTTGAATCAGTATATGACATGATCAACATGTCCTAATTTATCATCTAATAAAAGGCATGATGAACGTCAGGCTGGATGTTAGTCTACTTCCTTCTCTCACAGCTTCACACCTCCTCCTGGGATGACATCATACAATGACATCATTGTCTTTGTAAATGGTGTGTTTGTGTGTGTGTCGGAATGTGTGTGAACCATCCATTTAGAAGCTCTATTTGAATATGAATCAGCTGTCGCCGGACGGAAAACACCCGACACAAAGACATTGGTCTTGACATTCTGCTTCACCTCCCTCTCCCTCTCTCTGCCCCCCCAAACCCATTCCACCCCATTCCCCTCCTCCCGGCCTGGACTTCCTGAAACAAGGGGTTCTCCGTGATGAAGACAATCTGCTATTCTTCCCTCCTGAAAGACGCTCAGAGGACTTGCAGAGACTGCCAAGAACAGAGACAAAGACAGCAGGCGGGGGGGAGGAGGGGAGGAGGAGGGACGAGGGCTCAGACATCTCCTTTCAGAAAACATGGAGTTCTGGATTCAACCCAGTCATCCCACAGCAGCAGATGCAGAACTCAACCTTAAAGGTTGGAGGAGAAAGTTTAAATCAGAGGAGCGGAGGAGAAGGAGAGGATGAGGAAAAGAGGAGGAGAGGAGTGGAAGTAGAGGGTGAGGAAAAGACAAGAGGAGAAGAGGTGATAGAAAGAGTTGGAGGGGTTGAATATTTGAAAACATTTTCATCGTTGATGTTTTAGTGGAACTTTCAAACCGATTTGGGGTCAGTCCTCAGATCTCTAACTGATCTGAGAACAGTGTTTATATCTCAGCAGTGAGGAGCAGAAGGAGCAGTGAGTGGGAGGACCTGCTTCTTCACAGGACAGGACAGGACATGAACTACTCCTTTAATTAAATCTCCTTCAGAATAAAAGCCTCTGTTTCAGGTTGATTTGTGGAGTCTGTGCTGGTTCATTAGTCTGGCGCAGTCCAAAACCTGGACCAGGACCAGGAAGGACCTTTCCCAGGACCTCCTTCATCCATCAAACACAAGGAGCAACAACTCCGAGTAGGACTAAAGCACAAATACTGCAATTGTACAGTACTCAAAGTGTATTGAAACCGCCTTCAGTATTAGTACACAAGTATTTTCAGCTTCATGTGTCTACCTTGTTCGCCTACCTGTCACCTGGTAAGAAGTTCAGATGAGGACTGATCCCAAGTCTGGTGGGGTCCCCCCCCCCTCCTGTCCCTGTCCAGCTGTCCTATTAAAAACAAGGACATAAAAAACTGTTGAGGACTGATCCAGAGTCAGCAGAACATTCAGTCTGAGGCCCCGTTTACATGACAAAAGTTTTGCTAAAAACGTAGAAGCTTTTCCTTTGTTTTTTCTAATAAAGTTCCTCGTTTATATGATGCCATTATGAAAACGATCCTCACGCAGTCGGATTCGCAAAAACGAACTGAAAAAGCTGTAATATGCATGTCAGGCCAGTAGTTGGCGGTGTAACCACAGAATAACACCACAATAACACCACAATAACACCACGCCCCTGTGTACCAACGTTTATACAGCATTCAGTCTAAAAGGTAAACAAAGAGATGATGCTGAATGCAGCACAAAACGTCATTGTGTTTGTTGTTGTTCCATTTTGCTTGTGGCTATTAGGCTGACAACATAATGGCTATGCCCAGCATGGAGCCACGTCGTCACAACTTTCACAAGAATTGCGTTTTGCCAGCTTATTCAGTGAAGGCAATGGCGGCTATTTTAAAACATAACACTCGGGAACCGTATTTCAAAAGTTTGTATTTTCAGGCCCCCAAAACACTGTTGTCATGTGACCGAAAGGCCAAACCTCTACAAAAGATGACTGTTTTACGCAAAAAGCATTGTTGTGTTTAGCCTGACCAAACTAAACATTAGAACACTCCTTTCCTTTGTCCTCCCAGAATTCTTTCCCCCAGATTCAGATTCTTTGGACAGATTCAGGCATGTTACATAATATACAACCATCTTCCACATTAGGGTCCACCTTAGAACGAAAGATGCCCAATGAAGATTCCCTGACCTCTTTGGAAGAGGGGGCCCTGCCATAGTCAGCCCTTCCAGGTAACGCCTCCATGCTCCCTGAGCTTCCCTTTCACACCCTCATGCTCAGAGAAAAGGACAGCAACTTCACTTCTTCTTCCTTCCAGCCTTCTGAACCCACTGCCAAACTCAGTTTGAAATACTGGAGGCTTCTCTCACCTCATCTGACTGAAGGAGCCCAGCACTTGCCCTCTCAGCCTCTCCAAAAGTCTCAGAGTTTTCACACCTGGCTCCTCTGACAGCTGCTGTTGCATCTTTCAGTACAACTTGTCCACTCGTCTCAGGTGGTCCAGTGTCATAATGCCAGCTCTGCAAGGTTCCGGAGTAGATGCCATCACATTGGATCAGAGGGTTGTGGAAGATAGGCTCTTCCCACACCAACAGTCCTGACCCCACATGCTCCTCTTGGATTTGTTGAAGCATCCACCAGCTCTTAAGAATTGCACCGTAGGACGGCAGCAGCGTCATGAAGCTGATGAAGCTCCTTGATAAACCTGAAGTGTTCCCACCACAGTCTGAAGGTCCTGCTCATTGTTAACCAGCAATGATAGATCATCAGGAAGATGAAGAAGAAGGAGGAAGGAGAAGCAAGAGGAAGAAGATGAAGAGGAATAAGACAAACAAGAAGAGGAAGAGGAAGAAGGAGAAGCAAGAGGAAGAGGAAAAAGAGGAATAATACAAACAAGAAGAGGAAGATGAAGAACAGGAGGTGGAAGAAGAAGAAGGAGAAGAAGTAGAAAAGGAGGCAGAAGACAATCAGAAAAGAAAGAAGATTAAAAAGGAAGAAGAAGAACACAAACAAGAAGAAGAAGAGGAAGAATATGAGAAGGAGAAAACAAGAGGTAGAAGAAGCTGAAGAAGAAGAGTTGTTTTATTCTTCCTCTTCTAAGGCCCCTTTCTTCCATCCTGTGTGGCTCCCTGGAGGGGGGAGGAGGGGGACGAGGGGGAGTCATTACCATATGAAAGAGAAGTAATACCATTAAAACCATTAAATCCATTAAAGTATTTAAAGAGACACATTCAAACCAAGAAGCTTTATCGACACTGACGGCTGTAGCCAACAGCAGAGACACTGTCAGACACCGACTTTCTCTCTATGGCAAAATAAATACAAATAAAGTCTGATAGACATAAATCGATTGATCGACATTTAAAGACGTCTGATCAGAAACTATTAACTCATCATACAAAAACAGCTGAATGCGTGTGTGTTTGTAAGATCAGAAGAAGTGAGGCAGGAAGTTAGGTGATGTTAACTTCAAAATAAAAGTATTAGAAAAACAGACTATAGTTATTATTATTATTATTATTATTAGTAATAGTAATAATAGTGGTGGTAGAAATAGTAGTGGTATTATTAATAGTAGTGGTATTATTAGTAGTAGTGGTAGTAGTACTGTATGATGAGGATTAAATTAAAGTGTGAATAAAGTTGAGTTGAATCTGAAATGAATTAATCAATACGTCTCTCTAAAGATCAATATTAAGGATTATTATTTTGATATAATCATTAATTGTTTGTTTTTTTAGATTTCATTAATTTATTTAAGGTGTAATGTGAAACATTTCATTTCAGAGGTTAACGCTGATCACATTGATAGAAGATATTAATCAGATAAATCATATATATAATTAACACTGATTAATATGAGGTCAGAGGTCACTTTGACATCATGTTCTGTAACTAATGGACAAATATGATGTTACTATTGATCTCTATCTACTGATCATGTGATGAGTTCTCTGTGAGTGACAACAGCGTGTTTTGAACTGGGAACACTGGAATCAGACATGTTGATATATGTTCTCCGCAGACGTTTTGAGACTGGACAGACATGAAGGGAACTGGAACTCGACTGGTTGGTGGAGACGACAGAATGGTTCTTCATGCTTTTATTGTGAAGGTTGAGGCAGGAAAACGTGCATTTCCTGTTGAACTTGACGGTCCTGCACATCGACAACTCCGTCAGTCTGTGTGTGGAGGAGCTGCTGGTCACCCAGAGACTGGGGGCTGCGGTGGTCAGACATGCTGAGGAATCAACCTGGACTGACTCTCTTCTTATCTGGACCAGTTCACTGACCGGAGGAGAGTTTTTACATTGTGGGATTACAGCAGAGGAGACAAAAGCAGTTCTGGGACCTGCTCTGGGAACAGGTCTGGATTCATGTCCTCGTTCTAGACTCAAAGAGGAGGTCCTTTGTGATCCGGATCATAGACTGGGAGTGTGTTAGACCATGGTGGGGGACATGGAGGGGAAGGACAGGAGACCCGGTCCAGATTATCTGATGCAGCTCATGAACGACAAGAAGGTGATGAACAGTCTGCCCAACTTCAGTGGAGTCTTCCATCACCTGGACAGACTGCTGGACGAGGGTGAGGCTCCTGTACCGGTGTACTTGTACCGGTGTACTTGTACCGGTGTACTTGTACCTGTGTACTTGTACCGGTGTACTTGTACCGGTGTACGTGTACCGGTGTACCTGTCTGTCAGATTGTACTCTGGTTAAGTATCCCTATACTTCATTTGAGTAAAAGTACCACAGTGTGAAAACACAGTGGTAAAAGTTATAGTTTAACTTTAGCAACAGTTTTATCAGTGAAATGTACTTCAAATATTAGAAGTACTACATACAGAAGTATTCAGCAGAACAGCCTCAGTTACTGTAGTACTGTACTGGAGTACAACTTTGAGGTATCCCTATGATATTTGTGCTCAGTTCAGTCTTAATGTTTTCAATTGAAAGTAAAAAGATTAATGATCAAATATCAGAAAATAATTTGATCAGAAATCGTTGATTTTATTAAACAAACTTAAAACATTTGAATCTTAAGAGCTCATTGATTAGTTGGTCAATTAGTTGATTGGTAGGATAATCAGTAGCTGCTTTCATAATCGATTATCTCATATAATGTTTTAAATGCTGTTTTCTGAAGCATCCAATAAAATCCAGATTATAAATCAACAGATTCACATACACTGGGATTCATGTCAGAAACAGACAGACTTAACAGACAGACAGTCCACCTCAACAAACAGACAGTCCACCTTAACAAACAGACAGTCCACCTTAACAAACAGACAGTCCACCTTCAAAAACCGACAGTCCACCTCAACAAACAGACAGTCCACCTTAACAAACAGACCGTCCACCTTAACAAGCAGAATCTTCACCTTAAAAGAGACAGTCCACCTTAAAAACAGACAGTCCACCTTCAAAAACCGATGGTCCACCTCAACAAACAGACAGTCCACCTTAACAAACAGAATCGCCACCTTAAAAGAGACAGTCCACCTCAACAAACAGACAGTCCACCTTAACAAACAGACCGTCCACCTTAACAAGCAGAATCTTCACCTTAAAAGAGACAGTCCACCTTAAAAACAGACAGTCCACCTTCAAAAACCGATGGTCCACCTCAACAAACAGACAGTCCACCTTAACAAACAGACAGTCCACCTTAACAGACAGACATTCCACCTTAACAAACAGAATCTCCACCTTAAAAGAGACAGTCCACCTTAAAAGAGACAGTCCACCTTAAAAGAGACAGTCCACCTTAACAAGCAGACAGTCAACCTTAACAAACAGACAGTCCACCTTAACAAGCAGACAGTCCACCTTAACAAACAGACAGTCCACCTTAACAGACAGTCCAATTTAACAAACAGAATCTCCACCTTAAAAGAGACAGTCCACCTTAAAAACCAACCATCCACCTTAACAGACAGAATCTCCTCCTTCACAAGCAGACAGTCCACCTTAACAAACAGACCGTCCAGCTTAACAAACAGACCGTCCACCTTAACAAACAGACCGTCCAGCTTAACAAACAGACCGTCCACCTTAACAGACAGAATCTCCACCTTAACAAGCAGACAGTCCACCTTAACAAACAGACCGTCCACCTTAACAAGCAGACAGTCCACCTTAACAGACATCTTGACTCCCTGAGGTCTAATATGTTTGTGATATTATCGTCTTCATGTGTCGGTTCAGGTGAGCTCATGTTTATGTTTGGATTGATCGCTGAGATTTCCCAGCAGTACCTGAACACACCAGGTGATCTTGAGTCTTTTTTATTTCTGTGCATTTCTCTCTCTCATTACACTAAGTGCAGCTCTTCATCATCTCATTGGCTTAAGTCATTCATTCAGAGGCCAAGATGAAAGTGTGTGTGTGTGTGTGTGTGTGTGTGTGTGTGTTAGTGTGTGTGTGTGTGTGTGTGTGTGTGTGTGTGTGTAAGCAAAATCAATTTACCCATAATTCCGTTTGGCTGGCGTCCCTGCTGTAATGGTCTCAGCTTCTCAGACAGGCAGTAAAACCAGCAGACAGTGTGTGTGGTATATAACCCCAGATTAAACTATCTGAACCCCTCTGACTACAGCTGTGATGTTAGACACTCTGGATACAGAACGAGGACAGTGAGCCTCTGAAGGCAGGAAAAAGTGAGGATTTATACGTACGTCAGTGTAAATCAGTGTGTGTTTATGTTTAGAGGTAAAGTACAGTATGGGGTTGTGAACACTGGCCTCAGATGTGAAAAACATAGTCTGACCATTCTACAGGGTTGTTTTCACAGAAGGTCCAGGAGCTCCAAAAAGGACGTTTAGGAGATTCCAGATGGAGACCAAATGATGTTCTGAGACACTTTACATTCTGATACATTTCATCAGCTGGACATAAAATACTCACTAATTAAACTTTTACTGCAGTTTGTGGTATTTTGGTGGAAATATTTCTGAAGCTAGAAGTCCTAAAATGCTACTGAAAGTGACCAGAGTCACAACCTGGCTCAACGACTGCAACATGGGAGACAACACGAGTCGACGGCTAAATAAAGTAATCAATCTATACAAATACTGAATCAACCAGGGTAACAAAACAAAACAGCTGTGATTCCTTCATGCTCAGGAATCACAGCTGTCATCTGATCAGCTCCAGAGAGGGAAAGAGAGAGAGAGAGAGAGAGCGTGCCGAATGTAGGCAGTATTAATGGTCCCAGGAGCATCAGCCCTCCATTCAGCACCTGCAGAACTCTAGCAGACAAGAACCGGAAAAAACAAGAACGCCTCGTGTCCAGGAGGAGGGAATGTCACAGTGTTAACACGTTGTGTTAATGTGTATTAATGTGTGTGTTGTTCCAGAGATCTGTCGTGTCAGGCGGGACATGTACATCAACACTCTGAACGGGTCAGAGAGGATCAGCGAGCTGCCGGACGCAGTCGGTCCAAACGTCCAACTGCAGGAGAAACTCTTCGTCCCGACGAAGGAGCACCCTGATGTCAGTGTTACTGTGTGTTTTAACTCTCTGAGGTCATTGTCTCCATTTTTACATCCCTTCTTAAATCTATCTTTTCCTCCATACAACATAATAATAATAATAATACTAAAATAAAGTGTTTTATGTCCACATTTATAGCACAATCTCAGCTTTCTGAAGATGAGGCTCTCATATGTTCTAGAGTAATGTGGAAAGAGATAATTTGACCCAAAATCTGTAAAGTCGATTTTTGAAATTCTTCAAATCTCTTGTGAAAACACAACCTTTACTCGTCTGGACCAATATTTCTGGTTCTTAAATGGGCTTACCAAAGTCTGAGGTTGACAGAAGCAGTGGAGTATTGTATAAAGTATAATGTATATAGTAGAGTATGTAGTATAATGTTGCATAAATGTCTAAAATGATATTTTGTAATATGGATTTTTGAGCAGATGTGTTGTTTGTCACTCTGCTTTCACCAAATGTTAAGGGAGATTTCTAGCGCTCTTGTCGGCGTCCTATTGGTCGCCGTGTGTCGTGTATGATCTTGTGAGATAAGAACGAGGAAGAGGGGAAGTAAGAGGAAGAGATTCCAGCAACATTTAAAACAAATTTCTATGAAGTTTATCACAAAGATGTTAATAGAAACATTGTGAAAACATGCCAAAGCGTCTAAAAAGTGTGTTCCACAGAGATCTATTCTAGGACCTTTACCTCTTTATTATGTGACCCTTACTCTGTTTTTCTTAACGATTTTCCACAAATTTGTTCTAATAATCCTGTTTGGTAATATGTTGATGACATGGTTATAAACATTTGTCTTCAATCAAACAAATATTTCAACCAATCAAATATTTATTATATAGAAACATCCCACAAAAGGAACGATCCACCAATCCACGCAGAAGGAGGCAGAGGACTAGCATGTTAACGTCATGTTACTGAGACGACTCATGGTATTCAAACTGAAATGGACTCGCTAGTAGTGATTGTATGCATGACATTCAGCTCTGGAGGACGGCAAACACTTGGTCAGCTGATCATGAGAAGATGGTGATCAGCTGACCACCTGCATTGTACATCGCACTCTCCTCTGGATGTTTCGTTTTACCGCTGCCAGTGCTGGACGATGACGACGGCGCTCAACGGACTCCCATCTGACCGTTCTCATTCATGTCACATGACCACGAATCAGATATGCATCTGATCTAGGCCCACATATGAAAGAGACTCAATCTGATTTGAACAGATCAGATTTTTGTGTTCACATGGTCCTAAAAAAAAAATCTGATTTTTGTCACATGGAGGCAAAAAAAAAATAAATCAGAATTGAGCCTCTTCAGCCTGGTTAATGTGAACATAGTCTGTTGATTGACATCTGATCAGGTCAGTGGAGGGTGTTGTCTGATGGCTTGGCTGGTTGTCACGGTAACCAGACCTCTCTCGCTCTCTCTCTGTGTGTCAGTTTAACTTTGTGGGGAGGATTCTGGGTCCTCGTGGTCTGACGGCGAAGCAGCTGGAGGCAGAGACAGGATGTAAGATCATGGTGAGAGGGAGGGGATCCATGAGGGACAGGAAGAAGGTAATGTACTCACACACACTGTAACATAGAAACACGTTAGTACTACCTGTCTCTCTACTTATCTCCACCTTTCGCTGCCTATTTCTACCTGTCCAGGAGGAGCAGAACCGAGGGAGGCCTAACTGGGAGCACCTGAACGAGGACCTTCATGTTCTCCTCACGGTGGAAGATTCTCAGAACCGAGCTGAGATCAAACTGAAACGAGCAGTGGAGGAGGTCAACAGGCTGCTGGTGCCTGCTGTAAGTCACCTGACCTCAGTAACACACCTGTAATACACTATTGGTGTAGTTAAACTATGTCACAGGTATACTGTTGATGTAGTTAGACTGTGTTTATTTCTGTGGATGATTTCAGGATCACCCGCTCAGTGATTTCATTTTACCTTAAGCTCACCTGTGCCGTTTCACCTCAGTGATAATTAGTTAACAGCCATTAGACAGTCAGACAGGAAGTGCTGTGAGTCTGCTGATCCTCACTTCCTTCACTCTCACTTCCTTGATTTCATCTGACCAATGAGGAGGCAGAAAGTCTGCTGCTTGGAGAGAAAACAGGAAGTGAATGTCTGATCACCTACTGTGTGTGGGTCATATGTTCAGACAGGAAGTTGGTCTCATGTTGGAGTGGTGGTATTTTTAAAAACATTTTTAAGTATTTGTATAAGTATTTATGTGTCTGAGTATTATTTCTTTGTATATTTGTATGTATTTTTTCATCACACCACTTGTCCCGTAGTATTGCCAACAGATAAAATATACTTAAAAATGTGTGGATTCATCAGAAATGGTGTCTTTTGATAGTGATTCATTGAACCCTTTTTGACCAAAATCGCAAAAACCTGTGAAAAATCATTCCATGAGAAATTATGGGATGTTACTGTGACCTGGGGTTAAACCTGCCTCTCTTTGTGGCCCATGTTGCTTGAACTTGATTGAAAGTTTAAACTGGTCACCAGACTTGGGACTTGGCTGGGATAAATGGTCATTTTGGTAGTATTAGTATTGACAACATTAAACACAGAAACTTCCTGACACTTCCTGTTTCCCCCTGTTCTTCTCTGGTGTTGGTTCTCTGTATATTTGACTCTCTGGTGCCCCCTGTGGCCTCAACTGGTAACTGCAGACCCTTCAGTCTTTGGGTTCATTTACAGATTCAGGGTCTGTCTGACATCAACATCATCATCATTATCATCATCAGTGTTACTGTCTGTAGAATATTATGACATCAGGTATCTTTTTGTGAAGTCATCATATCAACCTTTCAGAACAGGGAGAGAGATGTTACACACTGCAGGTTTTTATATTTACTGTAGGATCACCTCATTATGTACTACAGTGTACACAGTATTTTCGTGTGAAGTATTATACCTTATAAATACATTAAAAAAAATAAAAAAATGAAGAAAAATATAGATTTTAATAGAAATACTCAGTTTAGGTAAAAGTACATTAAAATTAGTTCAGCACAGCACATGAGTGGTTGCTTATTACTCCCATCCCTGTGTACACAATACAGTAGAAGTACCTGATGGCTGTATGTATTTCAGGTGGAGGGGGAGGACAGTCTGAAGAAGATGCAGCTGATGGAGTTGGCTATCCTGAATGGAACATACAGAGACGCCAACATCAAATCAGGTGAGAGACTGACCAATCAGAGACCAGCTGAGTCCAGTCAGAGACCAATCTCACCAATCATCTCTTGTCCTCCTCCTCAGCCTTTTCTCTCACAGGCTCATCTCAGACGTCTCGTTTCCTCTCAGGCCCCAGCCATGTCGTGGCCCCGCCCATTGCTCTGCGTACACCTGCACCCACAGGCCCCGCCCTCATGCCTCTAATTCGTCAAATCCAGACAATCCTGCCCAGTGGGACGCCTCACCCTGCTGCCCTGATGTCGGGGGCAGGACCTGAGTCGGGTTTGATCTATGCAGCACCGTATGAGTACTCGTACGCTCTGGCGCCAGCCTCCATCTTGGAGTACCCTCTGGACTCAGGTGGGGTGATAGATAAAACCGCTCCCCCCTGCTCCTGTGACTGCTCCCCCACTCCTCACCATCATGCCCATGGCCAGTGGAGCCCCGCCCCCACGCTGCTGCTCAGACACGCCTCCTAATGATGCACAACACACACACTGACAGTCGACAGTTGCAGAGTTGCCCCATGCTGGATGGTAGTGATGATGTCATCCTCAGCAGCTTCATGTTGAACATCATTTAAAATACAAAATTCAATAATCAATATGATCTACTGTAAATTACTTTACTGGACAAAGACATCTTGCCACTGTGTTCGTCCATAGGGGCGCTGTTGCGTCAACAACATGTTTTTATTTTAACGTCTGCAGTCAGTCGACATGAGGCGTTGACTCTACCTTTACTGGTGTCTGATTGGCTCAAAGTGTTTTTACTATTATCTGCATGTCAGAGCGTCTGTCTGAGCGTCTCAGTCTCACGTCATGTGACTGCAACAATTGGCCCTGAGGTCATGTGACACAGCTATTTGCAGTGACACACGTAACAATCCAAGAAAACATCAAATCCGTCTTGATTCTGATGGAGGTTTTCACATTGATGCTAATTGCTAATTGTTACATGATATCTACTAAATCATCGGAGGCTGCAGTCGTCTCTTGATGATGTCGATGATGTTTTCTGAACTGAGATGACAAATAATTAACAAGAAAAATCATAAAATACTTAAAAGAAGTAAATATATGACATAAAATAAAACTTGTAATTCTATTCCAAACCATTCCAGCCCATGAATATAAGTCATGATCTGTGAACACAGCGTGTATACGGGCCAGAGTTAGAAATACAGTCTAAATATTTCAACAAAAATGATTATATTGTGTAAATACAGTCAGAATATTACAAGGAGAAGGTGTTATATTTTGGTAGAAAAAAGTCAAGTTTTAGAATTACTAAATACTAAATACGTAAATACTAAAAAATCCCTATTTTGGTTTAACATTGATGTGTTATTAAAATCTTTTAATATTTAGAAGAACCTTATTTTACAAATATTGGCTATGAACTTGAAATATTTACAAAATCTGACTTTTTTCTCAAAATATTTGATTTTTAAAAAATATCACAACTTTTTCTTGAATATTAAAATTTTCCTTTTTCTGGTAATATGACTGATCATCACAGTGAAATCACCTTCAATCTTCTCAGGTCTCACCTGGAACTACAGCCCTTTGCTTTTGTGCCTTATCCTGTGATGATGTGTTGACCTCCCAGTGTTTACCTGTATGGATGATTGTGGACAGGTAACTGTCCTCCATGATGGTGTGTATTTCCCATAATCCTCTGCCACACCTGAGCAGGTGTTTTCACACCCGAGAACTGACCAATCATGGCTCACCAAACATTTATTTTATCACGATCTCATCAGCATGAGCACAGATTATTACAGCCCTGTGATCAGATGTATTGATTGCTGATAAATGATCGATGAAGTGATTGAAGACATTTCCATGTGTCAGAAATAGCCTCAGTGTGATTCCAAAAGTTTGATCACATCGTTCAAAGTCCAATATAAAAGTTAAAGAGATAAAAACATAAGCGTAATCATCTTAACTACAGGTAACAGAACAGGGGGTTTCTGGTAAATGAAGTCCTGAAGTGTGAATGTTCTCTACCATGTTCTTCCTTCTCCATTATTTTGATGACAACATGCATCCGCCATGATGTTGATGTTGTAAATTCTTTCAGATGTTTTAAAAAGAACATCATATCATCAGTAAGGCGTTAGTTATAAGGTTTATATTTGAAAATACATCACTTTTAGGAGACAGAATATGACTGTATCTCCAGTGTCCGACTACAATTTCTTATTTGGTTATTTCATTAATTTAAATTAAGCATAGAATATATATAAATCTTAATTTGATTATTCTTGGGCAATTGCTTATCTTATAAAAAAAATGCTGGTTTTAAGGCTAGAAGCAACAAAAATGGTAATTACTTGTTTAGTAGACTGACAGTTTTTTTAAATTTTTTTTTATTTTTTACACTTTTGTTCAAAATACATTTGGAGCCTTAAAGAACGCAGCGGATTTTTTTGCTCTTTCATTTTACAATAATGATTTTCAAATTATTTCGCTCAAGTAGAGATTAAAACAAAAAATGAGATCTCACCATACGCTCACGATGCACTCCTTTATGTTTCAGAAAAATCAAGGCTTCATGAAAACACCTTGATGAGAGACATCAATTGTTGAATTAAAAGTTTGTAGTTTTTGATGTTCTGTTGGGAAAAAATGAGATTTTAAAAATCCGTCCATGAATTGTTAAAATGTTGAACTGTCCAAACAAACAGAGATAACACAAGAGATAGCGTAGCTAGCTATTGTACATAATAACAGTCACTTAAACTGACGTCCATTCATCAGTCTTAGATTACATTAACTCAACTTTATTGTACAAAAGACAACAAAATACTGCTTAACATTAAAGTTACATTAATGTGTAATATGAAGTGTAGCAAACCTTATGATCAATAATTAATGTATATTATTGATGACGGACTGGAAGCATGAGCATCATTGTTGAGTTTCTGGACAGATGATTGACAGCTGCTCATGTTTCTTATTCCTCTGTTGAAAACTAAAAACACATTAACGAGGAACTTTAGTTCTCAACCAATCAGCTGTGTTGAAAACGATGTGTTCGTGATGTCAGCAGTGAGGCAGTGATGTGTTTATCCTCCATCATTCGTGTGTTTGTTGGATTTATCTTTTGATTGAATCATCTGATTGATTGAATCTTTAAAGTGCTCAACAACCGCCACCACAGCCGACGTTTAAAACCTCAGAGATGATTTAAAAGACAAGAAAAGTTTGGATCTGAGCAGCTTCAGGTCTCTTTTCTAAACTGTTTTAGTCCACCAGAAACAATTTTATGTTCATCTGTCTTTTTATTTCTGATGAAAGTTGTGTTATTTCCTTGTTTCTCATTGAAATCTATAACTATATCTACGTATGTAGAGTATAAAGCAGGATTGTGTATGAGCTGCCAGATTTGATGTCAATTT
Organism: Chaunax sp. Z400; assembly: GCA_037577475.1. Taxonomy (NCBI): domain Eukaryota; kingdom Metazoa; phylum Chordata; class Actinopteri; order Lophiiformes; family Chaunacidae; genus Chaunax; species Chaunax sp. Z400. The sequence goes on from CM075193.1 coordinate 1,255,114, forward strand.
TTGAGATGTAGTCTGCTTGTAGAAATGTTGTCTAATTTTTGAAAATGTATACGAAAAAAGGGAACTTCCTGTTAATATAAAAGTTTCTATGATGGTGGGGTCTTTAAGCTAAAGGCTGTTAGCGTCAAACCTGCTGCTGTACTGTTGCTTGGTGTCATCACAGCAAGGTCTTCCTTTTTCTTTTTCTTTTTTAAAGAGAAATGATTTGTTTGAAATGCAATAAAAGTTATTTAAACTGTAACTTTTGATATGATGCTCCTCTTGATGAAAACTCATCATTTTTTATTTAATCTTGTGCTGATTTCACTCCTACGTCAGGGTCAAGATTTTAATATTTACCTTCTGCTGCTGATTCCTTTTGAACTGATTCATGTTCTTCTCAGTGAACATTATCTGTAAGACTTTCTGGATGAAATGTTTCTTAATATAAGACCAGCCTGAAATCTGACGTCATGCTCTATTGTTTTGTGACTGTTGGCCACAAATCAACCTGATGTTTCACTGTAAGAACAAGTTCACTTCACTAATGGCTTTTTCTTCTCCGTACTCTGATCTTCTGATGTCTGATTAAGTCTGTGTCCTCTCTGATTGATGCAGTTCACCTCTGTAAAGTCATCAGCAAATTTATTGTTACATGTAGCGATCTAGCTAGCTTGTCGATGACCACAAAGAGACACAAAACAACCGCAAAGAGACTGAAAACGACCACAAAAAGACACAAAACTACTACAAAGAGATACAAAACTACCACAAAATGACTGAAAACAACCACAAAGAGACACAAAACTACCAAAAAGAGATACAAAACTACCACAAAGAAACCAAACTACAAAAAAGCCAGAAAAGAACCACAAAAACTGAATGGTCCCAGCATAATGCCTAATAAGAAAAAAAGACCTTCTTTCCACATCATCCCAGTCTCAAATTCTCAGCCTTAGATGAAGGGCAAGTCCAGTGATGTTGGTGAGCAACAAGGTGACAAACCACAGGTGGTCTCAGACTGACATTAGTTTGTCATCCTCTTCTTTTTCTATGTCTGAACATTAGAGTCTTTGATTGTCCAACAGTCAGTGAAGTAGTGTGTCAGTCTGACCCCTCCAGCATCCCACAGCCTTGTCTGCATGTTACCATGGTGACCAAAGAGACCCCCCCAGCTACAAGGCTTTTAAGGTTTTTCAGGCTGTAAAACCTTACTGCTGCAAGATGAGCCTTTGAAATAAATTAAAGCCATTTTAAAATGTGTTCTTTTGTAATGACAAATGTGACCGATAAAGACTAATTTAGTTCTCACTGAATAAAATTGAATCAAAAATAATAAAGAACCACTGAAAAGAAAGATTCCCTGTAGTTCTCATTTTCATCCAGCAGGTGAAGCTATTTCTCCAATAAAGTGGTCTGACTCATTATTCATCAATAACCTGTCTCTGATGTCCATTAAACTGGATTAAATGTTTGATACAATGTTTAATTAAATGTTGCTAATGACAGGTGATGAAGATCTGAATTACAAGGAGGAGGTTTGTGGAGATTCTCTGCAGCTCAGACTGACTGCTGTTTGAATCGTCGAGACTCATCTTCCTCCTCTCAGACAGGAGGAGGAGGAGGAGGAGGAAGAGGAGGAGGAGGTTGTGCTGCTGCTCTTCAGCCTCACATTCAACAAACCAGAAGTCTGAAAGGAGCCGCTTGTTCGTTATCGGTGGAGCTTCACGTTGGACGATGAAATCTGATGAGTTTTTATTGTTGATGATTCTGAGTCCGTCTGATGATTCCAGGGAAAATGCTTTTGTCAGTTGAGGAAGAGACGGAGAAAGAATGAGGTCAATCTGGGTCAGTAGGTCAGTGAAACAGGAAGATCACATTGTTGCTGGTCACTGACACAGCAGAGAAGAAGAAAGAAGTCGCGTTTTTATAAAAGACGACAACATGAAGACAGAAAAGATTTGGTTTAAGATGGTCGTAGTCTGGAAGCTGCTTCAAATTTTTCAAAGCAATGACGAATCAGTTTTTTTTCCCATCAATTTTGAAGCAGAATTCTGTTTAGATTAATGGCAGAATGTTTGTGAGGTCTGTTTCTAACAGATGCAAAGATGTTTAGGAGTCTGGAAGCAGCTTCAGATTTTTAACAAACAGACAATGAAGTTTGGAAGCCGGCTTTGCACCCTGAACGTCGGCGGTCGCAGGTTCTCCTTCTCCTCTGAGCTGATGAAGCGCCTCCCTCTCAGTAGACTAAGCCGACTTCATCGCTGCGTATCGGAGAGTGAGCTGCTGGAGCTCTGTGACGACTATGACCGCGACCGGAACGAATTCTTCTTTGACCGCCATGCAGAGGCCTTCAGCTTCATTATGTTGTATGTGCAGCACGGGAAGCTGCGGTTTGTGCCTCACATGTGCGAACTGTCCTTCTACAACGAGATGCTGTACTGGGGCCTGGAGGGCGCCGACCTGCAGCCGTGCTGCCAGCGACGCCTCGACGAGCGCATGTCCGATTGCTTTGTCCACTTCTTCCCCGAGGAGGAGGCGCGGGGCCATGAGGAGTGCCAGAGCCACTGGCTGGAGAGGATGAGGAGGACATTCGAGGAGCCCACTTCCTCACTGGCGGCGCAGATCCTTGCCACGGTGTCAATGCTGTTTGTTGTCATCTCCATGGTGATGCTGTGTTCCAGCACATTATCAGACTGGAAGACCGCAGAGACTCTGGACCAGCACAGGTTCATGTTCTGTCCATGTTCCGGATTGGATGATGTAGAATGGTGTCATTTCATGTTGTGACCCTCTGCTCTCTTATTGGTCCTCTGTGTCTACCTCCTCTTTTTGATTGGCTGTTTCATTCTCCCTCTTCTCTCTGGCCCTCTCTCCCCCTCCTCTCTCTGATTGGTTGTCTTACTGCAGGGTCATCGAGGCGGTGTGCATCGGTTGGTTCACAGCGGAGTGTATTGTCCGTTTCCTTGTGTCACGTGATAAATGTGAGTTTGTCCGTCGTCCTCTGAACATCATCGACCTGCTGGCCATCACTCCGTACTATGTCTCTGTTACCATGGCGACACTGACTGGGGAGAACTCTCAACTGCAGCGGGCCGGCGTCACGCTGCGAGTCCTGCGTATAATGCGGATCTTCTGGGTAATCAAACTAGCGCGTCACTTCCTGGGCCTGCAGACGCTCGGCCTGACCCTGCGGCGTTGCTACCGTGAGATGATGATGCTGCTGGTCTTCATCTGTGTCGCCATGGCCATCTTCAGTGCGCTTGCCCAACTGTTGGAGCATGGCCTGGACCTGGAGGCCGGAAACCAAGACTACGCCAGCATCCCTGCTGCCTGCTGGTGGGTCATCATCTCTATGACGACGGTGGGATACGGAGACATGTATCCAGTGACGGTGGCAGGCCGCATGCTGGGTGGTGTCTGTGTGGTGAGTGGCATCGTCCTGCTGGCACTACCCATCACCTTCATCTACCACAGCTTTGTCCAGTGTTACCATGAGCTCAAGGTTCGCTCCACCCGCTGCACCCACAGCCTGTCTGCAGAGTTCATCCACTGACCAACCAGCAAAGAGTCCATGAACTGAGCCAGTCAGCAACCAGTTCATCAACTGACCAATAATCAACCATTTCATGTCATTATCTGACCAACCAGCAACAAGACCATTATCCAAACAACCATCAACCACTTCATTTCATGAACTAACCAACTGGCAATCAGTTCATCAACCGGCCAATCAATAGCGCTGCCACCATCATCCAGTCAGTAAATGGTGGATGCATCGATGTTGCTGCCGGTTCTTTTGCTTCTTGATGCATAACACCTGAGGAGCTGAGGTGACAGGACTGAAATCTGACACCAACGATCAGTGAGGTCACAGGCCTGTAATATCATTAGTGAGGTCACAGGCCTGTAATCTGACACCAATCATTAGTGAGGTCACAGGACTGCAATGTGACACCAATCATTAGTGAGGTCACAGGACTGCAATGTGACACTGTCAGGGGACAGAAACAAGGTTCTGTAAGAGCACTGAAGAACATTTAGTTGCCAAAACATGAACAGCTGCCTCACCTGTTCAGGTCAAATTGGAGCTGAAGGTTTGCTCCGTCATTGGTTAGTAAGTCCCTCTGAGGTCACAAGACTGTAATCTGACACCAGTTATCAGTGAACAGAAACAAGTTATTAAGTTTTATTGCAGGGGTTTTATCCTCTTCCGGTTCAACAGATCACTTCAAGTATTTTAGGTTGGCAATACTCAAAAACTGTTCGATGTTGTGAGTGAGTGTGAGCTGACCAATCACAGCAGAATGACCTTCTAGGGAGCAGGGTCTTTAGGTGGTCTGAAACCTGAAAATGAAAATATAAAGCCTCTAAATTAATAAGTCAGTTTACCCTAGTGGTCACTAACAGTACCGCACTTAACACCAGGCGTCGTGATGATGATTATGATTATTATTATTATTATTATTGTTGTTATTATAGTTCTTGTTGTTGTTGTTATTGTGTAGTTTTCTAATTATTATATATCTATGAAGTATTCATGGCATGTGAACATTCAAAGTGTGTGATGTTACAATGTAACACTACTGAGCATGTGCAGTAAGTGACTGGAGAGGAGTTTGGACTTTTCTATCCAGGTCTAGAAGATCAATGAAGACTGTGAGTCATGCAATCTGTTTGATTGGTGGTTTCAATGTTGTAAATATACAGTAGTAAAACTTAACTTCAGATGTCATTGATGTTTTTTAGGATCCTTCTGGTGTTCATTATCAATTTATTTGTATTATTAATTCATTTTTATTATTAATTTATTTCATCACTAATGTACTTTTTATTGTCAATTTATTTTATTATTAATTTATTTCCTATTAGTATTAATTTATAAACTGTGTTCTTTCATTCTACTGTAAAGTAACATGACAATAGTGTTTGGTCGTCAGTTTTCAGTCTGGTGTTTGAACATGAAATCTTCATCATCTCCACAAGTTGAATCCTCCTCATCTTATCCTAGGACTACAAACTAGTCAGGGTGTACTATTAGTCTGTGATCGAACTGGATGATCTAACTGGGACAGACTGGACACCATCCCCTGTTTCCACAGCAACAGCAGACTTGATGCAGAAGTGTTGGAACATTTGGTCTAGAATGTCAGGACGGTGTGAATTATGATTTACCGCTGAACACACATCCTCATCTTCTGTTAAATACTGCAGGGTTTATACCATAGCATAATCACACGTACTATCCCTTTAAACCACTTCTATCTATCTATCTATCTATCTATCTAGTAATTTAATATGTGGGCTTATGTTTTTATTTTATTACATTTCATTTTATAAATTTAATATATTATTTTATTTTATTTTATTTTATTTTATTTTATTTTACAGTCAGGCATATGACGGATGCCCTCCAGCCGCGGGTCCCTTTGTCCCGCTCTGACGTCATGACGCAGAGCAACATTCTGAGCTGGAGGAGCTGGGAGCATAGTCACAACAGTAGGAGTTCAGCGGTGTGTGTTCTCGTTAAGGGTGAATACCGGGCTGTTCAGGTGTGTTACCGGGCTCACAGATGTACTACAGACTGAACGGGGTGACGCAGCGGCTCACCGGAGCACCCGCTTCCGCCTACAGTCCGCAGGTGACAACCGAACGCGAATTGACCTTGTTAGCACGATGCTAATGCTAACCTCAAAAACAGCTATCGATCAGTATATTAATAAATGACATGAAAAGTTTAAATATGATAAGAGTTCACAAAGTTTAACAATCAGCAGAGTTAAATATTTAAAAATATAAAACATAAAAAAATGAATTCATGTCTAAAACTACTTCATTAGTCAATCAGATAAGTTTTGGTCCTATTATTGGATTAATGTCAGAGTTGATTGTTTCCGGTTTAACAGACAAGTTGAGATGTTTAGAATAATAATAACAGTCATTGATAATTAATTAGTTATTTGAATAGTAGCTGATCGTTGTAATCTTCCACGTCTTCTTGCCTGACTGTCGTAACGTCATCGGTAGCCTGATTGGCAGGTGTTGTATTTAACATGAATTTGTTACAGAGATCAAACAGCCGCAGGTGAAACAAACACCTGAAGAAGACCTGTTGATTGGTATTGTTTCTACATCAATGACCAATGTCTCATTATTGATCATCTGTAACGATCTGAGTTTTCAAACCATCATCTCATCCATCAATAAATCCGTTAACAGTAAGCAGAAACTGTTGATATGTTTGAAGAGTTATTGATCACGTCATAATGGGGCAGGTTTAAAGTTTGTCCATTATGGTTTACCTTCTTTAACTAGTCTGAATATATACAAACAGATTAAACCGTCATTCGTCTAATTTGCTAATTTGCTATTGATCATTGATAACATTTAATTTGTCACTACTGTAACTCTTGATATCTGTTAGTTAAAGACAGCGAGTTAACATTGACTTCTATTAAAATTATTTCCAGATGACTGATAATATTTCTATGTCATTTTAATTAGTTAAAATTCTAATACTTGATTTCTACATCTGGTAGCTCACTGACCAGAATATGAGTTATTGATATCAATAATTTAATGTTTATCTGTTTGAAGTTATCATCACATCATAAATATCACTGAGCTCTGATGAGTTCTACTAGCTAACATTTAGCAGCTGTTTCAGCTGATTTACACCAGATTTATAACAGGCGATTTTATTGATGTTGTCGTATTTTACTAATACGGTCATTAATAATTAATATATGCTACTTTTGTGTTCAGACCTCAAGAGAACCATGTATCTTAAATACAGTTATTACGTTAACAAAAGACTCTGTGGCTTAATGGATGCTGTTTTAATCAATTAATCTAATCATTCTTCCCCAGTTAATTGATTAATCAACTAAACGAGAAGGATTCTCAGTAGAGCATCCACCTCTGCCAGGAACCAAATGTCCCTTTTAATTAAATACATGAAAACGATCTATAGCATAATGTTCAAAAAGAGGAGGAAGTTCCTGGATCCGCCCCTTTACCTGCGACCCGTTCCAAAACTCAATGGGTTCTTCCTTGTCCCATTCCCAACCCTCCCTTAAAGTTTCATGAAGAGCCATCCAGTTGTTTTTGGGCAATCCTGCAAACAGCAGAGTGAAGCAGCGAAGACAGAAGGTCCTTGATGGAGGTGATTATTGGTTATTGTAAAGATCTACTGATCATAACTCGTGGTGAAAATCATGATGGAGAAACCTCTAAAATGTCAGTCCGAAGTGACGGCTAACACGTTCTCATGTCAGTCATAGGGGGGCCCGTGATGCCTTCAGGTGTTCATGTGTATATCAGTTGTACTTTATGTATAAATACAGAGCTCCATATTTTTGCTCTCTGGAGATCGTAGACTTGTTGCAGCCATATTTACTATCACATTACACTGATTTGATTGGCTGAGAAGCGTCATGTCACATGATTTACATTCAATAAGGCTGACTTTGCTTTGATAGTTGCTGTCATGTTATTCCATTGGTTACAAAGCGCTGCTGGACGCCGACGTGAAACGTCACACTAGATGCTGACGTGTTACATGTTACACCTCTTCAGGTTGAAGAACCTGTCTGTCTGTCCTCAGGGTCTGCGTCCAGGTGTCCCTCCCACCAGCCCTCCCATCATCTTTGCGTCTCCGACCAAACTGGCGTCTGAAGCAGGAGGTCAGGTGGAATACCTTGGAGCAAATCGAGTCCCTGACCTGCAGAAAGCTTTCCAGGTAATTCTGTGATGTCGTCATCATCAAGACAGGATGTTATTCTTGTCATGGTTAACTGCAGGTCAATATTTACAATTGCTGACAGCCAATCAGAGAGTAGGATTCTTTGTGGGTGTGGTTAGGTTGGAGAGGCCCTTGACAACAGTTCAGTGGTCAGTGGTCTTTGGAAAAGGTGTCATTGCTCTAGTGACCTATATAATGATGATGTAATGAGCAGATGACCTGAATAATGATGATGTAATGAGCAGATGACCTGAATAATGATGATGTCAACACCTGTGTGTCTCAGAGGGCCGACGGCGTCCCGGTCCACCTGAAGAGGGGTCTCATTGACAAGCTTCTGTACCGGACCACCATGGGGCTGACTGTGGGGGGGGCCCTCTACTGCCTGGTGGCGCTCTACTTCGCTGCCCAGCCCAATAACAAGTGATGATGCAGAGCTGCTGGCTTCTGATTGGACGAGAGCTCTCTGAGAGATGAATAGATGACGAGGCGTTCAGGGGCGGTTGGAAGTTCCTTATGAGGTGTTCAGAAGAAACACTTTGTACAGAAAATATAATTTAGTAAGACTAATAAAGTTTATTTTATCGTAAAAGAATCAGAGACTGTCTTTAATGGATCAAGTTAAACATGTTTAATTAATAAAATAAACATGTTTAATAAATAAAACATGTATACTGATATATGAAATAAAGCAGTTTTAGTTAATAAATGTGAATATTTAAATTAATCACCTGCACTAGGCTAGCTAGTAGCATATGTTTAGGAACACTTTGATTCTGTTTTTAATTATTTATTGATCATTCTTAAACCATTGATTAACATTGATTAGAAGCTGCTGTTGTGGTCTGGCCTATTTCCTGATTGTTCTACTGGTTTTAATGGTGGTGTTGGAGGTCTAAGCTCTCCAACTGGTCTCTACGTAACAAGTGTGAACATTACTGCCGTGTATGTGTTAATGAGTGTCTGAGGTGTGTCTGTAGTTCCCTCACAGACAGCAGCGCCACCTGGTGACGGTATGTAGTCTCTGGGCTGAATCACACTCAGCTCAGACTGATGAGACAAATGGATCCAAATGTTGAGTAACATGTCATATCACTGGCCCTGTTGCCATGGAGACAGTGTGGGGTTGCTTGAGGCAGGCATCAGCATCACACACTCACTTCTGACACAGCTGATAAACTAACACCAGTATCATCCACCAGTCCGGTCATTAATCACTGGTCTTTTTAAGGGTTTACATTGTTTGTTTGTTATTTTGTTCATTACATCTGAATGACTGTGGACTGTAATCAATAAGAGAGATTTGTATTGATTTATAATCAATAGCTTCGATTTGTGTTAATATAAAGGCACTGATAATGTCATTTTAGAAGGATGTAGACTCTTGAAATTAGGTCGATCAACAGCGATGCAGCCTCAGGACTCACCTCCCTGCTCCATATGCAGATAAACATCACTGGGACACTGATTCAAATTAATGTTGGAATATAACATTTACAAGAAGACCTAAATAATGAAGGATTTGTCACAGTGTTTTAAATGTTTATAATATTTCTAAAGAAATGTTTAAGTTGGTCTGGAAACTTCCCACAGAATCGGCCTATAACGTGTTTACTATCCAAATGTTTCCTTATTTCACAAATTTAGTGTAAATCATAAACAGTGTATTGTGGCTTCTTGTTCCACTGAGGACATGAATTGAGTAGATGGTCCTTTGGCAGAGGTAAAAAAAACCTCTAACAGGGATAAATTGCCTAATTCCAGCCATCAGTAAAGAACTTAATGAAAACACGGATAAAATCAAATCTTTATGAATCACTTTTATTAGTAATAGAGTATTTTTACGTTGTACTTTTAAGCAAGGCAACGGCGTCAGAATTCCCTGCTGCAGTAACGGAAAGTGACCAGTAGGCGTCACTGTAAACCTCCCAGTGAACCAAAACAGAGTGAGTTGGTGGGTATGACGTCATTCTTGGGGTATTTTCAAGATGGCGCTGGACAGTGGCTGGAATGCCGCTGCTGCAGCCAAATGCTGAGGGATTTAATTAATCTTCCCCACGTTCTGACGTTAACTTCGAGAAACAGTGGAAATATTGTTGTTTTAGAGCCGCTAAGGAAGATGGATCTCTGAGGTGTCTACGATGGTCGCCTCTTCCTCTAAGAA